>LPNX010726300.1:33583-115881 GCA_001517045.1 Pseudotsuga menziesii
TATTTTTATAGCTTAGTATCCTATCAAATTCAATCTAGGATATTAATGGATGGGATTTTGCAAAATGATAAAAACTATATGTTGCAGCTGCAACATTTTTCCAAAATTCAACAATTTCGGGACCCTCTTTTTTTTTACTCTTCAAAAAGACTGTTTCTAATGCCTGAAATGATCCACTTTTGTTTTTGTCTTTGAGTACGTTTTCAAGTGTTTGAATCGGAAGATTCTTAGCTAATGGTCCCAATGTTTTGGAATGACTTCAGCGCTTCCCAATGTTTCTTTCATTAAAATAACTTCAATGTTTCTTTCATTGAAATGACCATAATCCAGTTTCTAAGTGAATGGTAAGTGAATTTTCCCAACGTTTCCTTTATTGAAATAACTGAATCGGAAGATTCTTAGCTTGCGCCCCCACCGTTGTGGAGAAGTAATAAGCTTCAGTCAGAATATTTGTTTCTGACGCATTTTCGGCCAACTTTTGATTTTCACATCGGAACAGTTTGTTACTACTTTCTCCGCCATTACAGACGACAAAATACAAAGCCCCCTGATTATCGTATTGAGCTTTCAAGATCCACTTTGTTGTTTCGTCGACCCTTTGGTTTTATCTTCCGTCGCTGTGGCTCTGAAAGCAACTAATCACCTGACGTTGCGGCCGCCGAAAGAACAAACCTTTCCGATACTTTGGTTTTTTTCTCTTCCGATTCGGACCTTATGTGGTAGGGCATGACATCCCTTACGTTTCACCGTTGCGGCTCTGAAAGCAACTAATCACCCAAAATGTAAAGCACACCGACCACTGATGCGGGCTGGTCTTTTAGTCGCATGACCATAGTCTTTTATCTTCCTCCGTTGCGGCTATGCAAAGTACTCGTCTGTCGATGTCTATGTCCTTTCGACTTCCGATTAAGAGCTTTCCCGCCCATATTTTAGGTCATATTTTGTTTCCGACCCCGATCGGTGAAGTGGTTGATTTGTAGAAGAGGGATTAATGATTATTTCCATTTTCAGTTACATAATTTTCCTCTCTGTCAACAGGAAAAACAACTTTGTTGTGCATGCCTGTAAAATCGCAGATTTTACAGGCACACATATATGAATTGTAGTTTATTTTGTTATTTCTGTTTCAATTGGGTTTTAATAAGATGCCTTTGTTTGTTTAAAAACAGGTGGATATGTCATCGCTCTTCTCCACAGTTTCAGGACGTTTCTAATATGTTGGATTTCAGTTTGAAGACGTGGCTGATCATTGAAGACTGGAATTTCAACAACAGCCACGAATTTGCCAGTTCCTTTAAACCAGCAAATGTTCAGGCTAGTCGCTTTTATTGTTATCTTCTAGTGACATGTGTCTGATGAAAAAGAGATTCAATTATCTTTCATAGTTATAGGAATCCTATAATATTGCATGTAGCATTGATGGGAAAATGGAATCGAAAGAATGATAGTATTATATAAGTTAGGAATTTTTATGAAAAATGGGATGGAGTGACCGAAGAGAGACATGAGATATATTTTGATGCTAGTTTTATTTCCTTACTAGGATGTAACTGGAAATCTCCAAGTTGATATCATGACTGGTATTGTTTTGGATACACTCTATATTTCAGTATATGATCTTCTATTTTAATATTAATACAGTATACTTTGTTATGCTTGTGTTTATTTATAATTTTTCACTTTGTCAGCCCAATATTATATTTGAATTAATATGTCATTGTGAGTAAATTTATCAGCGTTTTTACTATAAATTCAAGATATAGGGATATACATTTATGTCTATTAGATATCATTTGTATTTTTGCAGTGATTTCATACTAGACATTATCTTTTATTCAAATATCTATGTTGGTTATTAGTTATTAATTAATTAGACATTTCATAAACTTGAAATAATTGTTTATTTTCAGTTTCTCTGATAAGTTATTCTATAGGAGCATGATTTAGTGTGTATGGCTTAAATATGTCTATTTTAGATCGTACACTTTATCTTTTTGTTCATATTTTAATTAATTAATAATTAATATAGTATTCAAAATCGCTCTCAACTGAGATAGGATAGATAGGACAATAGTTTAGTTATTATTATCCTAGTATAGTTGCATTTAACAGTCGTTAAATAACATTTGTGTAAATGTTAGAGTAATTTTAATAGTCTTTTTTATTCAAAAAACTTCTTCCAAAATCGAAGACTTTCCTTAAAAAAGAAATACCTTAGGTAGTTAAAAATAATTTTAGAATTTAGTTAGACAGAAATAACATTAGGATAGATTTTCGCTGAATTTTATTTTCTCCTTAAGAGAAAAATTCAGCTGGTAGCAGGACCATAACCTGCGATATTTTGCTACTCTAAACACACCGGACGCTGCTTTAAGCTGATTGTGTGAGCATGATCTCCTTGTTGGCCTAGGCTAGAAAATCAGGCCAACACATCCCTAACTATAAATTTTTGGACCTACCAATCAATTCTATGTTGAAGATCCATGTAAATCCCGAGGTATGAAGATGGATTTCCAAAATATTGAACAAGCAGTGGGATACTCAGACTTAATTCACACTTAATTTTGATGTGCTCATTATTTACACGTTATTTAGCATGCCTTACAGTTTTGCTTCACTTTTGCTTACGCTTTTAAAGATTATTAGATGACTATGTGTTATTATCTCATGGAAGATGCATAGCACAGTCCAAGTTTTGTATGATTACTAAAAGCAATGGTATCTCTTTTCACTCTCTTTGTCAATCTCATGTTGTACAAGAATTGGCAAAAATAATTTGTCAGATATTATTGGAAACAATGATGATCATGGTAATAGTTCAGCAGTTGACAATAAGGTCGAGAAATCATAGAAATTTTCAGGTTTAAATCTTGATAATCCATTTGATGTTTATGGTTTCATTTATTAAAATTTTCTAGTGGAAGTGTTATTTGATTTCACCATGTTTGTGTGGAGTGCATATTAACTCATTATGAAATTGTGACTGATGTTGATTCAAAAGATGGCTAGAGTGTAGAAATCTCTTGTTATAAAACTCACAGTTGTGCACCTATTGTGATATGGAGTGTGTATCGACATGGTATGGACCTTCCTTATACGGTGATGAAAACATACTGTTGTGGTTTGGTACACTTATAAGTTATGGACTATATACCTTGGTGATACCTTGAGAGAGAATATAATAGTTTGACCATGAGTTTGACACCTTCGTCTTCTTGACCCCTGTTGTTGACTCTTTATATTATGTTTACCCACAATGTAGTATGAGCCTAGAACCCAAATGCTCCAACACGGATGAAAACCCCCAATATAATGTTTTGGGTTTTTTTAATAATTAAACCACCAATATGAACAAACATGATATAGTGTTGGTCTGTCAGCGACGCCCCCATGGTTGACTATTGATCTTATGTTGACCCTTGATTGGTCCTTATGCTAGCGCTCCCATGCTCGTGATGTGCTTGCGTTGCTTCTCCACACCCCGCTTGTGCTACTACTCCACCCCCTTTTATAATAAAATACCCAACATTTTATAATTTTTTTAAACCCATAAAAAACACCTAGACCCTTAATATGACCCCGATATAACGTTTTTTTATAATTTTTAATCCCCCATTATGAATGGATGTGATATGGTATTGGTCCGTTAGTGACACCCCCTTGGTTTAGTTTCATACTTTAGTGGTCTAATATCTGCATTGCACTGTTTGAGTGTGCTAAGTTGTAAGAAATCCATGGGATTTGTATGGGCTAGAAGCAGATATCTAGTTTGTGCACATTTTGTGTGTGAAATGTCATCATTACCTGATATTTTATGGATTGTTGTTTTTGGGTTTGTTTCTCTAATAAATGGGGTTTCCTTATGGTTTACTTTAAGCAGACCCAAACACTCACACCATGCAATAGAGATATTAGTCCACTTAAACCTTCTTAAACCATAGGGATTCCTTGCTTTGCTGCTCTAGTAATTAGCAATTCCTTGCTTGTCAACTAGGTAACTGAATTTATTCTCTCTTAGGTATGTCCTTTGTTCCTATAGTGACTTGTCTCTTAATAGACAAGATCTGATCTAAAAATATATTGTTGAGTATAAGGAAGGTTTCAACCATGTTTCAACTCTCCTAGTGGGTTATATTATTTGTTTTCTTTGTACTTTGAGTTAGACACAAGTTATATTTCCTACTGATGTTATTTATTGTCTTTGAATGCTTTTCAATTGTAACTAGAAAAGAGTGAGAAAATATAAGTTCAAAGCATAATGTTCATCTCTTTCTACTTTTAAAATCCCGAATGTGTACCTTTGGGACACCTTTGGGAGTATTAAAGTTGAAAGATATGAACACTATGCGTTCAGACTTGTGTGGACTGATATCTTTGTTGCATTATCTAGGTGTGCTAAGCTGAGTATAAGGAAGGTTTCAACTCTCATAGTTGGTTATCTTATAAGTTTTGTTTTTTCTTTGAGTTAGATTTACTACTACTGTTATTTATTGTCTTTGTACTATTTTCAACTTTAACATAGGGACCTTAGGGAGTGTTAAAGTTGAAAGAGATGAAAATTAAGCTTTAAACTTATCGTGTCTAGTTAAAACAATAATATTTTGTTTCTAGTACTATTTTGTCATCGTTTGTCATGGTTTATGTCTTTTTGAGATGGTTTGCAATTGCTTTGATGCCTATTTATGTATTTTAGTTGCAATTGCAGTTTCCAAGCTAACTACTTTTTATGGATTTCACTTCTCTTCCTTTTATAAGTTGTTTATTTGGTTCTACTTTCTATAACTAATGAATCTTATACATTGATGAAAAAATTATAGAAAACAATGTCGCTTGAGAGAGAGAAAATATTATTGGTCTTGTTGGTCCTATAAAGGAGTTGCATGTCCACCTTATATAGTTCACCTTGACCTTGTGGGTTTGTGGTTTTTTTTGTTGTTTCCCCCTTGGTTGAATCATGATCCTTTATCTTACTTGGTCCATAGGTTATGTTTATTAATGTTTTGATACCCTATCTTAAGGAGTCTCTAGATTATAAATTAAATTTTTAATTTAACATGAGAGGCAGATTCAATAGTTGACAACAAAGTTGAGAAATCAACAAATTTTTCAAGTTTAAATCTTCATAGTCCATTCAATGTTTATGGTTCCAAATCTTAAAATTTTCCAGTGGAAGTGTTCTTTAATTTCGTCATGTTTGTGTGGAGTGCATAGTAACTCATTAGGAAATTGTGACTGTTACTTATTCAAAAGATGGATAGGTTCTAGAAATGTCTTGTTATAAAACTCATTGTTGTGTACCTATTGTGGTATGGAGTGGGTATGGACATGGTATGGACCTTCCTTATACGGTGATGATAAAATGTACTATTGTGGTTTGGAACACTTATAATTTATGGACTATATACCTTGGTGATACCTTGAGAGAGAATATAATAGTTTGACCATGAGTTTGACACCTTCATCTTCTTGACCCCTCTTGTTGACTCTTGATCTTATGTTAACCCACATCGCAGTCTGAGCCTGGAACCCCAATTCTCCAACATGGATAAAACCCCCCAATATAATGTTTTTGGATTTTTTAATAATTAAACCCCTGCATGGTGCTCCTCCAACATGGCTGAAAAATCTTGTGCCTTAGTGCTGTGGCTTGGAACACTTTTAACTTATAAGTTATAAACTATATACCTTGGTGATACCTTAAGAGAGAATATAACAGTTTGACCACAAGTTTGACACCTTCGTATTCTTGACCCCACTTTTTGACTCTTGATCTTATGTTGACCCACAACGTAGTTTGACCCTAGAACCCCAATGCTCCAATACAGTCGAAAACCACCAATATAATATTTTTTTTTTTTTAATAATTAAACCCCCACATGGTCCTCCTCCAAAACGACCGAAAACCCTATGCCTTGTTGCTGTGGTTTGGAACACTTATAACTTATAAGTTATGGAATATATACCTTGGTGAAATATTTAGATAGAATATAACAGTTTGACCATGATTTTGAGACCTTCGTCTTCTTGACCCAACTTTTTGACTCTTGATCTTATGTTGACCCACAATGCAGTCTGAGCCTGGAACCCTAATGCTCCAATGCGGCTAAAAACCCCCAATATAATGTTTTGGGATTTTTAATAATTAAACCCCCACACGATGTTCCTCTAACATGACCAAAAACCCTGTGCCTTGGTGCTCCTCTAACATGAGTGAAAACCCACAAAAACCCTATGCTTCCTCCCACAGCACGAAAACCATATGCATCTCACTAGTTTGCAATAAAAAAGACACGATCATATTGGGGTATTTATATAGTAAATAATATAAGCCCTTATACCCTTAATACAACCCCCTATAGAAATAATATATCAATGCTATGAGCAACAATGCTAAGAAGTATCACAGGAAATAGATCTTGCTACTAAGGATTCTCATAAGCATACATAGGAAACATAGAGAGAAGAAAAGAGACTGAATCACATGAATGAATAAATGAATATTGGTGTGTATCCTTCCATTGAATCAATGATGAATAATAGTGTACATAAATAGGACATCCCTCATAGGAAAAATCGATTTGTATGGAGACAACTCATAAAGCTCAAAAAGGTTGACTTACCAAAATATAGAAAACCCCCATAGGTGGCTAAAGCACTTTCCAAATCTATCAAGGACCTCACGAATTGGAAAAAACATGAGTTTTCAAGGGATATGGAAAAACATAATAATCCTAGAAAATGGAGATAAATTCATGAAGGGTTGGCAACAAAAGGACCCAGTTTCCTAGTTTAGGTTAGTTTTACCTTATCCACAGTAAAAGTAGGATAAAGCAGAATAAAGCAGAATCTGTTGTAAATCATTGTTACTAATTCTAGGAGTCAATAAAGTGGTTAATATCAACCCAGGATCAGAAATAAAGAATTCATGGGGTATAGATGGCATGTGTCGACTTTAAGGTGCAAGTGGATGCCAATTAATTAAGCTAGTGGGTGACTAATTAATAAAATAATGATTAATTATTTTATCCTAAGTTATGAGTGGGTTTGATATATTCCAACACCCCCCTATAATTCTGAATTTATGATGGTATGTCAAAAATATGGATGCATATGGATGCATATAGGGCCCAACAACAAGGCTATGGTCGCCCTTTAACAATTATTATGTCCAGAAAAGTGAGGAAAGAGGCAAAATCACATGGGGAAAATCGTCCCTCAAGAAAGGACAAGGCACACAATTTTTAATTAATATGTATTCAACATATCTTTATCTTCACTTTAATGAGCTGAATGAACTTCTTTTGGATGAAATACTTGTTGAAGGAATCATGAACTCCATGATCATGCGCTAGAGTGTAGAACCCGCAAGAAGGAAGAGGAGATAATCCTTGTAACTTATCAAATGATGAAGTAGGAGTATTGTACGAATGCTTCTTGTTGTCATAAAAATATTAAATTCAAACACAATTTTAAATGGAAAATAGATATGTGCATACTCCTTTCCAAAGAGTACAAAAATTCAGACAATTTATCACACATTCAATTCCCTGAATAGTTGCAAAATTGTGATGTGAATCACATGTCAATCTTCCAATTTGATGTAGCACCTGCTTAGATCTGATATGAGGCTAATAAAACTCTGATATATAATAAAAATTAGTGTATGGAATAACAAATACAAAGGATTCAGTGACTCCATGAGGATATTGGGCTAGACTAGGAAAACTATTAGCAACTGGGTAAAATTGATAGGTGTAAAAATATGAATAATGGATGGACATAAGATCTGAACCATAAATGTTTAGAACATATCCAAACATGTTTTGAATATCAGTACAAATATTACTAAGGTCATGTATAACCAACCACTAAAATATAGGAAAGACTTTAAACCATGTAAGATAAGTATCACTGCATAAGAGACCAATGAGGAATCAACTAGTGAACTAGGGATTTGTATAGTGTTAGGATTATTCAGAGGTATAGTAGATGGTATGGGTGGTGGTATAATTTATGTATCAACTTGAAAATATTCTTCTAAATCAGAATCCAAAGGATTGCATATAAGCATATCAGTATAGTCATGGGAATACATTGGTAATGAACCCTCTGTATGAAAAGAGGAAGGAAGGAGATGCTCAAAATATTCAAGAAGGCTTTGAGTATTGATGCCAAGAAAAAAAGAGGATATGTAGAAGCACATGATATCAAATATTTTAAGTTTCATGACACTAATAGGACTTGATTTGGCTAAGCAAACATCCTGTAAGTCACTGGGTTGTGCACTATCAATGAGAGAGGTATGCACAAAGTTTGAAGGATCTAGCACATAGATCTTAGAATATAAGATAGGAGATTTAGAAAAAAATTAATGGGTGGTAGTATAATCATAAATATCAATAGAATCTCCATATATTACTTCTTTTTAATCATTATTATCACAAGAATAAAAATCTCCTTCAAGAGACATAGAAAAAGATAGCTCTTCAATATTTGCTTCTTGATTGAAGGAGGAAGCATTCGAATCAAATATGGTAGCAGCAACATGAAATGTATGGGAAAATTATTCATCATGATCAAATTTATCAGATAATTTAGAGGCCAATAAATCTTGAGAGAGAGAACAAGAGGAGATGTTGGGTTCGCTCCATGCTTTAGCTTCTGTTTCCTCCAAACCAAAAGCTTTGTCCAGTTTTTTCCAAAGCTCAAATGGCTACTCAGCAGAATCTATGAGATGATGTATATTTGGAGACATTCCCAAATACATAATTACATTAGCTATACCACAATTATTTATCCAATCAATATTCTCTTCATAATAATGAGGTTTTCTCAATGCACCAATGTAGACTTCAAAGAGACATTGCCTCCTCAAGTATGCGCTCATCTTGGGCTTCCAATCATCATAGTTGAAAGGAGATAATAGAGGAACTTTTGAATCCATATTTAAGTTATTGATATGCTCTATGATATACTCTCTGCAACCTACAAAACAAACTAGGAGAAAATCTTGTAAGCTATACAAGCTCTTCTTCAGAGAGGGATAGGAGACTGGATGCGCTTCTCAACTCTATAGAACTTGATCAACCTTGATGCTCTGATACAATGTAGAAATAATATTATACCATGTAAAATATTGCAAGTTTGTGCTCCCTATAGCTCTGATACCATGGAGAAATAATATATCAATTCTATGAGCAATGATGCTAAGAACAAGCACAGGTAATAGATCTTGCTACTAATAATTCTCACAAGCATACACATGCAAAATAGAGAGAAGAAAATAGAATGAATCACATGAATGAAGAGATGAATATTGGTGTGTATCCATGATGAATAATAGTGTACATAAATAGTACATCCCTCATAGGAAAATCGAGTTATATGGAGATAAATCATAAATCTCAAAAAGGTTGACTTACCAAAATAGAGAAAACCCCCACAAGTGGCTAAAGCACTTCCCGAATCTATGAAGGACCTCACAAATTGGAAAAAACATGAGTGATTTGTCAAGGGAGATGGGAAAATATGCTAATCCTGGAAAATGGAGAGAAATTCATGAAGTATGGGTTGGCAACAAAAGAACCAAGTTTCCTAGTTTAAATAGCTTTACCTTATCCACAGAAAAGTAGGATAAAGCAGAATAAAGAAGAATATATTGTAAGGCATTGTTACTAATTGTGGGAGTCAATAAATTTGTCAAGATCAACCCAGAATCAGAAATAAATAATTCTTGGGGTATAGATGACATGTGTTGACTTTAAGGTGCAAGTGGATGCCAACTAATTAAGCTAGTGGGTGAATAATTAATCAAATAATGATTAATTATTTTATTCTAAGTTATGAGTGGGTTTGATATATTCCAATACCCCATATAATCCTAACTTTATAATAGTATGTCAAAAATATGGATGCATATAGGGCCCAGCAACAAGGCTATGGTCACCCTTTAACAATTATTATGTCCAAAAAAGTGAGGAAAGAGGAAAAACCACATCGGGAAAATCCTCCCTCAAGAAAGGACAAGAAAAAAAAATTGAGTTAATATTTCTTCAACATATATTTATCTTCACTTTAATGAGCTAAATGAACTACTTCTAGATGAAAGACTTGCTGAAGGAATCATGAACTCCATGATCATGTGCTAAAGTGTAGAACCTGCAAGAAGGAAGATGAGAGACTCCTTGTAACTTATCAATTGATGAAGTAGGAGCATTATATGAATGCTTCTTGCTATTTTAAAACTCTGACATGAAAACACAATATGAAATGGAAAAGAGATCTGGTCATACTCCTTTTCAACGAGTACAAAAATTAAGACAATTTATCGCACATTCAATTCCCTGAATAGCTGCAAAATTGTGATGTGAATCACATGTCAATCTTCCAATATGATGTAGCACCTTCCCATATTTTATATGAGGCTAATAAAACTATGATATATAAGAAACATTAGCATATGGAGCTGAAAATACAAAGGCTTTAGTGACTCCATGAGGATATAGGGCTAGACTAGGAAAACTATTAGCAACTGGGGAAAACTGATAGGTGTAAAAATATGAATGATGGATGGACATAAGATCTGAAAAATAAGTGTTTAGAACAGATCCAAACATGTTTAATATCAGTCCAAATATTAATAAGATCATGTATAACCAATCACTGAAAGATAGGAAAGACTTCAAACCATGTAAGATAAGTATCACTGCATAAGAGACCAATGAGGAATCAATTAGTGAACTATGGATTTGTATAGTATTAGGATTATTCAGAGGTATGGTAGATATTATGTATGGTGGTATGATTTGTGTATCAACCTAAAAATATTCTTCTAAATCAAAATCCAAAGGATCACATATAAGCATATAAGTAGACTCATGGGAATACACTGGTAATGAATCCTCTGTATGAAAAGAGGAAGGAAGGAGATGTTCAAAATATTCAAGAAGGATTTGGGTATTGATGAAAAGAAAAAAGGAGGATATGTATAAGCACATGATATAAAATATGGTAAGTGGCATGAAACTAATAGGACTTGATTTGGCTAAGAAAACATCCTGGAACTCATTGAGTTGTGCACCATCAATGAGAGAGGTATGCACAAAGTTTGAAGGATCTGGCACATAGATATCAGAATATAAGATAGGAGATTTAGAGAAAAATGAATGGGTGATAGGATAATCATAAATATCAATAGCATCTCCATACATTACTTCTTTTTCATCATTAGTGTCACAAGAAGAAAAATCACCTTCAAGAGACAGAAAAATATGGCTCTTCAATATTTGCTTCTTGATTGAAGGAGGAAGCATTTGAATCAAAGATGGTAGTAGCAACATGAAATGTATGGGAAATTATTCATCATGATCAACTTCATCAAAGAATGTAGAGGCCAAGAAATATTGAGAGAGAGAATCCTTCCCAAAAAACAACATAAAAATTATCCCCCATATAGCCCAAACCATCATTTTCTTTCTATCCTTCCCCTGACAGCGAAAATTTTCTATTCCCATCCCAATTACAGAGACAACCAGAGTTTATCAGTCCCTTATTGGTTACAAAAAGGCCAAAACAGGGCTAACAAATCTTGATATACTGCATTATATTTAAAACTATGAACATAGTAGACAGACATGAAAACCTGGAATCAAACTGGACCCTAGGGGTTTGCGTCCGATCTTGGGCCAACAATAGAATCCCGAACATAGGAGGTTACCCGGGAGCCTTCCACACCTTAGTGGCCATAGAGCATGCTGCAACAATGGCTTCCCCTCTCTCTCGGGTGAGCGAATTCCTTCAGCCCCCTTCCCGAAGAATAGAAGGGGATGTTTAGCTTTGCTGCGATCACATCGATTTTCTTATGCATCAGGTGACATTCGTTGTTGTGCTCCTTCCAGGCTGTTACGGGTTCCATGTCCCCTTCATATTTGGACTCCTGGACAAAGGAGGAATGGCCTACCAAATGCATATTTACCTATTATAGCATTAGCATGCGTTCGTAGGTAGAGGCTCTTCCCATTGTGGAGCCCGGGTCAAGGACCTAGTCCGCCACCTCTTTGCGCAGGTCCTCCGAAGACAAGGATTTAACCTCTACCCACAAGTCGCCCACAACCTTTTCCACTTCCAATCTAACACTTAGTGGGACATGTTCCTTATATAATTCCGCTGCTTCTTGGGCCTGAAGCTGCATTCTTGTCGCAGCCTTAGTTCGGGGCATTTTATCCTTACCTGTTCTATCCCGACTGCTAGCGCCATCACCAGGGCTATGGCCTCTTCATGGGAAGCGCTTGGGGGCCATACTGCAAGGAACAGGGAGAAAGGATTCACACAAAGAAAGGATTTTAAGAACAACTTGAGGAGATAGAGACCTAGGAGGATAATTTAACAGAGAGAGGGATCAGTAAACATAGACTACTCTTCGATGGGAGGTGCAATGTAGTGTGCTTAGCCTAGAATAAAAGGAAGGGGGGGCATGATAACTTTTCCATGCCAATACCTCCTTTGCATCATATTAATCATACAATCTACTACCCTTGTACCTTTTCTTTCCTTATAGATCTTAATAGCCATTATAATACAATCCTTCCAATGATCTTGTGCTTCCTTACCTATCCCGTCGATACCTGCATCACAAACCTTAATGATGGAGAAGGACAGACAGCTCATGGTCCAGCCAATTGGCCAAGTGGATTTTTATATCATTACGGGTGGAGAGGCTTGGTGTGCTCGTGCCCCCTGTCATCTCCCACGATGCCATCATCCGGATGCTTCATCTGTTGGCTGTTGTTGATATCTCTTGCCACTACTTTCCTGCATTGCTGGGCCCATTCCTCTGCATTGAATTCCTCCAAGATACCAAATCAAAGGCCTGCGTCCACCTCAATGCCTACATTGGCAAGAAGATCAGATGCCTTGTTGGCAGAGCATCTTACATGGCTGAAGGAGACGTCCGAGTGTGCATGCAACATGGTTTTCAAAGAATCCAATCTGCTAGCTAAGCGCCAACTCATTACCACCTTCGCACAATATTTCCCATTCTCCATTTGCTTTGCCATCTGATCAGGCTTTCGAATCGTCGTATTAGACCTTCCATCTTGGCTGAGTTGTTGGTGTTTGATCCTAATGATCCCAAGAAGATGGAGAGGATCCATCCCCCGCTATCCTGACATATTCCCCCAAAGCCCATAGGCCCTAGATTTCCCTTAGAGGCCCCATCAAAACTGAGTTTGAACACATTGGGTGGGGGTGGAGACCTTGAGGATGTACTGGATGACATGCAAATATTTTCTTGACTGCGCAAACCTGCCATTTGGGCCCTATTGAGCCCCCAATTCTCTGCTATGTGGGCCTCTTTTGGTGGGATTAATTTATCCTGATCCTGCTATTGCATGCTTCGGATTTGTGAGAGCAAATTGTTCCTTACCGTTGTCCAGAACGAGTCTGTGTCGCTACTTTTATCATGGAATATCTGATCGTTCCTCTCTTTCCATATGCACCACATGGCCATACCTAGGAAAGATTCCCAGACTGTCTGGATAATTCAGTTGTTGAATGCTTTCAAGCTCCATTCATGCAGCGTTTGTGCCAGTTGGCCTCACCTCCTGTCACTATGCTGGAAACAAATTGCTCCTTTATCCCATATGGAAGAAGCAAAGGGACAATAGTCAAGGAGGTGGCCTGTGGTTTCCTCCTCCTAAAAGTAGAGGTAGGACTGCGACGACCCCTGAATACCTTGGTGCCGAAGGTTTTCACTAGTAAGAATTCTACCTTTGATCACTAACCAAATGAAGAGGGAAAATTTTGGCCAGTACTTCACTCTCCAAACCTTTCTCCATATACCTTCTTCATCCCCCTGCTGATCGATCTTGACATTGTAGGCTTCCTTTATACTAAATATGCCTTTCTCCTTGTAGCCCCACCTTAGAATGTCCAAACCCTCCTTGAATCTTACATATCTCTAGTGTAGCTCCTCCTGGAAGGCTCCCCAATCCTCGTCGCTCATCAGGTCAGGTTTGGTTGTGAATTCCCATTGACGCTGTCCTTCTTTGTTTCAAATTTTCTAGCAGTGGCTCACCTTCTCCTTGCCCTCTTCGAGGGTTTTTTACTTTATATGTTTCCATCTTGGGCCAATCCCGAGCTTGGGGAGCTGAATCCTTGAATCTTCCCAGAACTTTGTTGTTCCTCCCACCCTTATCTCCCAGAAGCTATGGTCGTGTACCAGTTGTCATCCTCTTAAGGCTTTCATCTAGATGGGGGAACCGTTCAGCTCCTCGTTGTATCTAATCAATTGCTGTTTTGGTCTATCCCGAGCATATTTGATGTGCCAAATTTTTTCCCGTGGCTTCGCTAAGTGAATTACCCATATCCACCAGATTTTTGCTCCTTGAACCTCTGCCATGAGTTCTGGGTCTCTTAGACCTAGCCCTCCTTGATCCTTGGGTTTACAAATACTGTCCCAACTGACCAAGGAAAATTTTGCTTTGTCTTCTCTGCAGCCGCAAAGGAAATTCCTTTGAATACCTCTAATGCTCCGCAGAACTGGCTTAGGAGTTGAAAGGATCGAGAAGAGGTACATGGGCATGGCCTGCATAACCACCTTTACCAAAATCAGCTGGATTGGGAGGTTTAAGGTGCGAAGTACCCAATTGGACAACTTTTGTTTCATTTTTTCTAGCAGATCCTGCCAAGAATCCTTCCTTAGCTGCCCCATCCCCAGGGGGACTCCAAGATATTTAGAAGGCATTGTCCCTTTCGAGAAACCCAAAATCCTGATGATGTTTCTCTGAGATATTCTGTCTGTGTTCATAAAAAAAATTTGGGATTTATTGGGATTGACTGCAAGGCCCGATGCCTTGGAGAAGAGGGTTAGATAGTTTTTGAAGCTCCTTGCTTCTTGTACTAAAGGGTGCCCCATGAGCATGGTGTCATCCATGAATTGTTGGTGAGTCTGAGCATCCATCCCTTCATGGATTTTTATCCCCCTCTGCTCCCTTTTCTTAGATTGAGTCTTAATGAGATGGATATGGCCTTCATCCATTAGAATGAAAAGGAAGGGGGAGAGGGGATCCCCTTGTCTAATACCTCTACTTTCCTAGAAAACTCAGGCGGGGCATCCATTTAGGAGGATGCTGAAGAAAGGGGTTGTGACCAGGTTCATAACCCATTCTATCCATTCTGGATAGAAACCATAGGCTTCCAGCATTTTCTCCATGAATTTCCAGCTTATTTTGTCATAATCCTTTTCTATGTCCAGCTTTATCATCATACCTGTCCTCTGAGAGATCTTCAGGGAGCATATCACCTCATGGACGAGGATGACACCATCCAGGATCTGTCGACCTTCCACAAACCCCTATTTATTTGGACAGATAAGGTTGGGAAGAAGGGGTTTTAGCCGATTGGATATCACTCTTGATATGATCTTGTAAATTACATTGCAGAGGGAAATTGGATGAAATTTTTCCAGAATGTTAGCTCTTTCTTCCTTGGGGATTCTTCCTTGGGTATTAGTGTGAGGAAAGTGGCATTGAAATATTTTAAGACCCCCTTCTTGTCTCTATATTCTGATATGATTTCGAAGACCTCATCTTTGATAAGATCCCAAATGTAGTGAAAGAAATTGGAGGTGAACCCATAAGGACCTGGAGCTTTTCCTAAGGCCATTTGGTTCACTGCTTCTTCAAGATCCTACATGGTAACTGGCTTTATTAGAATCTCATTATTCTCTCCTGTTACAGATCTTGGAATTAGTCGAGTGATCCTCTCAATGTCTTCCCTTTTGTTATCCTTGCCTTCTCTGAGGATCTCAGAAAAGTGCTAGGTAACTTCCTATTCTATCTCTTTCCTGGTCTCTATCATGCTATGTCAGCCTTTATTAGCTTCTGGATTCTTGAGATGCTCCTATTCTGAGTGACCGAGTTGTGGAATAACTTGGTGTTTCTCTCACCCTCATGTAGCCATTTTACTTTTTCTTTTTGTTTCTAGTAGATTCCTTCCTGCCTCTCTCTTGCTTCAAGTTGACCCCATAGTTCCTTTTCTTTGGCCTTTATTCCCTCTTTGTTTATCAGGTCCAATTCATTGATAAGTCTCTTTTTGTCTTCAAAAATATTTCCAAACTCTTCCTTGTTCCACATGCGAATTTTGGCTTTTAGGGCTTTTAGCTTCTGCTGGAAACGATATATGATGGTCCCAAGAGGGGGGACCAACTCATGCCACCACTGCGTGACTTGTTCCTTGAATTCCTTATGTTCCATGGAGAATTGCTTGAACCTAAATGGTTTTCCCAGTTTTGAGTTGGACCAATCCTAGTTGAGGCAGATTGGCCAATGATCCGAGCTAGCCGCCGGGAGTAGATCTGCCATTATTTCTCCCGTACTATGAACAATAGATTCAGAAACTAGGAATCTGTCCAGCTGTGATGCTACCAGATGTTCCCCTCCTCTATTATTATTCCAAGTAAACCATCCATTCCCTATCTCCATATCCACTAGAGGGCTTCGGGCCAAGAAGTCACAAAAATTTTCTTGGTACTTATCCAGAAACCGTCTCCCCCCCTTCTTTTCCACCAGGTTGGCAATGAGGTTGAAGTCCCCTCCTAGTATCCAATTCCCAATCTTGGCCTGCTCTTTAACCCTACCAAGGAAATCTATGAAGGCCTGTTTCTTCGGGAAGCATCTTAGGCCATAGATATTCCCTAGCATTCCTTTCACTCCTAAGTTCAAACGACAAAATTCAACCATTAGTGAGTATTTGTTATCCCACCATCCTGAGATTTCCACCTCTCTAGATTTCCATAAGATTTCTATATCCCCAGTTTGTCCCACGGCATCTAAGGCCATTAACTAACAACCTTTCCAGATCTTGTTTTTTATTTTCTCTAGTCCCTCCAAGCTACATTTAGTTTCTTGAAGGAATAATATGTCTGGCTTTTCTTGCATAATATTTCTATTTAGAGTCTTCCATTTCCTGGAGTTACTACACCCTCTAATATTCCATGATATGAGCTTCATTGGCACACCTTACTGACTTCAGAGAAGTCCACCCTTATTGTGGGGTACTGGTCAGATTCAATAAGTTTAACTCCAATTGCCACTATACGTTGCTTGTTGGTTTTCCTTCCTCTCCTAAGCTCTTCTTCTAGGGATTTCTACTTTCTTCATTTTTGCAGATTCGGATCTATACCCAGCTCTTGATGAGCCCCCAATCTGATGATGGCTTCCTGGAGAAACTCGATCTGGCACCATGGGACATATCCCTTTCCCTTTTTTCCTCATTCTTCCTCTGTTGCGTCCAGATCTAGCTCCCTTAGTTCCATTTCTTCACCCTCATCCTCCTCCATAACTTCCATCTGCCTCATCTCATCGTCATCTGAGTATTTTACTTCCTTCTCCTGTGTCTTCCCAGGTTCCATCCCCTTGCTATTACTTGGGTCTGGCATTTCCTTACCTAAAACCTCAAAGGGGATCTACTTCAACCATCCAGAATAAGGTACGAGGTCTGATACTTTAGTGTTAGACATTTAATTTCTATTGAATATTGGAAAGGATTGATTTTTGGAGTCAAGCTGTCTATTGTGGTACCCCAAGCCATAGGAATTTCTCTCTGTAACAGAATTGGCGACTTCGCTGGGGAGTTCCTAGTAGTTGTCCTTTGGGGGTTTTCTATTGGCATTCAATGAATTTGAATTGCTCTTTCTCTCTTGTTTCTGTGTCGGGTCTGGGGGCATGTTTTCCTGGTAGTTTCTGATTGGTGTGAAGTTTGTCTCAACTTGTCTGTTTGCCTTGATTTTTATGCACCTTTCCTCCTGTACGTGAGTTTTTAACTCACAGTTGCTTATACATGCGGGTTTCTCTACGATTTTTGCATATACACACGGGTTTACTGCGAACAGTCATGTATGCCCTTAGTTTTTCCTTTTAGTGGAAGTTAAATGGTTGCTGGGTGAATTTTGATGATTGTTGAGTCTCCTTTGACACTGCCTGAGTCTATTTATACCTTTGTTTCTGACTAGAGACGGTTTTTTTTTAGGCTAAATTTTTTTTAAGAAGGTTCTTGTCATGGCATTTTTCGATTTTTTTGTTTGGGATTAGTGCATTAGATTTGTTTTACCTTAGTGCTTTGCTTGAGTGTTGTTTGAGTGTGCTTATAGAGTCTGGGGGTTGTAGAATCATTCTTTTGCTTTTTGTATCTCATTTTATTTCAAAAAATCCAAAAATATTTTCTTATCATCATGCATTGCATTTGCATTTTGCATTGTACTTGCACTATATTTGCTTTGGAGTATTAGTTAGGATTTCATATAGGAAAGCTTGCATTCATCATTTGAAGAAAAATTGTGCATTGCACTTAGTAGCATACCCTGTTTTCATGGACACAATGCATTTGCGTTGATTGTTAGGTGTGCATTTTACTTCATGTTGTGTCATAACACCATTAGTTGCACGGCCATATCCCTCTTTTGAGTAATAAATCCAATTAAAATCAACACTTAATTAAAATGAACTACACTCTTTTCTTTTGTAGAGTGCACCAACAAGACTAGGTTTTAGGATCTTGGAATAGTTCATTGTGAGTAAATTCTCCAAGATGACTAAACAACAACATGTATATGTCTGTCCAGGTGAGTGTGTGAAATCCTTGGTATAACCAGTGTTTCTTAGGATCCTCCTCTCAAAAGGGAGTTAAGCACGAGGCAGTGTGAGCGGTTATTGATTGGGATGACCCCTAGTCATAACTGAGTAGCACCAGAGATATTTCCAGGATTGTATTCGTATCTGGGGGCTCTTTCGAGAGTTTTGGGCTTTGCTACGCTTCCCATACGGTCAATCCCGCCTGTGACTGTCTGCCTAAGCATTGATTATATTGAGGTGACCTTAGTGGCCTTACCTAGGATATCAAGGGGGTACTTTGCAGGGGTTATTCTATGGGTGTCCCAGCTAGGTTGGGGTCAGACAGCACAGTCGCTTTACGCGTTCAAGCTGAGGGCCACAATAATTGGTTACGTACCTCTGCTTGTTATGTATGGGAGTCTCAAGCCTCTCCTAGGCAAGACATACCTGCTTCATTCGGGAGCTCACTTATCCTTCCCTTAATTGCTTGCATTTGTCTTTAGATTTTATTAGTGATTGCTCTGTGCACGATAGCTTTCCTAGGGTTTGCGTAAATAGAGAGTCTTTTCTATTTTTTGAGTCCTTGTGGATTTAGGTGCGGCTCCTCGCCATTCTTGTCATTTAGCAGGACTTCTACCTTCTACATCTCCTCCTCCTTTGGGAGAGAGACCTAGATAGTCCAGGAGGACTACTTCACACATTGATTCACACACCATGGGAGACCATATAGAAGGTATTCCTGAACCACCTTCTCCCATTCGTGTAGACGATGGGGAGTTTACTCCTACTTACGATCCTTCACCCAACTTGGCTAAGTTAGGTCCTATGATTTCTGAGATAGGAACCTTTCATGATATACCTACTCACTCTAGGGTTGATTCCCGATTGACGCGTTACCGGTATGGAATGCCGGAGGATGTTGAGACTTGTTTTGAACCTGCCAGCACTAGTTATGGTAGTTATGGTATGTCTGGTTTTCCCACACATGATTTGGAATTTCATGTCGAATTTGAGTTCGAGCCTAACACTATGCCTAGGGGAACTCTCATTCCTTACCATGTGGAGAGGTTTGGGAGCACTAGTCACATTGCACCTTCCATCCTAGTGGTGGAAGTTACATCACATATTCCCCCTAGGTCTAGGGTTAGTGATCCTATTAGGATACCAAATTCGAGACGAGTGAATATAGGGAATAGTATGTACTTAATCACACAGATCCCTTCATCCTCTGTCCCTAGTTCTTCAAATGTTCACCCTCCACCTTATTCACGTGGTCCTTCGGGTCGAAAGATTGCTACGAGTTATGTCCATACTGTGGTTACTAGACCGGTTGTGTCTCAGCTTTATGTACCACCCATTGTTTTGAGAGGTCACGCTCATACTTCTAGAGGTCACATTCCTACTTCCGGAATATATATTCCTGCTTCTGGAGCATATGTTCCTACGTATGGAGTGTCCCATGGGACATCCCATGCGATGACTTATGGACCCTATTATGGGACGCAATATGGACAGGGTTCTTCACCTTATGGGGGTAGGTATCAAAAACCTACTTACTCTCTGAACTACGGCTTTGTAACTCCTAATAGTCAAGGTCCACCACACTATGGTGCTTTCATGCCACCCTATACAGGTCAAACATGAGGAGGGCACTATGGCCAAGGCCATGGTGGTAATCAGACCTATGTGAATCAGGGAGCGGTCCATCGACCTCATCATCCTAGGCTCCCTTTCCTCGCAATGTTGAATCTTCCTGACTTGTTGAGATTGAAAAACAATAATGTAGCTCATGACCCAGCTTGGTCGGCTGTCCCTACTAAGCTTCCCTCGAACATACCTAAGTTCGAGGGAAAATCGAGAGAGGATCTTAGCGAACATGTTACGACCTTTCACCTATGGTGCTCTTTGAATTCCTTACACTAGGACTCCATCCGTTTAAGGCTATTTCAATGCACCCTTACAGGGCCTACCGTGAAATGGTATATAGAGCTACCTAGGGGGCATTCGCTTTGTTCGATGATCTAGCGATGACTTTTCTTAACCACTTCCAGCTACCAGTGCGTTATTACGTTGGTACTAAACTCTTGTCGTCATTTTGACAGGATAAAGCCACACATATCTCGGATCATATCCAAGAATGGTGTAGACGGAAGAGGTTAATTAAATCCTTTATACCGTCAAAATTCCTCCTCGAATGGTTCCTTAAGTTGTTATTGCCATATATAGCAAAGGATGTTTCTACATCCAGATTGCAGAATGAGGAACAAGCAATTTTTAGGGCACAGGAACTAGACTTGATTTATGCTCAGTCCGGTTTGTTATATGAGATTATACCCAACGCTCCGCATTCTAGTTTCGACCCCAAAGTCAAACATGGACCACATGTTGATGGCATTGTGGGTTGTGCAAGAGTGAAACCTACGGATTCAGTTGTAAAACAAGTTATTCAATTGTCAATCAACCAATCTGCTTCAGGACAAGCTATAGCTTTGTCTCAACCTGCCCAAACGACGAGTGTACTTTCAGTGCAATCGTTGGACCAGAAAGGTAACCAGCAGCCTGGACAGAATAGAAAAAGGGTAAGAATAATAGTAAGGGTGGGAATAAGAATGAGAATGCTAATAATAATCACAATAATGGTCATAATGCTGGGGGGGGACAAGTAAGCTAAACGTAAGGTTAAGTTTCCTTGCAAGTTATGTAAGGACGATCACCTCACTTACTTGTGCCCTTAGATCGATGAAGCCTCGAGGTTCTTGGCATAGGGCCCAGCTGTGCTAACTAACCATTTACCTCATAATAAAAATATGAACTCGAGGTCCCATGATTAGTCTGGTGGTGATAAAGATCCGCCGGAGGGTAGTGGTCATGGTTGCATTAACATGGTACGTGCTGCGAAAGTTGTGACCCGTGTGAAAGATTATGGTTCATCACAACCCAGCCTAGGAAAGGAACCTGATCCACCAGGGTCCCCTTTGCATATTGAGAAACCTATGGATAAACCTGAAGCTGCACCTCACATTCCTAAGGGAGTCCTTAAGCATTCAGGGCACAATCCTAATGCTCGAGCCACCCAGAATTATTCATTTGTTGAGGATTTGGGCCATACTCCTTGTGCGATGTCTGCATTGGAAGTGCTTCAGAGTTGTCCTTCGCAAAGGAAGGCGTTGCTTTCTGCCCTTGGTGTGAATGATGATGATTCTTCCTCCATGATTAAATTTGAAACCGCAGGACTTGAGCCTTGCTTTCCTTACTATGTGTCTCTTTTGATTCATGTAGAATGTCTTAATATGACCATCAAGCTTACTATGATTGACGAAGGCGCTGTCGATTCTGTGATGTCTTTATCATGTTGGAAGGGTTTAGGTTCCCCTGAGCTATCTAAATCATAGACCATGTTAACTAAATTCGATGGGAGATCATTTAGGCCGCACGGCATCCTTCCTTCCCTTAAAGTCCATTTGGGAGGGAAGACCATTGCGATAGAGGTCGAGGTGGCTAATGCGCCCCTTGACTACAATCTCTTGCTGGGTAGGAATTGGATGTATATTATGCAAGTCATTGCTTCTTCCCTATTTTGCATTGTATGCTTTCCACATAATAGGAAGATAGTCACGATTGATCAAACAAAATTCAAGAATTCATCTGTTACCGCATCTTCGGGAGTTTCGATCCCAATCGTTGAGCACTCTCAGCCGGCAACTGGGAGTGTGGGTGTAGGCATGTATCCATCCCTCATGGGAAGCTTTAGTTGACCTGCACTGATTCTTATGATAGGGTCTAGTTTCGGTGAGGCTTCGACATCTATGAGATCGGTGTCTTTTCGCAGGAGTCATATGGAAGATCCTTGAATTCTTCCTACATCGAGTACTCTGAGTGAGCCCATCGTGATGGACATGCCGTTTCCTGCAACTATAATAGCTTATCAAGCTAATCTCAAGTGTGTTGCAGAGCCTAGTCCTTCCTCTTCACGGATGGAGGAGGAGGACCCTTGTGTGCTGCCGACATGGGTAGTACAGTCTTCTCATGTGCATGACTACCTTGATACGATTTTCCCTTTAGATGAAGTGATTATTGAGGCTATGTCGAGAGTTGAGCCACCATGGGAGGAACTCCATCATAGATCTTACTTTCTTTCTGAGCTTGACCGCTTGGAGTGTGAGGACTTTAGGGTGGTTCTTAGTGAGAGATTTGGTAGTCCTATGGTTCCATTAAGCTCTCCTAGCCCGATGGCTGATGGAAACATGGCGAACATATCTTCAACGATTCCTATCAATATCTCTCGCGATCCTGGCAGAATAGAGAATGTCTATATTGGGGCGGAATGTTCCCATGCTAAGATTCAAGAATACATGGAGATATTTAAGGAATTCCGTGACATCTTTGCTTGGTCTTATGATGAAATGCTAGGTATCGACCCTCATATTGTCGAGCACGAGATTAAGGCTTATCCCAACACTAAGCCTGTTCGACAACATTTGCCTGCGGTGAATCCTAGGAAAGCACCCACGATTAAGGCAGAGATAGAAAAGCTGTTAAAAGCCGGTTTTATCTATCCCATTCCCTTAACGGATTGGGTTTCAAAACCCATTTCGGTGGATAAGAAGCAGGGAGCGATCCGCATATGTACTGATTTCCGCGATTTAAATTGTGCCTGTCCTGAGGCCAATTTCCCCACACCATTTATTGATCAGATTTTGGATGAGTGTGCGGGTAGTGAGGTTTTTTCCTTTATGGATGGATTTTCTGGGTATAATTAGATAAAAATTAAACCTAAGGATGAACATAAGACTGCATTTATTTGTCCTTGGGGAACTTTTGCATATCGAAAAATGCCTTTCGGCCTTAAAAACGCCGGATCTACATTTCAGCGGGCAATGACCTTGATCTTCCATGATCTCAAGTCAATTATCGAGGTATTTTTGGATGACCTTGCTACTCATTTTTGTATGAGAATGCGTCATCCCTATCACTTGATATTGGTATTCGAAAGATGCTGGCATTATTTGGTTAGATTAAATCCTCATAAGTGCATCTTTTGTGTGAAGTCAGGTCATTTGTTAGGAATCATCGTTTCTAAAGAGGGTATAAGAGTCGACCCTTTGAAGGTTGAGGCAATACTTCAGTTGTCTCCCCCGAAGAATATTCGTCATCTTCAATGTTTGCAAGGCATGGAAAACTTCTTAGGGATATTTGTTGTCAATTTTGCCAATTTCACTAGAGGCTTCATGTGTCTATTGAAGAAGGACACCACCTTTTGTTGGGATGAACGAGCCCAGGAGTCCTTTGATGCACTCAAGAGAGCCCTAGCATTAGCCCCGGTGATTAGTCCCCCAGACTATATCCGTGATTTTATACTTTATGTGGTCGCGTCCATGGAGACAGTTGGTATGGTTTTGGTTCAAGAGGATGAGGAGCTCCAAGAGCATGTCATATACTATCTAAGCTGGAACCTTATTGACATAGAAATTCATTATTCTCATGTCGAGAAGCTTGCTTTAGCTACCATACATGCGGTTCAGCAGTTGAGACATTATATTCTCCTTTTCCAGACCTTGGTTGTATCCCATGTCAATTCGTTTCAATTCATCCTCAATCGAAGGATGATTGGGGGAAAATATAATAAATGGATTGTCATTCTGCAAGAATTCGATCTCAAATTTGCTTTGGCAAAATTGAAGAAGTCTTTAATTTTTGCAGAGCTTATATTGGATTTCCCGAGCAAGGCCGAGGAGTTGGTTTGTGAAGATACGTTTGTCGATGAACACATCTTCTTAATATCAACTTTAGACCCATGGTATGGGGATATCATAATATATTTACAAACATTGAAGGTCCCTACTCACCTCTCACGAGATGAACGACAACGATTACGTCACGTGTCTAAGAACTACCTCATAGTGGATAACACTTTGTACCGCTGTGGGGTAGATTCCATTTTACGACGTTGTTTAACTCATGAAGAGGCTGAGGTAGAGCTGAATTATTGCCATGGAGGGGCGTGTGGTGGTCATTTATCTGGGATTTCTATAGCTCAAAAGATCTTAAGAGTGGGTTATTTCTAGCCGTCGATCTTTAAGGATTGTGTAGATGCGGTCAAGAGGTACCACCCTTGCTAGGTGTTTGCATGTAATATGCGCTCGAAACCTTCCCCGTTACATCCCATTATCACCGCCGGTCCCTTCACTAAGTGGGGGCTTGATTTTATGGATTACAACCTAGCTTCAGCTGGGGGGCACCATCATATCATAGTGGATGTTGATTACTTCACGAAATGGTCTGAGGCTATGCCTACAGTTAAATCCGACGGTGAGATAGCCGCCCACTTCGTATTCAACCAAATTATTACTCAGTTCAAAATTCCAAAAGAGCTTGTCACTGACCATGGCTCGCACTTCAGAATCATATGATGGAAGAGTTGGCATCAAAGTTAGGGTACAAGCAAGATCATTCCTCCTCTTACTACTCTCAAGTGAATGGACAGGTAGAAGCAGTGAATAAATCACTCAAATCCATTCTCCAACGAACCATCGCACAAAGCAAGAATAATCGGCACATCATGTTATATCCTGCTTTGTGGGCATATAGAATCGCTGTTAATACTGCCACAGGTTTTTCTCCATATCAACTTGTACACGGAGTGGAGTTGATATTGCCGATTGAATGCGAGATTCCTTCTTTGAAGTTAGTTGTAGAACTCTTACCAGACACTTCACCATTGGAGGAGCGTTTGGTCCACCTTGAGCAACTTGATGAGCAGCGTTGGGATGCCTTGGTGGCTCTAGAAGTAAATAAACGTCACATAAGGTCCAGTACGATAAGTCTGTCCATCCAAGGAGGTTTAGTGAGGGAGACTTGGTCCTTTTGTGGGATCAACCGAAAGAACCCTTGGGGGTAGGAAAATTTAATCCCATGTGGCATGGTCCTTACATGGTCAAACATGTGTTAGAGAAGGGTGCTTATGAGTTAGGGGATTACAAGGGAATGGCCTTGGAGGAGCCTAGAAATGGGATCTATCTCAAGAAGTACTATGCATGATTTTCAGCCAAGGTTGGTTATTGTATATTATTGTATAGTTTTGCATAGTTAGGTCTTTTTCTTATAGTGATCGGGTTTGTGATTCGTTTCTGTTTCTTTTGGCAGATGTCAATGGAATCTTCCACCTACATAGGATTCGCGGATGGTACGATTCGTCACACTCAACACTCAGCCTCTGCTACTTGGGTGATTTATACTCCTATGGGTCAGGTACTGTCTTCAGGAGGAATATGTCTGCGGCCATCTTCCAACAATGTTGTCAAATATAGTGCTGTTATTGAACTTCTACGAGATGCCATTTCATATGGCATTCTCTCTCTTGAGGTACGTCTTGATTCGGAGTTAGTAGTGTCACAGCTTAATGGTTTGTACCATGTTATGTCGATGTATTTGTAACTTTGGAATGTATTCTTCTATGTATCTTATGTATTGTAACCCGATGTTTATTCTGGGATGTATCTATTATGTATTTGAGTCATGTTGTCATACCCCAATGTTCCGATCGGGAGGATTAATAATGTAAATAAGTCATGTCAAGTCATTGTTAAAGTCCCCATAGTTTCGGGGCACTAGGGTTATTAGACACTCCTAGAGATGTCAGCTCTAGTAAGTAATTCTTAAGTGAGGCCGACATGATTGAGTGCACTTCAAGTGAACGAAAGAATATAAATAGAGAGTGAGTCTCTCTATTTATCACACACATCATTCACTCACTCAGGTGTAGCACATTAGTGAGGAAGGAAATACACTAGGGCTAGACAAGAAGAAGACTACTGCTGTTGGGAGATCACTTACTGTTTTGGGGCTTTTACTGTTTTGGTGCTAATTCTATCTCTGAGGAAGTTGCGGGGTTTTCTCCTTTATGGTTTCCCCAAGGAAAACTCTTTGTGTCTCTTGTCTCTTGTGATGTCCTTATGTTTTATTGTTGTACTTGTTATTCTCTCAATAAAGATCCTAACATAATGCTAGCTTAATGTTGAAAAACTAACATGTTAGAGATCCAACGTTATTAAGAAGATTCTTACGTGTGAGATTATTAAAACGACAATTTGACAATATAACATACATACACATTCCAATAATTAATAATCAAGTTGCTGACTCATATGCTAACTACCTATTAGATTGGCATTTGTTTCATTCACAATAAATTCATCACAAACACAATTTTTACACATGTAAATAAATAAACCGATCACCATAAAAAATTTTATATAAACATCCAAAATGTGATAATAAATAGTGTCATGATACAAAATTGGGGCTCTCGAGCCACCAACATATAATACACGGTGGTACAAAATGTATGGACTCCCAGGTATCTAATCCTATGGAGGAGGAGGAGGGTTGTAATCATGGAAGGTCACTACGGCTCTAGCTATCCATCGGAATAATCGTACCCATGCTCATGGTGTTGCGCAATAGGGAAAACCCGGGTTTAATCCTTTAGTGCCGCACCAACAAAAGACCCACAGTGTTGGCTCTTTCGGCAACAACCTGCGTGCAGGTTGCAGTCTCACCTGAAACAGCTATGGGATGCCGCAGAATGAGGTTTCTGCAAGCAGAGAGGGGGATTACTGTACCTTAGCCTTTAATAACCTTATTAATCAATAATTATAATGCTTTACCATTCATTCACATACAACTTCACAGATAAATAAACAGTCGTGACTTGCTCAACCCACTACAGGGAATTCACAGCGAAGTAAATATTAGCAGCGATCTAACTTATCAAATGTATACAGTTATTAATGCATAAAAGACAACAGAAACAGAAACAGCACAAGAAACCACAACACCGGATATAACGTGGTTCACCCCTAGTGTAGGGGCTACGTCCACAAACTGTGTTCTATTCAACTTGCTACAAAACCACAGTTTGATCTGCGCACTCAGTTGTAGATCCCTTCAGTCCTTAAAAAGCCGCGCACACAGCAGCAGGCCCCTGCGCACACAGCTGCAGGTCTTTCCTCAATCTTCTTTACAAAAACCCTCTGCGCACACAGCTGCAGAGGTCATCCACGCACACAGCTGGGACTTAACCTTTCCTTACAAAATCAACCTTAGATTCACCTTAATCTTTCTTACATCATAAAAACCTAACCTATCTTCTTTACACAAGCGCTTATTTATACTGCGCATTTTTACAAAACCATGGTCTTAAACCATGGGTACCCAAAACCCTAAACCCTAGATTTCAACCAAGGGTTTATTACAAAAAAGGAATTTTAACTTCCCTCGACACCCCTAAGACTGTTTTGACCTGTAACTCTGCTTACAAACTTTTTGATTAACCGCGGAGTTACCCAAACATGGAGTATGCGTCCCAACAGGCCCCTAAGACTCACTAGTGGCCCATCCTGGGACACCCTGCGACGTCTCTGGTGGTAAAATATTCTGCGCGAAGGTGCTGAAGTGACTGTTGAGGTTATGTAGTATGTCGTCAGCTGCTTTCTCCTTTTCCACCAACTCTTGTAATACTGAAGATGAATCTGTATTAGCCCGTTCGTGCGCAAAACTTTCGTAGCTCTTCAAAACTTTGAGCTGGCTTTCTGCAGTATTACTTAATTCCAATGCTTCATCAACCAGGGGCTGGAGTGAATTCTCCAGCAGCGTTACCCTTGTCCTACAGGATTCAATTTCCTGCTGAAGTTCCTTGCTGCACTTCACTTTAGCCATCTTCTGCATAGGTGGCAGCGTCTTGATTTCTATTCTGACTGCATCTAATTCGGCCTAGCGTATCTTGATGGATTCCTGGATCTTACCTACATCTGGATGGTCTTGGAGGTTCGCCCAGGCTTCGATGCTGTCTTCCAGCAATTTGGCGACGCTGGCTGTATTATCTGATATTTTTGCTGCTGAAGCCTTGATGTCCCTATGGCGCTGTTCCTGGGCCTCTGGTGGAATCTCAGGAGGGATGCGCAGTTGAAGTTCTACGATCTGGTGCTGGTGTTCTGTCTTCAACCTGTCAATCTCGCTGCAAGACTGCTGGGCATAGTCTCTCAGCTTAGCAATTCTCTGTGCTGGTTCCTCTGCACCTTGCAGGTCGAAATCAGAAAGACTCCGACAGGCCTCGTCCAATGCTTGCATAAGTGTAGTTGTTTTATGTTCAGCATCTATCTTCTTTTACGCCACTTCTTTTAGTTGTGCTCCGACGATTTGGTTTTGCTTGATAATGTCATCCAATTGGATTTGGGACAATTGATCTCGTGCATGGATCTCCTTTGTAATTGCTAGCTAGCAGAGGTGCAATTCTGACATGGTCATCTTTGTATAATCGATCCCTACAGTCATATTCATCTGGGACTGGGAGTCTGCATCGGTCAGTATCAGAGCTGCGCTTGATACTTGGCCTCGATTATCTCTGGTTGGCCATTGCCTAAGATCCTGCTACACGGTCACTGTAGTGCTACTTGTCGCAGTACTGGTTACTGATTTTGCCGCTAACTCTTTTAGCTCCGAAACCCTGTTTGCTATACCTGTGAGCCCGGCAAGATGCATTTGGGAAAACTCAGACCATTTTTTGGTAAGCGTCCCAGTAGATTTTTCTAGAGCCTACTCCAGCTCATCCAGCATTATAGTGACATCTTCTTCAACATTTTTGTCCTTCGACGCTTTTGACTTTTTGCAGGACTGCGACTTATTTACCGCTGCTGCTTCTGGTGACTTGCGCTTGGTTGATGGGCTAGGATCTGATAGAGTCTTGCACGACTCCTCATCCTGATCATCCTAGCCACCATCTCCATTCTGGTCGTCGCCATCCATCTGCGAATCACTCAGGTCTTCGCTATCTTCTAATGGGTTTTTCTGCTGCGCCTGACTAGTACCTGCACCAATATTTGTAGCTAGGGGAATGGGGATAGAGGGTTTTTTCCCGACTTCTTGCAACAAATCAGCTGGCCATAGCTAAACAATGCCCGTGACATCTAATTCGGTTACTACATAAGGTAATTTAAACCATCGATGTCGTGGATCGGCACGAGCTTGAATGAACACATGATGAAGGTCATCCCTGAAGTTCGTGGCACCCTCATATTTAGAGAACAACTCATTGGTAAGCCAAGGTGTTCGCAGAATCTCCATGTGGATACTCATGGCATAACAGATGAACACAGTGTTCGTCATTTGTTGAGTTTCCTTATTCGAGGATAGCCAGAGGGAGGCATACCTTAATGCCTCCGGCCGGCCTGGGTTTACTTCGACAAACTAAGCTTCGGTGGGTTCTTTCCACCCAACTAATGTAATAAGTATTAACAACCAGGAGTAATGAAAAGGTATACCTTTTTCCTGTGCATCGCGAAAATCCTCCAGGAATTCCTTTGCAAGATATGCGGACCAGTTGTAAGTGTATCCCTCGGCGCAGTTCATGGCAATCCGGATAACTGGAGCAGGTACCTCAGTAGGCCGACATTTCTGGATGATATTGTAGGCTAAGAGTTCAGCTGCAACGCGAATAGGATGTTCCTGAATCGCAGAGGTGTGATACCCCTGTTTCCCCTTGGTCAGGCAAAACCACTCTTTCATAGTTTGCACAAGCTTTGTATCCTCATGTTTCGAGGGAAATTCATCTCCCAGATCAGGTCCTGCCATAGATAACCCTGTGATCTTATTAATGAGTGCAGCATCAATGGGGATTTGCTGGTCTCCTATCCACAAATAGCCGTCATGCACTAACGCAAGCAACTGTTTGGCCACTATAGTCACCTGTATGCCGCGACCAAAATGTGGAATATCAAGCACCTTGAGTAGGCCAGCGTTATCCAGGCCCGCAGCCCACGGTTGTACTTCTAGTAGGGGTACATCATGTTCTGGGTAGTTGACGCGGTGCAGGTATTCGGCCGGTGCAAACTGGGGAAACTTGCCATGATCATTTGTGTCGTGGTCGCTATACTTGAGCCGATCTATCTTCCCTGTCATACTTCCGACCAGCTGAACTCTTGGTGGTAGCAAAGGTGTGGTTAATGTAACTTGCTTTGTCCGTAGGGGAATCTTGGCGTCTAGGCGAATAGGTTGGAGATAAGGTGGCCGTGGAGGTGCAATGTTCTCCCTATCCCTGGCCGGTACCTATGATAAACCGGGGGGATCCATAGGAGGTGTTTCCGGCATTTTCCCTGTTCGCCTCTGCCGATCTTGGTTGAGCTTGGAGCGAACTTCAGTTCTGCACTTTTTTACAGCAGACCGAGTCTGCATTGGCCGTGGTGGTGCTGGTTGGGCGTCTTCACCGGGAACAGAAGCAGGCGGCTGATTAGAGCAAGCTATCAGGCCCTCTCGCTCAAATCCTCTTACTAAGTCGTCAATCTGTCTTTCTGTTGTCATGGGTTCACTCATAAAACTTGACGAAATGCAGAATACAATTTTCCCTGACTTAGGCATCTTCTTATACACGCTATTAATCACATCGAGCGGGACAGTGCATTGAAGGCACCAAATCTTATGGAAATCTTGTCCAACTATTACCCGATTTTCGATAATCTTCTTAGTACAGGTATTTAAGCCTAATTAAAGCACTACCGCCGGCAATTTGGCTGCTTCCCAACGGTCGGATTTTGAGCCTCGCTGTGTTTCTAGGCCTCGGCAGAATCATGGCTGAAACTTCGGAACAACAAGCAACCTCAGCACAATAGTGCCCTTCGACCCGACCTGGTAATATCTGCGACAGGACTATTAGGTTTGAGGGACTGGCGTCTTGGCTCTACCCCTTAGTTTGGTATTCAATTCCTGGGTGATCATCATTTGCCTTGTCGTGGAATGCTGTATCTAAAACAGGACCACTTTTGTTAATAGAAAATGTGATAAAAAAGCTATCAACAAGATCATCCCTACTTATAGTGCCGTGTCGGAGCTCAACCTCCATATGCCAATTTTTCACTATAGGTTCCAAGATATGCATGAACTTATGCACCATCTCCTTGCGAGGTGTGTTTTCCCCTGCTGTATAGTACTGCCTCAAATGTCCCTGAGGGCTATTCGGCCCCTTGAACTTACTTCGCACCTCTTGAGCTTGGCATATGAATCTGGGGCGCAGGAATTTCTAGCAGGTTCCCCAACTGGGGTGAGACTTTTTAGGATTGGTCCCCCATACTGCTGTAGCTCCTAGTGCTGTTTCCAGAGTCTGGGTGTTTTGTGACTGAGGTACTCGGTCGAACACATGTGCAATAAATTCTCCAGGGTCTATCATCCCCACATATGTAGGCAACCCTCTAGGCTGTGCACTAAGGCATCTAAGAGACTGAGTGATCTGCGCGCATCTGTGGCCATGTAGCTCGTGCAGTCGATTCTGCCAGTTCTCCAAACCATCATCTGAATTAGACATGCAGGAGCTATCACATTGCCAATCCATTACACCATCAGTGTCAGGCTCGACATAATCTGCGTGCTTGGCTGTGATGTTGTAGATGTGGTCTAGAGTATCCTGCTCCCCTTCATCTCTGAGTGGTTCTGTATATCTTTCTCCTTGGGATGGGTCGAGGGGTATGATAACGCGTAGACCATTTCCTTCGAAGGTCATCTGTCTCCTCTTAAGGTTGATAATTGCATCATTGTCCATGGCCCACTCAATTCCCAACAAGGATGGATAAGGGTTTCTGTCATCAATGATCTCAATAACTTCAAAATCTGCTAGAGTGTTGACCCCATCAATGTCTATTGGAACACTAAGAAGTCTCCCGAGAGGTACAATCCTTTTCTAGTTAGCTAGTCGCAGTTGTATAGGTGACCAAACCAGGGAAGGATTTCCCATTTGTCCCCAAGTCTGCTTGGGTAGGACATTAACCTCTGATCCAAGATCCAAAATGACATCAGTCATATCATATTCCCCTATCTGAACATTCAATCTCATTTCCTTACCCGTTCTTCGGACACGACTAATAGTTTTCTCTTGATCAATTCCTCTCTGAGGGTCTGTGACAGTAAGAACTTTTTGCAGCTCTTTTAAAGCATTCTGATTCCGCAAGAGTTTCATACAGCTCTGCAAGAAAGAAGATAGTGTACTTACTTTATCCGTCGAGGCCTCTTGTGGCTATGAAGCCTGCTGAGGTTGCCGCACAGGTACTTCTGCTGCGCCAGGGTCAACAATATCGCACTGGGCCTCTTGGGCTGGTGCTTGGTCCTTCGCAGGGTCAAGGGCTGGGACTTTCTCGGAGGCCTTACATGCGCACACCGCGACAGGTTGCTTTGGCGTGTTTTGAATATGCGTCGTAGCTCCACTCTGGGTGACCACATTGAGGGCTGCGGCAGGTCTTTGCTCAACGAAAATCAACTGATTATTTGGGGTAGGGCCACGGTTGTTCTCCTAAATATTTGTGAGGAGCTGGGGGCACTGTTCAATCACGTGGTCTACTACGCGGCAATATCGACAGGTTGTAGTGGGGTTCCAACAGTCGCGAGCTAAGTGGCCAACTTGGTTTCAATTGTAACACACCACCTGGCCTCTACCTCTTCCGGTCATCCCACCACGGCCGCGAATGCCAAAAGCACCTCTTCCGGGGGCACCGCCGCGGTAACCATAGCCATCATTATTCTGGGCCTCATTGTGTACTCAGTAGGCGTCAGAGGTGCACTCTCGCATAAGGTCATAACTACGACACTCTTCTTCATTATGCCCTATGGACTTACAGAACTGGCAGTAGGGGTTTTTGGGAACTTGAACATATCTCTGAAGAAGATGGCAGTGCTCAGGGCGGTGCTGGCCAGAGGTTCGGCAAATCTCATAATATAGAACACCGGGATTGAATTGGTTGGGCGCGCCCGTATTTAGGTAAGTTCTGGCCACGGGGCACTGGTCCCTATTGTGACCCTCGGACCGACATTGTGTACACCAGACCTTCTCTTGACTGGTTTTAGCTTTCTTCATGTTGCAAAGCTCCAGAGCCATCGCTACCAGCTGCACTTGGATTTGAGCAATACCAGAATCATCTCTGATAGGGGCGATCTCTAGCTTCATTGTGATTTCCAGAGCCTCTTGCTGGTCAGCAACCTTCTGCTGCATGAGCGGAGTTCTGATATGCGGCAATAATGCTGCAATAAACCATTCCTTATGCTGCGCCAGACTAATGGTGAAGCTGACTTGGTCTAGTAGAACTTTGAATCTCTGGTCAAAGTCCCACACAGATTCGCCGCGTCGCTGTTGAATCTCCTTGAGTTCAGTGATGCTCTGCGACTCCGATTTAGGCTTCTTAAATTCTTTGATTATGGTCGCCTTGATCTCGCCTAAAGTAGGGCTCTGAGTGCTGGAAAATTTCATGAACCATGTCAGAGCCCGGTCCCGAAAGGAAGTAATGAGTTGCGTGGCTCGCACATCCGAATCTGTAATTTTCTACGCGTTCCATACTGCTTCGCAGAGAAACCAAAACTGTTCTGGGTCCTCTGATCCCATGCCTTTAAAGATGGGGAGTTTAATGTCATCAATGAGGTGGTCCATGGAGTTTCTGGGGGGGTTGGGAGGGAGACAGGACGTCGATGGGGGGGGGATTTATGGGGGAAGACTGGCCTGTGGCCAGAATACTCGGGCCTGGTTGACTCTCAGACTGCGATGGAATTTTAGGGGTAGTGGAGTGGCGTTGCGGGGTGACCGGAGGGTTTCCAACCGAAGGGTTTTCTTCAGAATCTGACTCTTCAGGGTTTACAGGGGTGGACGCAGTATCCTGACCTAAGGAAGAGGGGTCAAAATATCTCTTATACCTTTTTCCATTTCGCAACAACCCACTTTGCTCGTCGAAGGGAGTGTCACTTGCAAACATATGTTAGTACGACTAAACTAATAGTCCGATTCAAACAGCAATATACCCTTTTCGGCCAATAGTATTTTAATCCTTAAGCTTAATAAATTCAAAAACTTACCACGGGGCCCTTTGAAGAACTGTCGTTCAGCTTCGTTGAAGGAGCTACTTGCGTCAAGGGAAAACTCCGTCACAAAGGCTTCCAACGTTCGCGTCATCCAGAAATCAACACCACGGGATACCTCGTTGTTCACGTGTTGCACAAGATTGACCCTCGCAGGGGTCCACGCGGGAACCCGTCAAGCTTGGAAGTTCGTCCTTCTTTCTGTTAACCTAGACAACCACTGGTGCAACTCTATGTGGATACTACCAAAGAAAATTTCATAAGCATCACAAAAAACATACCTTTGTAAAAAGTCACTTGCACTACACCGCGGATTGGCGTTCTCTTGCTGCGCAAATTTCAAACAGATCTCAGCAAACCAATCACTGATTTCCTTCACAGAGGGCCTCCAGAACATAGCCCTTGAGGTACAATGTAAACCCCTCTTGAGCAGGTACTGAGTTCAACCAGCAACGGAACCAATTTGTTGGGCAATAGGGCAGACCCGGGTTTAATCCTTTAGTGCCGCACCAACAAAAGACCCACAGTGTTGGCCCTTTCGGCAACAACCTGCGTGCAGGTTGCAGTCTCATCCAAAACAGCTATGGGATGCCGCAGAATCAGGTTTCTGCAAGCAGAGAGGGGGATTACTATACCTTATCCTTTAATAACCTTATTAATCAATAATTATAATGCTTTACCATTCATTCACATACAACTTCGCAGATAAATAAATAGTCGTGACTTGCTCAACCCACTACAAGGAATTCACAGCGAAGTAAATATTAGCAGCGATCTAACTTATCAAATGTATACAGTTATTAATGCATAAAAGACAACAGAAATAGAAACAGCACAATAAACCACAACACCGGATATAACGTGGTTCACCCCCAGTGTAGGGGCTATGTCCACAAACTGTGTTCTATTCAACTTGCTACAAAACCACAATTTGATCTGCGCACTCAGCTGCAGATCCCTTCAGTCCTTAAAAAGACGCGCACACAGCAGCAGGCCCCTGCGCACACAGCTGTAGGTCTTTCCTCAATCTTCTTTACAAAAACCCTCTGCGCACACAGCTGCAAAGGTCATCCACGCACATAGCTGGGACTTAACCTTTCCTTACAAAATCAACCTTAGCTTCGCCTTAATATTTCTTACATCATAAAAACCTAACCTATCTTCTTTACACAAGCGCTTATTTATACTGCGCATTTTTACAAAACCATGGTCTTAAACCATGGGTACCCAAAACCCTAAACCCTGGATTTCAACCAAGGGTTTATTACAAAAAAGGAGTTTTAACTTCCCCCGACACCCCTAAGACTGTTTTGACCCGTAACTCCGCTTACAAACTTTTTGATTAATCGCGGAGTTACCCAAACATGGAGTATGCGTCCCAACACATGGTAAACCCACCACCTAGTGCTGCATAGCCTCAGGAAAGTCCTCGACTTGCGCCATGGGAACCCTGTGTGTCAACCTCACAAAATTTGTATGAATGCTATAGAGCGTCTACTCCGCATCCACACCCATGATATCATCTCCTCTTCCCCTCCGTCTGTGACAAGGGAAGCCTTGTGGGCGCCATGGTCCCACATCTGCACACAAATGGTAGATGTCACTATGTATTTTCACACAAAAATATGTCTTTTGATTCCATATAATCAGAAAACACAAAAAAAATTAAATAACTCAAAAATTAAAAAAGAGAGGGTTGAGATTTGTTACCTATATCACCATATGCCGATCCTGGTGGTAGCAGCATGTCTGGGTCCCCCCGGAAATATATCCCCACATAGGGGTAGTCATCGATGGCAACTATTTGTCGTCGCCACCACGGAATGAAGTCAGCTAGATAGGGGTTGGCCACCCTACCTCCCCCCAGTCTATGCATAGCATCTGCCCAACGTCGTTGGGCCGGAGCTTGAACCCCGTAAAGAGGAACGTCCACTCTAGGGCTCAATCTTGGAACACGCTCGAAGAAAAACGTGCTCAATATACTGCTGAACCCGAAGTTCTGCACTCTGCCTACCTTACACTCACTGAGCTGATGTTTCATGTTGCTCAGTAGTGTAGTGCTCCAGTCATAAATCATGGGTCTCATGCACTCCACTGCATAGAACATCAGAGGCTGCAAGGCCTGGTGGAGTGATTCCAAGCCTGCTATCCTACCCAATGTCAATAGTATGTCCTTTAGGCCCAACACCTGTATAGCATTGGTAGGGACTTAACTCCCCACCTTCTCTATGTCTGGATAGCAGTACACTGCAATGTACTCATCGATAGTCAAGCCACCTCCTGGCCCACCATGAGACTGAAGGTTCACTACCTCCCCCCATCGGGAAAGCCTAGTAATGAAGTATATGTCCTCCACCTCTATAGTGAGGGACATCCCATCTATCTGGAAGGACTCAGAGTTTGGATCCCAGTAATCCACCAGCATCTGCAATAGTCTTGGTTTGGCTCTCAAGCCACCAAGACACCAAAACTTATAGAGTCCACATGCACGTAGAGCTTGTTGAGCCATTAGATTGGCCCTTACTTCCTCTTGTACCTCACCATGTTCATGCTCTCTCCACTCTAGGACCATCTTGCACAAAAAATTGCAAATTTTCCCATTATATTACTTAAAAAAACTTATGCGCGGCCTCATACACGACTGTTTTCCAAACAGTCGCGTATGTATGTGACTTTGGGGGCATTTTCCGTGTATATCCAGCCCTATATGTGGAAAACCCTCAATTTCCGTGTGGGCCATAGCGCCCTTTTTAGTTTGGCCTGGAAAACACAATTGACCATGGAATTTGATAAAAATTGCATTGAAATGGAAGAGAAGAGCATGGCTAAATACCTGGAAGAAACGGTAGTGGATTCTACCGGCTGGATCTCCTGGAATTCACTGTTGAAAATCTGAGCTCAAATGAGTAAAAATTTCAAATGTTTTATAATATTTTGAATTGTTTACTATTTATAGAAAATTTTCACCCCCTGGGCCTATAGTTTCGACAATTTCTAATCATTTTGGACCCTTTTTGACCTAATTCATGATGTAGAGGACCTTTTTCAGTGCTGTTTCAGCCGTTGGATTGACACATTCGTGCCGATATTAGGTATCATGTCTAAACTGGCATATAGGTTAGGTTTCATTATCATTTTCATTTTGCATGAACTTATGACCGTTTCATCATAACCTTAGGTACGAACCCACTCTATTGTGTCACGGAACCTTCTTTCTATTTTAGAAGTGGCAAGATATGAGTGGTAGAGCTTCACCTTACATGGGTACCCTAGTTAGCACCTTATTTGCATTTGGTTCCCATGTTGATGTTTTCTCCTTTAGGGTGTGGGAGTCCATTGTATAGTACTGCCATGACATTTTGCAAGAGCCTCATACTCCTCTTGATCTTTTGCTGGCCTATTTCCCTCATGAATCCCTCATGTCAAGTTGTGAATGCATTATCATGAGCTTTTCCTACCTTATTGAACTTTATGCCGGCTTCCCTGACATTGCGTTTCATCCAAATAGCCCGAGCTTGTCTCATGTCTAGCCATGCAGAGCCATTTTTTATATCCTTTGCAACTTGATTCCCTTTTTACCGGGAGGGGAGTTTCCCTTGAGTGTCGATATCCTACACATGTATCCTTGCATTGAGCATAGGTATGTTCCACTTCTTGGAACTAGTTTGTTTTCCCTTATGACACTCGTCTCCTCCTAGTCTGTAACTATAAAGCAATTTTATTCTTTTTCAAGATTTTTAAATATTTGAAAAAGTCCAAAAAAAAATCAAAAAACCAAAAATCCAGACAAGGAAAGATGTTATATTTGGAAGCTATCGAGTCGTTTCGCCTTCGAATAGAGCACTGTATATCACATCCATTGGTTGGGTTTATAGTTTGAATTTAGGAGCTGTACTCATTTATCTAATTTTATCTCCACCGACTGGTTAAGCTTCCAGTCCCTGTGGAGCCTTTGTCGATGCCTCTTGTGTCGCGGAGATGTCCCAGTTTGTATATCGAGTCTATGCTGCCTTTACTCAATCACCATATGCCATTATGCTCTTGTTCGAAGGAAGTTGAAGCCTGAGTTAGGCATTCCTCAGTTATCTTGACTTTTCATGTCGGTCATTCCTGGTACAGTTACTGGTTCGTGCACCTTATGATCGAGTCCTTCCACATTATACAGCTTTGCTGAGTACCTCATGTTGGATGATGGGGGATGCCTTAATGCCCTCCTTAATGCCCTTCTTCCAGTGGATTTCATCCCATCGAATTCAGATCATTTATTCTGGGATTGGAATCTAGAGTCATTTTGAGTACCTTGAGACTTGCAGTCATCAGTGGTAGGTTCTCTCGCCATTGACAGTCTTTGGGAATAAATCAATGTCCCTTGATCGATGGATCCTCTCAAGTGTTCAACCTCAACACATTTATTCACACTTGTTAGTTTGCACTCTAGTACCTTGATTCCCATTTTCATTATCGGTGGGGTGATCTCGCGTCTGTTAACAGTATACATCAATGACCAGTAATCAGATGATGGACTACTATGTTTGACCTCGACACCTCTATTCACATAGTAGGACATGTACTTGTAGCGGTTTGTGTAGAAGACTTTCCAGATTGGTGGCATCTCTTATATGCTACCTCCTTGATCGTGCTAGTGTTCATGAGATTTCATCTCTCGTGACTTGACTCCAGTATATGTCAGATATTTCTAGCCATTATGGAGATCTTGATCTATTGTATATCTTCAGCTATTATGGAGATCATGGTCCTTTGTATATATTCATCATGGAGATTCTGATCTATGTATATTGTACATGGCGATGACAAATTATGTGATATCTTGTATCATGCCTATTCATGGCCATTGTACTCTTATGTATCCAGGACTGCTATATGTATTTGCAGAGTTGTATCATTGTACTATGCTGATTGGGTGGCTGGTCTTCCATTTCGGATCCTTCATCACTCCACTTCTGGGATGGACTTATAATGTATTTCGGCCATTGTATGACCCCTCTGACCTCACACATTAGGGGGCATCTGTTATAGTTGATTTTACCACTCCAGGTGAATCACACTTTGTATGGCCTTCCCCTGTCCCTCTGCAGACTCCTTAGACCCCGTGGACCATTTTTTGTCCTTTGATGTTTCCTTGATCATCCCTGAAAACATGTGAAAAATGATACACACAACTTTTAAACCTATAATCACATATATACGTGGGTTTGACCCCTGAAACCACATAGATCGGAATGTGTACAAAATCCAAATCCTTTTGGAGTTTTCATTGACATGGATCCGAGTCACTTGACTCCTGGCCTTCCCTATGCCTTGAGATCGCTCGGATTCGACCGTTCATTGCCCCTTTGAAAAGCTATATAAGGAACTCTATGGTACATTGAAGGCATATGAGAGAATTGAGAGCAAAGAAACTATATTCCATTGTTTTCGGAACTTATTCTTGAGTCTGCATCCCTTTTTCCCTTGGAGCACTTTTGTGTTCTTCCTAAGCTTGCCTTTTGCTTGTGAGCTTGATATCGAGAGATGGAGGATTGAGGTGGTGGAGGCCCAAGTGGGGGATTCAGTTTCTTTGATTCGCAGACGTGCCGACAGAGGTTGTATATATTGTAATCTCTTATTTATATTAATAGAAATATATTTTCTTGTCCAATAATGTGTGTTTGAATGAATATTTTATCCATGGGATGTTTTCAAATGCTTATACATTGTTGATTATATATGCTAGAATAGATCTAAAACCATGATATATAGTATGCTTGTATTGTTTAATTGTTGTTGAGGGAGTAATTTATCAATTCAAGCTGAAGTTGGAAAGCTCAACGGGGATCTACTTCAACCGTTCATAATAAGGTATGAGGTCTGATCCTTTAGTGTTAGACATTTAATTTCTATCGCATATTGGAAAGGATTGATTTTTGGAGTCAATCTGTCTATTGTGGTACCCCAAGCCATAGGAATTTATCTCTGTAACACTGATCCACCTATCCAGGTATCTTTCTTTGGGCACACTCCCACAAATTTGCCTATTAGGGCTTTCTCCTTCCACTGCTCAATCTTTCCTCTCACTTGTTCAGATCTGGTCTAGATCACTGGGATCGCTGAGGTCTTCGAGAGGCAGCCACCCATGCCAAATATTTTTCCTTTCTGCTCCTTTTCCTTCTCGTTTCCCATCCCCACTCCTCCCTTCCCAGAGGAAGAGTCCGAGGGGTCTGGTTCTACCATGGTCATCCCCAAAGGGCTTGTGGGTGTCCTCTCCCTGCGCCTCTTCCGTCGATCCACACCACTACTACAGTTTTGTAATGTCCTTATTTTGGTGTACATACTTGAACACTCTTCAATTCTCTAAATTATATTAAAATTTCTGAACTAGAGTTAATTTACACAATGACTTCTCGGACTCGGCAAATAAGGGGTTTATTCTGGGAAATTTTGTAGGCAAAAGGAGTGATCCATGGGCAGCAACCAAAGACAATCAGACATGGAATTCCCTCTCCCCTATCACATTTATATCTGGTTCCATTTAGGGTTCAAAATACGCTCCGCGAAAACCTACTACCACGCTTCTGGGCATCCAAACCGTGAAACTAAGGGGGGTAGTTCGGTCTGTTTTAACCAGGGGATTCTAGAAACTTGAAAAGGATTCCAGAATTAATATAGCATAACTAAAGTTTTTATACATTGTTTATAGATTCTTTAAGGTTCTGAGAATTTTTGGATGAATTTGGGGTTTTACGACAGTTTTGGCCAAGGAAAACCCTATGCAGAGGAAGATCCAAAAAGGTGGTACATCCCAAAATAAAAATAGTTATGGAGTTTTATATGGGAAGGTGGGCCTATTAGTGACCCACAGGAACTGACAGAGATCATATTGAGTTAACAAAAATGGTTTTAGATCAATTTTACCAAAACTAGTTATTAAAAGCTAGTAATCTAGCTAGGGTCTAAAAAAAGAGTTAAATCATCTCAAATGCATTTCTGTAAAACATGAGAACTATAAAAGGGGTAAATATTAGTTCATTGAATATTTAAACTCCCTTCAAATAGTTCCCCAACTTGACATATTCCTTATAGCACTCATTTTTATTCAATTTCCCCCATACATTGCTAAAATAGGCCTTTTAGGAAAAAATGAAGAAAATAATATTTATGGGAAGATTTTTTCGACCTAATACATGTAATTTTCATTTTATTATGACCCTACAAAACATAAATTACATCATTTACTGACCATTACAAGGATGCTCCAAAAACAAGGGGCAGGAGGCCCGAATTATGACTAGCAAGGGCTGTGAGCATAAGTGAAGCTAGGGATTCATTGGATATTGACCTGAACTTGGTGGAGGCTGAAAATAACTCTTTAAATCCTTCAATTCCTGCAATCTAGTGCTCCACACCTGCAATGGAAGAAAATGGGATGGAAGGAGAGGGGAATGGAAGGCTAGGGCTCATCTCCCAATAGTCTGAGGCACAACACTCATAACTAATGCTCACATAAGCATTCAACAATCAAATCATCAACCAAACTGAAGCAATGAGTTTGAATTTATATTTTATAGACTTATGGATGACCTTCTTAGTAAGTTGAGGCCAATGGTGACCTGTGAGAGCAAGTCAACCCCATGGGTGACCTAACCCTATCCACAAAAGCACCCCCTTTGGGAAATTAGGCAAGTAGGACCATGTGGAATTGTTTTCAATTCCAAATCATCCTTCACAATTAGAAACTGCACCCTCCCTTAGTCAAAAGCTACCTCTTTTGAGTTATGACAGCTTTTTTCTTTTCCTGGGTCATAAGGAAACTCTTTCTTTCCTTAAAAAACTTTCCTGCTTTTCTCTTACAGCTTTTTTGAGCTCCATAAGAGGAAACTACACCCTCCCCTTTGAAATACTTTCTTTCTTTTACCTTTGTCTGCTTTTTTGGCTTTTAGGAAACTTCCCTTTATTGTCTTGCTTGCTTTTGTCATGGATTTTCTTATTTTTACCAAAGAAAGTTGACTAGCTTTCCCCAATGCACCCTCCTGACATGGCAGCCTTAATTCCACATCATTATTGTGCATAATAAATAAAATTACTGAAATAAAATTAAATACATGCCTTAGAACAATTATTAGTAAAAATTTATCCTAGGAGGAATAATTAATAACAACTTGAGCCCCTAGGAACTTAGCATGGTCAACACTTTTAATGGTCAATTTGAGGGAACATGATAGTCCTCCCCTCCCAAATCTACTTGTCCTCAAGCAAAAGCACCAAAAAGTGTTGCAATTTTTCCACCATGTTTTTACTACACCACCCTGATCATAGCCATTTTTCTGATGCCACTTCCTTTAGCAAAATTTCTAACCCAGTTAAAGTAACTGAGTAGAATTCTCAGATCCCACTGCCTCCTCTGCAAGGACCCAAATTTTTCTACCACCTTTTGAACTTTGTCATTCCTAAGAATGCCTGGATCCCATGGTTTTATCTGCCTCCTTCCACCCATCAATAAAAACAACAAAATTTTATCATTGTAGAGGAGAAAAATGAGGTTATGAAAATCATACCACCATCATGGGAGCTCATCTCTCCCCATGCCAAACTGAACATTTTTTAAACTCTCCCACAAGACATGGAATTCCTTAATGCGGGATGAAATCATCTTGAGCCTCTCTAAAGTATGAAAATCCATGTGCAAGCTAGCACTGGAACTTACGTCACTGTTGTTATGAATACATAGGAGGTTATCCCATGTCCCTCCATGTATAGTGAAAGCATCATATAGCAGCCATAAATGCTCATTCCATTTCTCCTACAATTTCTTTGATGTGTCCAATGTCTCTCCATTGATGCAAGCAAGATTTCTACCCTCTAGTGCACACATCTCAATCATGTGTCTAGCCACCCAATCAATGGACAGACAAAATTTCATGCTAAATGATTCAGGTGGGAATAATTCAGATACTACTAATGTACTTGTCAAACCACATGGTTTGACCATCAATACCTCAACTGAAAGAGTGAAAGTATCAAGCTCCTCTTGTGGCATCAACAGAAAAAATCCTTTCACCCAATTTTCATCCTCACATGATGTGGCTGAAATAGAAGTGTGGGGTGAAGAATTGTGAGCCAAATCCCTACAATGCTCATTAATCAAGATAATGGATCCACAAATTCCTCCATTAGTTTTCTAAGTTACACTATGATCATGTGCCTCCTCCAAAATTGTACAACATTTTCCTAGAGGAAACTCATAATCTCTTAGGAACCATGCAAGTGCTTGATCTTCATATTTCTTGACCTCAAACTCCTCAAGCACATGCAAATCGGAATGCACCTCATGTGCATGAGTATGCGAGGTATATAATAGCTGCAAAATAAGTCTTTGTTGCTGCTCACATGTCAAGACAATGTCAGCCACAACAAAAAAATATTGCAGAAATTAAAAAAAAAATCCTCCCAAGGTCTTCATTCCAAATATGTCTCTATGCAACTCAATAGGTGCTCCCCTCTTCATCCAATGGATCAACTCTCTGCCATTGATCCAAGGGTGCAAAAATCCATCAATTGATCCACACATTGAAAGTATGTGTAGATCTGATTCCTTCTTGTCAAAAGTGGCTGCACACACATGCCTTTTCTGTTGCTTGTAAATCATAGAAAAATCAGCAATATTAAAAACATTTTTCTTGCAACAAGACATAAAACTTTTACCTTCCATATTTTCCTCTTTAGTGATTCCTCTATCCAACCATCTAGTGGATGAATAAGAGATATTTCTTGCTTATTTATATGATCTATAATCATCCATCTCTCCTGTAATAGGATCTATCTCCCATGGGGACAAATCATGATCCCCCTGTTGTGCATGCGACACAAACCAAAAAAAATTCTTCATCCACTGTTCATTCCCCATTGGTGTTTTTGAATCTAGGACATGTGGGAAAGAACTGTGAACCTTCTTTGCATGTTTATAGCTTTCATTAATCAGACTTATGGCTGAAACTTTTTCATTATTGGCTGGACCAAATTGGGTACTCTCATCCCACTCTTCCATGGGAGAGTGACTGTCATCAAGGAACAAATCAAGTTTCCTTGGAAAGAAATCAAGTGCTTGGTTCTCATAAAACTTCCCTGCACATTCTTTAAGCACATACTAAATAAAATTCTCCTCATGGTCCACCCACTCATGAGGTTCCTCCATGAATTTTTTCGTGCCATTTACCCAAAAGGGATGACTCTCAAGAAATATTGAGGATTTAGTCAATTCTTTCCACTCTTGTTGGAATTTTTCTATCTTCATTTGTGATTCTAAGAGGGTACTTTGAATGTATCTCAAAGAATCTTGGGTGGAAAACAAATCACCTTTGAACTTGTAGTTCTCTTCTTCATATATTCAAATACTTTCTTCATCATGCAGTGATGCTTCCCGCAATAACTCAACAAGCTCAAACATGTCATTTTTATCTGAAAGCAATTGTGAGAAATTACCTTTGATTGTGGACATTGCTTTCTAGATATTCTCCAAGGCTTCAAAGGAAAATTGGTCTTCCATTAAAGAATCTTCCCAACACATCTTTGAAACTAAAGCATGAGTGTCATGGAGAATTTTCAGGGCCTCTTGGATCTTTTGTTCATCAATATTCAATGACCCTACAAGAAGATGAGGTTCTTGTAGATGTTCATCCTCTTTATTTTCCATCACTAGATCAATTTCATGCAGTGCACTCGAGGTTTTGAAATCTGATCCATATTTTGTTGCTACAATATATTCATATTTTAAGTCCTCAACAACATAATTTGGGCTTCAACTTAAGTGCTCATTCATCCTTTGTACACCATAAAGATATTCTCTCAAAGTTTCATCCTTGATACTGCATTCATTTTTGACACTAGAATTCTGAACCTCGTCACTAGGGGGGTCAACCATCCTGAACTCTTCACTGGAAGTGGCTTCCATTTCAGTCTTACACAATGTCACATAAAAATCAGAATTTACTAACTCTCCATGTGTGATGTTCTCCTCCTTATGTGGTGGAATTATGATGGCTTGTTCACCCACCCATTTCTCTACTTCACACCCTACTAAGATGTGCTCAATTTGTGCTTCCTTGTGAGGCTCAAGGGGTGACTGTAAATCTGAATCTTGTTTATATTTTGGATCAGATCCAAAATATGTCTCACCATCATCAATCTTCCCCATCTCTTCTGCACTTATCTTGTCATCAGCCACAAAGAAATTTGGATTCATCTCACCTTCCACATTACCAAAAACTAGATGTTGGACTATTGGATCTTTAGTTGTGCATGGATCTTCTTCATCTCCTTCTGATGGAGGATTTGGTGATTCATCATCCTCATGGATGCTGCAAATACGCTGATCTCTCTTTCGGGAAAACCCAAATAATTTCTCAAAGAAACCATGTGCAGATGGCTTTGATGAATCTTCACTTTTGGTCATCTTTTCTTCCCCTTTACTTTGAGAAGTGGAACAACTTAGCTCCTTTCTTGATGGATTTTTTGTATTCATAGAACCGACATGTATTAATTTTTTTGAAAGCATAGACTCTCCAACTTTATTTCCTTCATGCTGAGAGACACTACTACTCCCTTCTCCATGTTTGCTTGCCAATTGCTTGGCAAGGAATTCTCTAGTCTCTTGATCTGACTAGATGATGCTTTGAGATACATATTTCAGCCCTTTCAATGTTATTTGCATCAAAATTATTAAATATTCTCTATCATCCAATTCTAAATTCTCTCCTTCCTCATACAACTCAAAGTATAAATCTTCCATTACTAGAACTAATTCCACAACTGCAACTTGAAGATATTACTAAGCTACTTTTCCACTGCGAGTTACTTTCTATAGGCTGTGCCAAGGAAGGCGCTTTGATACCATTGTAATGTCCCAAGTCTGGTGTACAGAACTAAAGAATCTTCAATTCTATAAATTATATTAAAATTTATGAACTTGAATTAATTTACATAATGACTTCTCAGACTGGGAAAATAAGGGGTTTATTCTGGAAATTTTGCAGGAAAAAGGAGTGAGCAGAGGGCAGCAACCAAAGAAAATCAGACATGTAATTCCCTCTCCCCTATCACATTTAGATCTGGTGCCATTTAGGGTTCAAAATCCACTCCTCAAAAACCTACTACCACACTTCTGGGCAGCCAAACCATGAAACTAAGGAGGGTAGTTTGCTCTGTTTTAACCAAGGGCTTCTGGAAACTTGAAAAGGGTTGTTCTAGAATTAATATAGTATAACTAAATTTTTTATACATTTTTCAGATATTCTGGAACATTCTGAGAAGTTTTGGATGAATTTGGGATATTACGGTAGTTTTGGCTAAGGAAAACCCTACGCAGAGAAAGATCGAAAAAGGTAGTACACCCCCAAATAAAAATGGTTCTGGATTTGTATATGGGAATTTGGGCCTGTTAGTGACCCAAAAGAACTGACAAAGCTCATATTGAGTTAACAAAAATGGTTTTACATCAATTTTACCAAAACTAGTTATTAACAGCTAGTAATCTAGCTAGGGTCTAAAAAAACAGTTAAATCATCTCAAATGCATTTATGTAAAACATGAGAACTATAAAAGGGGTAAATATCAGTTATTTGAATATGTAAACTCCCTTCAAACACTTCCCCAACCTGTCATATTCCTTATAGCACTCCTTTTTATTCAATTTCCCCCATACATTACTAAAATAGGCCTTTTAGGCAAAGCTGAAGACAAGACTCTTTATGGGAAGATATGTTTTGACCTGATACATGTAATTTTCATAATATTATGACCCTACAAAACATAAATTACATAATTGACTGACCATTACAAGGATGCTCCAAAAACAAGGGGCAGGAGGCTTGGATTATAACTAGCAAGGGCTGTGAGCATAAGTGAAGCTAGGGCTTCACTGGATATTGACATGAACTTGATGGAGGCTGAAAATAACTCTGTAATTTGAGGCAAATGGTGACCTAATTAGTAAGTTGAGTCCAATGGTGACCTGTGAGAGCAAGTCAACCCCATGGGTGACCTAACCCTAGCCACAAAAGCACCCCCTTTGGGAAATTAGGCAAGTAGGACCATGTGGAATTGTTTCCAATTCCAAATCATCCTTCACAATTAGAAACTACACCCTCCCTTAGTCAAAATCTGCCTCTTTTGAGTTATGACAGCTTTCTGCTTTTCCTGGATCATAAGGAAACTCTTTCTTTCCTTAAAAAACTTTCCTGCTTTTCTCTTACAGCTTTTCTGAGCTCCACAAGAGGAAACTGCGCCTTCCCCTTTGAAATACTTTCCTGTTTTTACCTCTGTCTTCTTTTTCTTCTTTTAGGAAACTTCCCTTTATTCTTTTTCTTGCTTTTGTCAGGGACTTTCTTATTTTTATCAAGGAAAGTTGACTAGCTTTCCCCAATGCACCCTCCTGACATGGCGGCCTTAATTCCACCTCATTATTGTGCATACTAAATAAAATTACTAAAATAAAATCAAATACATACCTTAGAACAATTATTAGTAAAAATTTATCCTAGGAGGAATAATTAATAACAACTTGAGCCCCTAGGAACTTAGCATGGTCAACAATTTTAATGGTCAATTTGAGGGAACATGACAAGTCTCAAGCCGCTTCGCCTAGAACCCTAGCTTTTTCCCAGGCTTCCAATCATCATAGTTGAAAGGAGATAGTAGAGGAAATTTTGAATCCATATTGAATTTCTTGTTATTCTCTAGGAGATACTCTCTACAACTTGCAAAATAGAATAGGAGAAAATCTTGTAAGCTAGACAAGCTCTTCTTCAAAGAGGGATAGGAGACTGGATGCGCTCCTCAACTCTGTAGAACTTGATCAACCTTGCTACTCTGATACCATGTAGAAATAATATGATACCATATAGAATATGCAAGGTTGTGCTCCCTACAGCTCTGATATCATGTTGAAATAATAGATCAATGCTAAGAGAAATGATGCTAAGAAGACACATAGGAAATAGATCTTCCTACTAAGAATTCTCACAAGCATACATGGAGAAAATAGAGAGAAGAAAAGAGACTAAATCACATGAATGAAGAGATGATATTGGTGTGTATCCTTCCATTGAATAATGATTAATAATAGTGTACATAAATAGTACATCCCTCATAGGAAAATCGAGTTGTATGGACACATCTCATAAAGCTCAAAAAATATGACTTACCAAAATATAAAAAACCCCCAAAGGTGGATAAAGGACTTCCGAAGTCTATCAAGGACATCACGAATTGGAAAAAGAATGAGTGATTTGTCAAGGGATATGGAAAAACATGCTAATCCTGGAAAATGGAGAGAAAGTCATGAAGGATGGGTTGGCAACAATAGAACCCATTTTCCTAGTTTAACTAGCTTTACCTTATCCACAGAAAAGTAGGATAAAGCAGAATAAATAAGAATCCATCGTAAAGTGTTGTTACTTATTCTGAGAGTTAATAAAGTGGTCAAGATCAACCCAGAATCATAAATAAAGCATTCCTGGGGTATATATGGAATGTGTTGAATTTAAGGTGCAAGTGGATGCCAACTAATTAAGCTAGTGGGTGAATAATTAATAAAATAATGATTAATTATTTAATCCTAATTTATGAGTTGGTTTGATATATTCCAAGACCCATTGTTAGTTTTTCAACATTAAGCTAACATTATTTAGGATCTTTAACTGATAGAATAACAAGTACAGTAATCAAACACAAGAGACAATGAACATAGTGTTTTCCCTTGGGAAAACCATAAATGGAGAAAACCCCGCAACTTCCTCAGAGATAGAATCAACACCAAAATAGTAAAATACCAAAACAGTAAATGATCTCCCAACAACAGTAACCTTCTTCTTGTCTAGCCCCAGTGTCTTCTCCTTCCTCAACTATGCGCTACACTTGAGTGTGTATGAGTTGTGTATTAAATAGAGAGTCGAGCTCTCTATTTATACTAATCCCGACATGACTAAAACCATACCAGGGCCGACCTCTACTAGGACAGTCTAATAACCCTAGTGCCCCGGAACTACGGGGACATTAACCCTTAGATAATCGGAGGGTTAACCACAATGACTTGACATTACTTGTTTACATTATTGATCCTCCCGATCGGAACATCGGGGCATGACAACATGGCTCAATTACATTATAGATACATCTTAGAATAAACATCGGGTTACAATACATAAGATACATAGATGAATACATTCCAAAGTTACAAATACATCAACACTCCCTCTTAACTAGGAAGGTATTCTTTTGACACAATTTTCAGCACTGGTCTTTTTCTCTGTATCAACTGGATCATATCGTCATCTGCATCTTCAAGTATTCTTAGTCTTCAAGTCATCTTTGTATTTAAGTCATCTTCATCTTTAGATCTATATCATCACTTAATATGGATCATCATTGGACATCATCATTAGATCTGGATCATCACTGGACATCATCACTCAATCTGGATCATCACTAGACATCATCACTGGATCTAAATCATCACTCAATCTGGATCATCACTAGACATCATCACTGGATCTGGATCATCATCACTGGATCTAGATCATCATTGGGCATCATCATTGGATCTGGATCATCACTCGATCTGGATCATCACAGGTGCTATCTCATGATTCTTCTCGTCACAGGAAGTTCTACAAATCCAGCCCTTTTTCATGCTGGTTGTAGGCCTATCCTCCATGTAGGTCTTCTTTAGCACTTATATCTGACCTACTCGTCAGAAAGGAACAACACTCATATCCATCCAGGCTGGAACACATCCTGCACACAATGATGGAAGAGTTCCGTACTTCCATCCAGGCTGTAACACATCCTGCACACAATGATGGAAGATTTCCCTACTTCCATCCAAGCTGGAACACATCCTGCACACAATGATGGAAGATTTTCGTACTTCCATCTAGGATGGAACACATCCTACACACAATGATGGAATATTTCCATACTTCCATCTAGGCTGTAACACATCCTACACACAATGATGGAAGATTTTCGTACTTCCATCCAGGTTGGAACACATCCTGCACACAATGATGGAATATTTTCGTACTTCCATCCAGGATGGAACACATCCTACACACAATGATGGAATAGTTCCACACTTCCATCCAGGCTGGAACACATCTTGCACACAATGATGGAAGAGCTTTGCACTTACATTCATCCAGGATGGAACCACATCCTACCACAATGATGGTAGATTTTCGTACTTCCATCTAGGCTGGAACCACATCCTACCATAATGATGAAAGGGCTCTGCACTTACATCCATCCAGGCTGGAACACATCCTACACACAATGATGGAAGGGCTTGCACTCATATCTGATATTGTAGGAACCAATCCTACAGTCACATCAGAATCACCCCCAGTCCTCAACTGAGCTACCTGGTAACTAACCAGGTGCCTCCATTCTCCTAGAGAATGGCAGTTTCCCTTACATCCGACCTACTTGTTGGAATGGCCAACACTCACATTTGACATGGAAGGAACCTAATCCTTTAGCCATGACAAAATGGTTCAGCCCTTACATCTGATCAAGTGGGAACATGTCCCTCTATCACATCAGAATGGCTTCTCAATCCTAGATTGATTTTTCCTGGTAACTGACCAGGTACCTCCATTCCCAGAATGGAAGTTTCCCTTACATCTATCCTGCTCGATAGAATGGCCAGCACTCATATCTGACATGGAAGGAACCAATCCTCTCACCATGACAGAATGGCTTAGCCCTTACATCTGACCATGGAAGGAACCAATATTCTCACCATGTCAGAATGGCTATGGGTCTCATCACTTTCCCTTGGAGGAAACATCGATCTGGAGGACACCAAGCTTCTCCCTGAAGTACTCAAACTTCATCCTAGCCAATGGCTTCATCAATATTAGCTATATGTTCCTCTGTCACAACATACTAGAGCTTCACTTCTCCCCTCTACACCATATCCCTAACATAGTGGTACTTGATCTTGATATGCTTCGACTTGTCATGGAACACTGGATTCTTTGACAACGTCACGCAACTCTGGTTGTCACAATGTATACAAGTAGCATCCAACTGGAGATCAAATAAATCAAACAGTAGCTTCCTTAGCCATACTGCCTCACAACTAGCTGAACAAGCTACGACATACTCTCCTTCAGATGTACTCAGTGCCACACAGGATTGCTTCCTGCTAAACCAAGAGATCACACCTGATTCCATATTGAAACAACACCCTGAAGTGCTCTTCCTATCAATGGCACTACCTGGCCACTCTGAATCAACATAACCCTCCATGTTAATCTTCTGATTCGCATCGTACTTGGGCCCATAATCAACTGTACCCTTCAGGTACCTTAGAATATGCTTTACAGCAACCAAGTGAACATGTCTCGAATTTGTCAAGAACTGGCTCAAGGTGTTCACAGCAAAGAAAATGTATTGTCTTTTGTTCTTTAGGTACATCAAGGACCCAATCATCTGATGATACATCATAGCATCAACAAACTCTGATGAAGCATCGTTCAAGAGCTTCAGGTTTGATGCCATAGGTGTGGCCATAGCCTTGCATTCCATCATCCCAAACCTCTTCGGGATCTCTACTGCATACTTCCCTTGTCCAAGGAAGATTCCATCTATACTCTGCCACACCTCCATACCTAGAAATTAATGCATCATCCCCAAGTCCTTCATTTCAAACTTAGCAGCAAGCTTTCTCTTCGTATCAGCAATCAACCCATCCGTACCTGTCACGAATAGATCATCTACATATAGTAGAAGCATCATTGGGTTTCCATCTTCAACCTTGTAGTAAAGGTTGGAATTTGCTTTACTCTTGGTAAATCCCAAACTGGATAGAAATCTGTCAATTCTATCATACTAGGTCCTGGGTTCCTATTTCAAACCGTACAGGGCTTTCTTCAATTTGCACACATGAAACTCCCTATCATGAGTCTCAAAACCGAGTGGCTGCTCTACACACACTTCCTCTTCCACTACACCATTCAAGAAAGCAATCTTGACATCCATCTGGTGTATTTTCCATTTCATCACTGCATCCAGAGGAAGTACCGATCTGATGGAAGTGTATCTGGATATAGGAGCAAAGGTTTCTTCATAATCTATTCATTCCTTCTGAGAGAAACCTCGAGCCACAAATATTGCCTTGTATTTTTTGATGCTACCATCTGTAGCATGTTTGATCTTGTAGCTCCATTTGGAACTTACAACTGAATTCCCTTCTAGTCTTGGAACAACATCCCAAACATCATTCTTCATGATCGATTGATATTCTTTGATCATAGAATCCTTCCATTCTTTCCATTCTACCGCTTCTTCATAACTGGAAGGTTCTTTATCAATGAAATCACATAGTAAAGCTATATACCCGGAGCAAGATCTGGTCCTCTTTCTTTCTCTGTGATTCTCTTCTAGAGCCCCATACCTCTCTACACCTTGGATAAGTTCTCGTACCCAAGAAGGTTTCCTCTTATGAGGATTCTTCTCCAGATGTGGATCTATAGGTCTTTGTGGTTCTTCAAAATCTCGATCTTCTTCTTGAGTTTCTTCATTCATGGTTGTATCATGAATTATGGGTGCTTCTGCTTCTTCAGGTGCTTCAACAGGTCTCTTTTTGGATTTGTTGTAAGTTGTGTCTTCATCAAATGGCACATCCCTTCTGATGTCAATCTTCTTGTATCCTGGGAAATATATTCTGTAAGCCTTCAAGCTTTCAAAGTATCCCACAAATATACCCTTCTTTCCTGAAGGATCTAATTTTGTTCTCTCTCTTTTGGAATGTGTATGTACACAGGACAGCCGAATATTTTGAGATGGCTGACTTATGGTTTCTTGCCAGAGAAGACTTCTTCAGAAGTCTTGTTTTCGAGTACTCTATGTGGAGTACGGTTCTGTACATACACCGTTGTTCTGGAAGCTTCAGACCAAAGATGCATAGGAAGATCTTGATCATGAAGCATAGCTCTTGTTGCTTCCATGATAGTTCTGTTCTTCCATTCCACAATCCCATTCTGTTGTGAATTATAAGGAGTGGACAACTCCCTCTTAATCCCTAATTCTTTGCATAGCTCTTTGAATTCATTCGAAGTGAATTCTCTGCCATTGTCTGATCGAATAGTCTTGATCTTCTTTTTAGTGTGGTTATTGATCAAGACTTTGAATTCCTTGAATTTGTTGAATACTTCATCTTTGTTCTTCATGAAGTAAACCCATGTCTTCCTAGAAAAATCATCAATAAAAGAAACATAATATGCATACCTTCTTAGTGATTTTGAAGACATAGGACCGCATACATCGGATTGGATGATTTCTAGGATTCCTTTGGCTTTGCTTTTGCTGCTAGGAAATATCTTCTTTGTATTCTTTCCTTTTGCATCTAGTGCAGATATGGAGAGGAGGTTCTTCTTGAGTCCTAGCACAAACAATACTTCCTTCATTGTTAGAGACTTTCCAGATTCTAGTTTATAGGATGATTCCCGACTACCTTTTATTGGATATTGGTAGTCATCTCCTAGCTTCACCTTGTGAGGTGATTCATGTTCTGACAATCTCACAAAGGATTCCTTGAATCTAGTCATATGTTTGGAAGCCCCATTGTCTATAAGCCAATAATCACTTCCATGAGTAATGTTACCTGTGAGAGCGGAGATCAAAACATATTCATCCTCGCTTGAAGAATCTTCACTTTCATATCTAGTTCTTTTCTTGGATGGTTCATCATCCTTTGCAACATGATCATGATGTCTTCTTTTGTTCCCCTTCTTCTTATGAGAGTGGACCTTGTTCTTAGTACAATCTTTTGCAAAGTGTCCTATTTCATCACATGTATAACATCTTAATCTAGATAGGTCCTTTCTATTGTTGTCTCTATGATGAGGATTCTTACCTTTGGGATGATGAGCTCTTCTTCTGCCTTTCTTGGAGTGAACTGTGAGAGCTTGATCTTCACTTCCCATCTTCTCTTCTCGAGCTTCTATCCATGCTTCTTCTTGAGAACATTCTTCCCATAGTTTTCTGAATTTGACTAACTTCTTTCTGGCATAGATTCCTTGGATGAATGAATCCCATGACCTAGGAAGGCCATTCAGAGTTGTCATCACAGTCTTTGCATTTTCCACTTCTTCATCTACAGCTTCTAATTGTTCCTTGATCTAAGAAACCCTTGTGAAGTAAGACTGGATGGTCTCTGCATTCTGAATCTTCACATTCTTCAGTTAATTCCTTAGAGTCATCTTCTAGTTTATGTTCTTCCCTTCAAAAAAATTGGTTAGGGCATCAAACATAGCTTTAGGTGTCTTGAGAGAGAACACCTATGGGATAAGGTGATCCTTGATAGAATCATCAATTATCCTCTTTGCCATAACCATCTTCTTCTTATGTAAGGCCTTTTCCTCATCTCCCTTTGGAACTAGAACCTCCTCATGGATGTAGGAGTCCAACTCATTTTCTTTTAGGACCAGGGAGATCCTATACTTCCAAGCTCAAAAGTTATCAACTCCCTCAATCTTTTCATCAAGCTTGGTATGATGAGACATCATAAACTGAGAACCTCAAATGGAAATACAAGAGATTTAGATCTTACCAAGTCAAGATGTCATATTTGGATTTGAAGCTGAAATCCTGCAGTACTGCATCAGGAGCAAATTAGGGTTTTTCTTTTCCGAAGATCTGTCCACCCAAATGCCTTGAAATTTATCCCTAACTTCGATTTTGGGGAGGAGATCAACCCAGGCCTGGGCTCACTAAAAAATTCCTCTTCTATGAAAAGCCCTAATTTCCGGCAGCAGTGTCAGGTCCAAAACTGAAAAACCTCAGAATTGGATTCTTCTTCGACAGAAAGATGCGCCCTAAGGAGGAGCGTTATTCTGCCTTAATTTTGCTGAAAATCTGTGGAGGAAGATCGACAAACTAGGAATCCCTAGTTCCCATAGCTGCACAGTGTCTTCTTCTCAGGTTAGCTCTGATACCATATTAGTTTTTCAACATTAAGCTAGCATTATTTAGGATCTTTAACTGAGAGAATAACAAGTACAGTAATCAAACACAAGAGACAATGAACATAGTTTTTTTCCTCGGGGAAACCATAAATGGAGAAAACCCTGCAACTTCCTCAAAGATAGAATTAGCACCAAAATAGTAAGTGATCTCCCGACAGCAGTAACCTTCTTCTTTTCTAGCCCTAGTGTCTTCTCCTTCCTCAACTATGCACTACACTTGAGTGTGTATGAGTTGTGTATTAAATAGAGACTCCAGCTCTCTATTTATACTAATCTCGACATGACTAAAACCCTACCAGGCCCGACCTCTACTAGGAGAGTCTAATAACCCTAGTGCCCTGGAACTGCGGGGACTTTAACCCTTAGACAATCAGATGGTTACCCACAATGACTTGACATGACTTGTTTACATTATTGATCCTCCCGATCGGAACATCGGGGCATGACAACATGACTCAATTACATTATAGATACATCCTGGAATAAACATCGGGTTATAATACATAAGATACATAGATGAATACATTTTGAAGTTACAAATACATCAACACCCCTGTGGTTTTATACTTGAGTGGTCTAATATATATGTTGCACTATTTTATTGTGCTAAGTTGTAAGAAAGCCATGGTATTTGTATGGGCTACAAACGGAGATTTGGTATATGCACATTTTGTGTGTGACATTTCATTCTTACCTGAAATTTTATGGATTATTGTTTCTGGGTCTGTTGCTCCAGTAATTGGGGTTTCCTTGCAGTTCATTTTAATCCGAACCAAAAACTCATGCAGTGCAATGGATATTTTAGTCCACTTAAACCTACTTAAACCATAGGGATTCCTTGCTCTGCTGCTCTAGTAATTAGGGATTCCTTGTTTGTTGATTAGGTAACTGAATTTATTATCTCTAAGGTATGTCCTTTGTTCCTGTAGTGACTTGTTTCTTAATAGACAAGGTATGATCTAAAAATATATTGCTTAGTATAAGGAAGCTTTCAACTCTCCTAGTGGGTTATATTAGTTGTTTTCTTTGTACTTTGAGTTAGAAATGAGTTATATTTACTACTGATGTTATTTATTGTCTTTATATGTTTTTCAGCTGTAACTAGACAATAGTGAGAAAAGATAAGTTCAAAGAATAATTTTCATCCCTTTCAAATTTTATACTCCCGAATGTGGACCTTTGGGAGTTTTAAAGTTGAAAGAGATGAACACTATGCATTCGGACTTATGTGGATTGATATCTTTGCTGCACTGTTTGGGTGTGCTAATCTGAGTATAACGAAGGTTTCAAATCTCATAGTCGGTTATCCTATTAGTTTTCTTTGTAGTTTGAGTTAGATTTACTACTTCTATTATTTATTGTCTTTGTATGATTTTCAACTTTAACACAGGGACCTTAGGGAGTGTTAAAGTTGAAAAAGATGAAAATTATGCTTTAAACTTATCTTGTCTAGTTAAAAAAATACTATTTTTTTTATAGTACTATTTTGTCATCATTTGTCATGGATTATGTCTATTTGAGATGGTTTGCAGTTGATTTGATGCCTATTTATGTATTTCAATTGCGGTTGTAGTTTTCAAGATAACTACTTTTTATGGATTTCACTTCTATTCCTTGTATAATTTGTTTATTTGGTTCTACTTTCTATAACTAGTGAATATTATGAAGTGATGACAAAAATATAGAAAACAATGTACCTTGAGAGAGAGAAAAGAATATTGGTCTTGTAGGTCCTACAAAGGAGTTGCTTGTCCACCTTATATAGTTCACCTTGACCTTGTGGGTTTGTGGTTTATTTTTTCACACCCCCCTTGGTTGTTTCATGCTCCTTTATCTTACTTGGTCCATGGGTTATTTTTATTAATGTTCTGATAACCTACCTTAAGGAGTATCTATATTATAAATTAAATTTTTTATTTAACATGAGAGACGGATCTAGTTCGTGGTCTGCTGCTAAGCGTGACTGAGCTATCTCCCCCTACATGATCTTTGCACGATATTTGTTGCTGATCCATGTGATATCTTGCTGCACAACCCCAAATATTGGGATTTCTTTGTTACACCTTCCACGTGGTCACTTTGCACCATTGTGACCATGATTCTGTTGGATTGTGGGTCCTTTCCTGGCATGATCATGGCATGTTTCTTGGGTGGATTGTGGGTTCTTCCAAAGTGTAACCATGAGTCTTTTTCTTGGTGTATTTTGCGTCCTTCACCAGCATGACCATGATTTTGTTTCTTTGCACTTTCTTGGTGGGCTGTGGGTCCTTCAACACTACCAAAAAACCTGTGCCTTGGTGATCCCTTGAGAGGTCCTTCTCCAACATGGCCATGATCTGTTTTTTTGGGTGGAATGTGGGTCCTCTACTAGCATGGCCATGATCTATTTCTTGGTGGACTATGGGTGCTTCACCAGCATGAATTTGATCTATTTTCTTGAGTGGACTATGGGTCTTTCCCCATTGTGACCATGCTTTTTTTTCTTGGTGGACTGTGTGTCCTTCTTCAGCATGACAATGATCTATTTTCCTAGGTGGACTGTGGGTCCTTCCCTAGCATGACCATAAGTTGACCATGAGCCTGTTTTATTTTGTGGAATGTGGGGTATTCCCTAATGTGAAAATGAGTTTCACTTTATGGGTGGACTGTTTTTTTTCAAGCACAACTGTGCAAAGTATGCATGTGTGTCTCTGCAATATGTGACTGCATCTTTACCCAGCATGACTATGTGTCCTTTGTTAGCATGACTATACTCGGTATGAATGTGTTTGTTGACTAAGAATTCTAGGTTAGTATGTGGTCAGTATGCTTCTTCTTTAACCCTCTTTGAATCTCTCTCAAGGTACATAAATTGTTTGTCTACATTGACTTGTCCCTTCGGTGACAAGATCAAATCTAAAAAATATGAGTATATGGTTGATTCAAATATTGGTTATGATTATTTATTGTTGATATCTACTGCACATTATTTTATCATGTTGTTACTATACATGGAATTTGATGATTCTCGAGGACCAACTTTAACGCAGAGAATAATGGAGTGTTAAGTTGAAAGAGATGAAAATTATGTTTGTTTATTACAGTTCAAATTTTATTAGAGTAGTATTGTTATGAATATGATTTTATATGTTCATGAATTAAAGTTTACTACTTAAATTAACAAATCTTGTAGCCCTTAAAATTCACCATCAAGTACTTTCGATACATGTGCATGGCATATTCCATGCTTGGTTTTTACGGTTTTTGTTATTTGGATTTCCTTTTTATCCTTGTTTGGTTTTATCGAAAAGTAATGGGTTTCTTGATAAGTATAGGGAGCTTAGTTTATAATTTTCTCTTTTCATTTAATGACGCATCTAATTATCATGTCCTTGATCTAAGAATTAGTGCTATTTTTTCTTTTATGATATATATTACTAGTTTACCATATGGCACTTATGTAGGTTTTGAGTTGTAGTTGCCAAAACACAAATAGGATATGGATGAGAATACGTATTCCAATTTTTTCATTTCTTTTTGGATATGATACATCCAGATATGGCCTGGAGGTGTAGTTAAAAGTCAGGAAGAAAGATGGTGGTTGCATATGCATGTTATTCAAGATATTGTCTCAGCATGCATGAAAAATTTCAAGGGTTCTGTTCACTATGCATGGACATAAGTTCCACAATATCCAAGGTTTGTGATCTCCAAACTCTGTTCAATAAAGAAGTGAATTAAATACGAGGCTTGGATTGTTGAGAATCCATTTTTTTAAGGCTGTCACTGTAATATTGTTTCATGTGGATGGTCACACAACTAATATTACAATAAAATATGTTTGTGGAGTTTAGATGTCTTGTTGAATTTCTTTATTACTATTATATTGTCAGTAACAACTTTATTAATTCCTTTTCTTATAATGTGATATTTAGCAGGGCAATTGGTTTTGTTATTTTATCAACTGAAGGATCGGCAGTAGATTTTAGAAATATCGTCAATCCCATTGAAGAGCAGAAGGTTTCAACTAAGTACTATAACTTAGAGGTAATATTCCTAGACTCTTTAGAATGTATCCTATTTATCATGATTTTATTTTGGAAGTAATATAAAAACTGGAATTAATTAATGTCATTGCTTAGTCAAAGTATTATGGTTCCTCGGATAATAGTATAATAAGAAATAGTGTAAATTTTTTTGTTATCAATTGTGAAGGTTTTAATGTGGAACTGCCATTGTTGTCGGTATAAGCTTAACATAGTATATTGTCTTTAGAATGTCCTATTTGTGATGATTGATGAAGGATATATATTTTAGAATTAACATGCATGCTTTTGATATAAAATAAACATCTTAGATTTGTTTGAGTATGTTTCTGTCTGAAAGATTTCGAGGAATTGTATAATATATGTAAACTGGGATAATGATTGAACTTGGACAAACCAAAATCCTTGCAAGTCCTTGTCCTCATATGACAAGGCTAGTAATTCTGGAAAATATAATTTAGAGACTCTGTATCTAATGTATTAAAGACTAATATGATCATATTGGATTGCAGATTCATGCAGTTGCATTTTCTTTACCACCATGTGTTATGAAGGCACTGTAGTATTTAGGGTTTAGAGTTTTAACCTTTAGAACTATAGAGTTTTTGAATTCTTTCCATTAGAAATAAATTTTTTGGGGGATCTATGGGTCAATAAAGAACTGGAAGTTTTGGGATCTGTTTCAAAATTTCAGGATCCACTTCATTTTTCAAGGGATCTGTTTCATAGGATCAAGTTCCATTTCCTTCTCGAGGGGATCTGCTTCCATAGTGGATTCTAGGTGGATCTTAGAGGATTTAGATCAGAGCCACAAATCCTATGCACAAGGGTGGCACATCTGGGATCACAGTTGGTGGTAGAGGGTCTAAGTAGGTTAATTATAACTTCCAAAAGTACATATCTCTCATAGGTATCAAGTTGGGAAGGTCACTCTTTTTGACACGTATTTTATTTGTGGATGTTGTAATGTTGTTTGGAATTGGAAGAAATTATTGACCCCTATTGAAAGGAAATAGGGATGGAAGTGATTAATCACAAATATTCTATTCTAAATTTTTAATTGCTTGAACGAAGGAAAAGAAAGGTAGTTAGCCCAAGTTCTGCCCTATAATTTTACAGCCTTTAATAATGGATAAAATATTTTGGGTTCCATATTAAACCTAAAGATTACAAACTAAATATTGGCAATTTATTTATGAGAATATTGAATGAAGAGTGAAAAACTAGTGTTACAGATGGTTTTCCATAGGGTGGAGGTTGACCATGGTAAAATCAATGCCAAACTGTTTTTTGGTTATCCTTTGCATATTTTCCAAAAGGTATACTAGACAGGATTAGAATAAATTTCTCCAAATTCCTATGGAATAGGAAAAGAGAAAAGGAACCGAATTCCCTGGTCAAATGGAGAGATCTAATGCTCTGGTAGTGTTGGAGAGAATTGTTTTTTGATGATTGCAGAGATCTAATGCTCTGGTAGTGTTGGAGAGACATGTAATATGCATGTTCTGATTTCTTCTTGAAATATCACATATGAATATTTTTTTCTTGGAAAAATAATATATATATATAGAGAGAGAGAGAGAGAGTTCACAAAAGACATGAATGATGAAATAGAACTATTTTACTAAATATCCACTTTTAGAACTAAGCGAGTGCTAACTATATAGTCCAATTATGAAATCAAAATATTGTAATATGGAAATATCACATAGAGTATTACTAAAAGTTAATACACATCAAACTAATAGGAAACATTTTTGTAGGCTTTCCCAAGGCTCTTGTACTAGTTCCCATGTCTGAAATAGCTCCTATAGATGAATGAGGTGAAGTGCAAATTTTGGTAACATAACAAATAAACCATTTCTCTTAAGAAAATAAATTCCAAAATATTCCAGCAATCAAAGTAACATCACATTTTGGACATCATAATGCATACTTGATAACAAAGTACAATTTTTACAACCAAGAACGGGGAGTTGTTCAAAGAACTGTGTTAGACAATTTAGCTTGTCTTTCTTCTCTTAATACTAATAGTCCTCTTTTTCTATATAATAAATCTGAATTTGAAATAAATCAAAGGGAATAGATCATAAGGGAAGAATGTTGAGGCTGGTTACGGGTGGCTTCACTCTCAAATTTTCACTAGACAATAGTTTCATAGATGAATGTGACCCATTTTACTAGAGACAATTTTAAAAAAATGGCTAATTTTTAACCTAACCAGAAAAATACATGCATGAGAGATGTATAGGAGTCCCTGAAAATTTGAGGATGTGGGGACAATACCCTAAAATTTCACCCAAATCATGGGGATGATCCCTTAAATGTACCTCAATTCCCAATGGTGTCTCCGCAAGATTTGAAACATTTCCAAGGATTTTCCAGGTCTCTAAAACATCATGTCATCATGTATGTGGTGTTTTAAGGTGGGGATGTGTCCCTGTGCAGGATAGGAATATTTTCCAAGGGACCTTGGTTCACTGTGAGGTTGACAGAGCATAAACCATTCACTAGGGTTCCATTATCACTGAAAATATCCCCTAGACTTTGGGGCAGGGGTAGGTGCTTTCTCTTATTAATTTTGAAATCAATAAAAGTTGGTATCCAATCATTGCAGTGTGAACCTTGTAGTTTCCTATGTTCTATTCATTCAAGTTCCAATATGGATTTGTTCTTCCCTTCTGCATGGCATGGGTTCAAACTTCAAAGTGATGAGGTTGGGTGCAATTCCTTTGGTTTTGAATCTTTGGTAGAGTAGATACCTCCTCAGACTTGGAACCTCACCTGCAGGATGTCCACATTATATGGCATGTTCCTCAAAGCATATCCAAAGAATAGTCATATCAGTAAACAGATTCGCTAGACTTCTTCTCAAGGGTAGGTGTCGAGGAAAGGTTAAATTTGAAACCAATCAAATTTAGCATCTTATTATTGTAATGTGATTTTGGTTGTCTACTATGTTGCTCTTTGGTATTTTCTTGGCATAGTCAAGCATGCACAAATTCTATGCCCACAATTGTTTCTTAGCTAGGAAAGGTAAAGCATATTTAATACTTAATACTATTCTCACTTGGTAGCACTACATTGATATTTCTGCAATTTCAAGTTTGATGGATCTTGAATGCTAGAATTCTGGTCCTATAAGATGCTTTCATTTATAATTCAACTTTTAGTACATTTTTTGTTACAGGTCCTCTTCTTAAAGCTGAATGCTCTGAATAATTCAGCAAAAGGGGGTGTCCATTGTGTTTGAGTGTTTTTCATAGCCCTGCAGTAGCCAACATTCATCAAGAAACATGCCTAATGTAGTTTGCTTCACCTTCTGTAAGTGAATGAATTTTTTGGTTTATGGTGTGATTAATAATAGACTATAGAATGTTCCAATTTTAGTGCTTTCTTTACTTAGCTTGTCAGTGAACCACAACAGTTGTGAAAATATGAGTCCTAATATTCCATGTTATCTCCTTTTGTATCATTATTGCAGGTTTAAGCTGGTTCTCTTTCTCAGGATAATAAGCGTATCCAAGCTTAAAAGAGTGGTCCAGCTTCTGTTGTTGCTCTAGATTGTGAGATGTGTAGAGGGGGCCACTTCACCTCCTAAATGTCATCATAATTGTATAAGTATATAGTTTAAAGAGATATTAAGAAATGAGTGGTTGGAGAGGCTACAACTGCTCCAAACTCTCTCATAATGTATAAATAAGCATCCAAGATGAATAGAAAGGTGGATTGGATGTCCCTTCCCAATACTTGTGTTTGATGACTATGTATGAGCATGTAAAGTATGCTTGAATGTGAGGTGAAAGCCTAGCTTTCAACATCTGGCACCATTGTCATTCTTTGTTCGGTTTGTGTGACAATAGCAGCGCATGGAGATAGTTCAAATCCTGAAGACACCGTGAGATGATCATGAAAGTAACCTGCCACAAAGATAAAAGATTACTTTCTTGTTTGAGGAATAAAGGAATAAAATATTTTCACTTGAGAACTGCTTGTTTATATATGATTGCTGGGCAATAAAGACTGATTACAGACTATATTTTTTGTTTATGACACTGTTGAAGATGCTGGCGTAAATAATTATAGAATTCAAATCTTGAAGATACCCTAGATTAAGAGGCTTTGACAAATGCCATTTGACCAGTGTTTACACCGACTTCCCATGATGAGATATTGTTACCAACAAAGATTAGCAGCATCAATCATTTCCTTCTTCTTTTGGATGGGTGACAACAACATCAAAAGAGGAGTGGCTCAAATCCAGAAGAAAGCTTGAGATGTTTGTGTGAAGAACCTGTAGGAAATATTTAAAATAATTGTCATGCATATATAAAGAAAATATTTACAAGAACAAAAGAAATGACCAAGCATGAAAGATTTTTGCTCCAAGGATAAAGAATCTTTGCACGCTAGGAAATGTTGAACTATTGGATGAATCAATGCACTATTTCATGGTAGATTTTGGCTGACAATGTGACTAAGAGGAGACAGCCACAACCACAATAAACACTTATCCATCTATTCATCTATTAAAGACTAAGAAGTAAGAAGGCGGTGCCATCCAGCGAATTGAATTGCAGAGAGTATGATAAATTGATGACCATGGGATGCAACAATGATTGGTTGGAGTGCCGCGATCTTCTTCCTTCACAAAAAGAGAGAGTAATTAATTTAAGCAATCGTGAGAACCTACAAGTGTTATGGATGGAGATGTGGTGTAATAGACGCGATATATAGATGGAAATGCATAAATTATTGGAGAGTTCAATGGAGAAAGCAATATCGTTATGGTTGGTGGCACTTCCCCTTTGCATGACTACTGGCGGATGGCTCCTTTGGTGGGTGCTGCTAACTGTGATGGGGAATCCACCCCCTCTGAATAGACATGGGATCATTCCCTCATGCACTCATAGAAGCTAAAGCTCTATTATCTTGTTCCCAAACAACTAATGTTCGTAAAATATATCATATTTTCTTTCTTTCAAACTCTGAAGCACCTCATATGATAGATCTCTCTCTTTCAAACAAAGTTTTAGTTGCCATCCTGGGAGCAACAACAATTGCAGGTCACTGGAGAAAAATTGTTGCAAACTTGAAATCGAGGGTGAGGACGATGATCGTAGCGGCATTATCGATATTGTGGACGAGGCACAACCACCTCCCATCGTTCAGGTTTTGAACCATCATTCATCCAAATGAACATGAACCGTCGGCCAAGCACTATCGCTCAAGATCAATTTGGAAGCTTTCTTTCCTTTCCCATGGAAGAGTCAACCTAGAAGAAAGATTGATCATTTTCACCCTTAAATGATATCTGCATCATGGAGGGTCAACCGATAATAGGTAAAAGAAATTCATGTATGAAGGATTCGACTGATAATAATGGTAGACATCTCTTTTGTTGACCTATATTGTCGATGATATATATTCTAAAAATTAGTCAACTTGGCCGGGCCATTAAAAAATTGATCGATTCTTAAATATGTGGTAGAGAAACACTGTATTTTTTATTTTTTGGTTGACATTATTTAAGATTGGTCGAGTCTTATCTTTTATTGATTCTTTATTGAATCAACTAAATTTATTGTTAGAGTTGACTGTCCCATCGTTGATGTTAACAATTGGTCGGAGTTCACTTTGGTCGATTTGTTGACGATTGTTCAATTATAAAGTTCGATGTCCATGTTTTATTTTTGGTCGACTCCTTGTTATAGTCAATTTGTAGTCAATAATGTTTAGATATGGTCGATGGTCAAAGCATATGTTGATGTAAGTTTATGTAAAATTTTGAAGTCGAGGGGGTTAAATGTGATTCCTTCGATGTAGGTGATCCCCTCCACAATTGTAAATCAAGTTGGTATCCAGCCAAATTAGTAAGTCATGTTGGTAAGTCATGTTAAGTCGAGTCAAGTTAGTCAGCCACGACCAATATCAGTTGGGATCGACTACAAGCAATGAAAAATTTACAAGCTTGCAAGAAATTTAAACTCTCACTGCAAAAGAAGATGACGATGATGGAATTCAAGCAAATATCATCCACCTACACAACAAAGCGCTCCAATGAGACATGATGACAATGTACCCCTCATTATCAAAATTCTGAAATTGTTCCTGGGTTTTGACCTTGGAAAGCCAGAAGACAGAGAAATGACATAGAAAGTCAAAGAGCCAAAATGCCCCACATTCCTGAACCGATGGAGATTCCGATCAGATGAGCGAGGGTGAGGCTTTAAACAAAAGTACCTTGTTGCAGAAGAAGATGGTTTCTCGCCATTGTGAGAGGATGAGACTTCGATGGACTACTGCCAGATTGAAGATGGAGGCTTAAGAGTAACCAGTCACAGTAGAGACTTGTACATGTGTGTTTTCCTATCGAGCTAGCAGCTGTTGCGGCTGAGTTACCTATGCAGACCGATATGAATGGTTGATGCACAGTGAGGAATACTTCAGCAGTAGCAGAGACCTAGGATGTTGATGCATATTTATTTGTTCTCTTCGAGCTGAAGAAACATTTTTTTTGTGGGGGAGATGTAGAGGGGGCCACTTCACCTCCTAAATGTCATCATAATTGTATAAGTATATAGTTTAAAGAGATATTAACAAATGAGTGGTTGGATCAGGTACAACTGCTCCAACCTCTCTCATAATGTATAAATAAGCATCAAAGATGAATATAAAGGTGGATTGGATTTCCCTTACCAATACTTGTGTTTGATGGTTGTGTATGAGCATGTAAAGTATGCTTGAATGTGAGGTGAAAGCCTAGCTTTCAACAAGATGGTTTGTAGTGGATAGGAGGGTTTACTGGACCTCTGTGCCAGAGTATTCTTGGGTGATGAAGAGGAAAATGTGTCTTTTCAGACATACGTGAAGCCACAACTTCATGTCACATATTACAGGTGACAAATCAGGGACTACCTTGCTAATACAAAAAATTAAAACTATTGTCTTAGGATAGTTGCAAGAAAGGTGATATATCGAGTGAATATATTGTATAAAATAATATTGGAAATTATATATTCTATACTTGGTAAGTTATGAAGTGTCGTTTTGTTTTGCAGGTTCGACATAACTAGCATAAAAGCAGAGCATCTTATAGATGCAATTCCAGTGAAGGAAGGTGGAAGGAAGCAGCAAAGAGAGTCAAGAAATTTTGTACAATGGTGAAACAGTCTAACGAGTATGCCTGATATGGGGCAAATAAAATCTTCTTATACGACATGGCCTATACCATAATTTTCAATCCTTAATTCTTGAATACCCTAGTAATCTCATCAGGTATTCTATGTTTTCCAAATTTTTATATTTTTTGAACCTTTAACAACTGAATCTAGAGTATTACCTTGCTCCTTCTTTATTTGTGATATAATTGTAATGTGTAAATTCATAAAATAATGTACAAGAGTGAGACAAGACACAAACAAGATAATTTTAAATTATAACTTTCATCCCTTTCAACTTTTACACTCCCGAATGTGGACATTCGGTAGTGTTAATGTTGAAAGAGATGAAAATTATGCATTCAGACTTGTGTGGACTATATGTTATTTTATCATGTTGTTACTGTACATGGCATTTTATGATTCTCGAGGACCAACTTTAAAGTAGTGACTAATGGAGCGTTAAGTTGAAAGAGCTGAAAATTCTGTTTGTTTATTACAGTTCAAATTTTAGTAGAGAAGTATTGTTCTGAATTGGATTTTATATGTTCATGCATTAAATTTTACTTCTTAAATTAAAAAATCCTCTAACCCTTAAACTTCAACATCAAGTACTTTGGAGACATGTGCATGGCAATATTCCATACTTGGTTTTTATGGTTTTTGTTATATGGCCTTCCTTTTTAACCTTGTTTGGTTTTCTTGAAAAGTATAGGAAGCTTACTTTATAATTTTCTCTTTTCCTTTAATGACACATCTAATTCTCATGTCCTTGATCTATGAATTAGTGTTATTTTTCCTTTTATGTGAGATATTACTTGTTTAAAATATGGAACTTATGTAGGTTTTGATATGGAGTTACCATAACATAAATAGGATATAGATGAGAATACGTATTCCTGTTTTTAGATTTCTTTTTGGATATGATACACCTAGATATGGAATCCACAATATACATCGAAATAAGCAAGGTGCATTGTAGAATGCATGTGGGGTATCATGTCAATATACTAGGTATAAATATAAAGGGGTATAAAAAATGTAAATGAAAAAATGGATACATGCAATATATAGTGAAAATAGGGATTTTTTTAATTGGGAAGGCATATTTGGAGGGGGTTAAAAAAATGATTTTGGGAGGTATTTTCCAATATTTATTGAAATTAGGGGTATAGTTTTATATGCCATGAACAAACATGCTATGGCATAGTTTCACTAAGTGAATACCTCGTTCCTTCGGTATACCTCGGTAGGTAAGAAGTTATGTTTAGTTATGCGTTGATAACCGCCAGTTACTTTACTTCCAGTCATTATAGTGTAAGTTTGCATTATTTAAGGGAGTGTAGTGCCTTTTTTCCACATACCTCATCAGTTAACTAATTGTGAACTGAATTAGTTATCTGGAGTTGCATTAGTGAGCTCCATTGGTGATTTTCCCACACTGAGTTAGCTCCGGAGTCAGTCTGAGTTGGTATATTTGAATCCTATCTTTAGCATTTGAGTCCTCCTATATGTAGAACCAGTGTATTTCATATTATTTACTAATTCATGAATATAATCATATTATTCCAATTGTGTCCCATGTGTGTGCAATTTTTTCACGATTAATTGAATAGCCTATGCAAAGTTCTTCTCTCTTATGCAACAAACTCTTCCATTTGAATTCATGCAGATTGATGATCCTATGCTTCACAGAATTAATAGTTAGACCCTACAACAAGCATGATATCAACACACAATAACAAGATAATATATATTTTGTTTGATAACCTCTTGAAATAAACAGAGTGGTCAGAATGAAATCTACTATAACCTTGTTATGTCATAAACTTATCAAATTTCAAATAACACTATATTGGACCTTGTTTCAGGCCATATAATCTCTTCTTCAACCTGCAAACCAAATTATCCTTCCCATCGACATCATACTCCTGTGGCTGCTGCATATAAATATCTTCCTCCAAATCCCCATGGAGAAAGGTTGTTTTTACATATACATTAGAGAAAATTTTAACTCAAAATGGGGCTCCTAAGGAAAATTAATAAAATAATAGTTAAAATAATAAAATAATATTTATTGATTTTGGAGGAAGGAAAGAAAAAAAACTGCTTTTTTTGTTTGTATTTTCGACATATCCCCCTATGTTTTTTCTCAAATTTTGATTGGGAGAGCTCATTGGATGTGGAATTGTTTGATAACCTCTTGAAATAAACAGAGTGGTCAGAATGAAATCTACTATAACCTTGTTATGTCATAAACTTATCAAATTTCAAATAACACTATATTGGACCTTGTTTCAGGCCATATAATCCCTTCTTCAACCTGCAAACCAAATTATCCTTCCCATCGACATCATACTCTTGTGGCTGCTGCATATAAATATCTTCCTCCAAATCCCCATGGATAAAGGTTGTTTTTACATATACATTAGAGAAAATTTTAACTCAAAATGGGGCTCCTAAGGAAAATTAATAAAATAATAGTTAAAATAATAAAATAATATTTATTGATTTTGGAGGAAGGAAAGAAAAAAAACTGCTTTTTTTGTTTGTATTTTCGACATATCCCCCTATGTTTTTTCTCAAATTTTGATTGAGAGAGCTCATTGGATGTGGAATTTAATTCCGCATCCAATGAGCTCTCTCAATCAAAATTTGAGTAAAAACACAGGGAGATATGTTGAAAATATGAAAAAGTAGCTTTTTTCATGATACATATCCCGAAATTTATATTAAAAAATTCTTAAGACCTATATGGTATTTCAAATTTAAAGAAATTTCATTGGCTAACACATGATGACATGGAATTTGAATTAGGGTTGAAAGGCCCATTTTGAGTTCAAATTTCCTCTAATGATTGTTCAATTTGAAAATATTCTACCACCACTAGACTTAAAATAGTCCTAATTGAATTTGTAGAAATAATAGATCAATGCTATGAGCAATGATGCTAAGAATAAGCACAAGAAATAGATCTTTCTACTAAGAATTCTCACAAGCATACACAGGAAAAATAGAGAGAAGAAAAGAGACTGAATCACATGAATGAAAAGATGAATATTGGTGTATATCCTTCCATTGAATAATGATGAATAATAGTGTACATAAATATTACATCCCTCGTAGGAAACTCGATTTGTATGGAGACAACCCATAAAGCCCAGAAAGGCTGACTTACCAAAATATAGCAAACCCCCATAGGTGGCTAAAGCACTTCCCAAATCTATCAAGGACCTCACGAATTGGAAAAATCACGAGTGACTTGTCAAGATATGGAAAAAAAATTTTAATCCTAGAAAATTGAGGAAAAGTCATGAAGGATGGGTTGGCAACAAAAGCACCCAGTTTCCTAGTTTGACTAGCTTTACCTTATCCATAGAAGAGCAGGAAAAGAAAAATAAAGCAGAATCTGTTTTAAAGTGTTGTATACTAATTATGTATGGTCAAAAGGTGGTCAACATCAACCTAGAATTATAAATAAATCATTCATAGGATATACTTGGCATGCATTGACTTTAAGGTGCAAGTGGATGCCAACTAATTAAGCTAGTGGGTGAATAATTAATCAAATAATGATTAATTATTTTATCCTAAGTTATGAGTGGGTTTAATATATTCCAATGCCCCCTCTATAAGTTTGAATTTATGATGGTATGAAAAACAATATGGGGCATATAGGGCCTAGTAACAAGGCTATGGTCACCCTTTAACAATTATTATGTCCAGAAAAGTGAAGAAAGAGGCAAAACCAAATGGGGAAAATCCTCCCTCAGGATAGGACAAGGAACACAATTTGAAATATGTATTCAACATATATTCATATTCACTTTAATGAGCTGAATGAACTGCTTTTGGATGAAGGACTTGATGATGAAATCATGAACTCCATGATCATGCGCTAGAGTGTAAAACTTGCAAGAAGGAAGAGGAGAGACTCCTTGTATCTCATCAACTGATGAATTAGGAGCATTATCTGAATGATTATTTCTGCTGTAAAACTCTGATATAGAAACATAATATGAAATGGAGAAGAGATCTGTGCATACTCCTTTCTAAAGAGTACAAAAATTAAGACAATTTATTTCACATCCAATTCCCTGAATAGCTGCAAAATTGTGATGTGAATCACATGTCAATATTCCAATCTGGTGTATCACCTTTCCAAATATGATATGAGGCTTATAAGCCTATGATATATCATAAATATTATCATATGTAATAGAAAGGACAAATATTTCAATGGCTCCATGAGGATGCAGGGCTAGACTAGGAAAACTATGAGCAATTGGGGTAAATTGATAGGTGTAAAAATATGAATGATGGATGGGAATTATTGCTGAGCCATAAGTGTTTAGAAAATATCCAAACATGTTTAATATCAGTCCAGATATGACTAAGGTCATGGATAACCAGCAACTTAAATATAGGAAAGACTTCAAACCATGTACGATAAGTAACACTGCATAAGAGACTAATGAGGAATCAACTAGTGAACTTGGGATTTGTATAGTATTAGGATTATTCATAGGTATGGTAGATGGTATGGATGGTGGTATGATATGTGTATCAACCTACGAATATGATTCTAAAGAATAATCCAAAGGATCACATATAAGCGTATCAGTAGACTCATGGGAATACACTGGTAATGAATCCTCTATATGAAAGGAGGAAAGAATGAGATGTTCACAATATTCAAGGAGGTTTTGAGTATTGATGCCAAGAAAAAAGGAGGATATTTTGAAGCACATGAGATCAAGTAAGGTAAGTGGTATGACACAAATAAGGCTTTATTTGGCTAAGCAAACATCCTGGAAATCACTAGGTTGCGCACCATCAATGAGAGAGGTATGCACAAAGTGTGAAGAGTCATTCACATAGATCTCAGAATCTAAGATAGGAGATATAGAGAAAAATGAATGGGTGATAGGATCATCATAAATATCAATATCAGCTCCATATTTTACTTCTTTTTCATTATTAGTATCACAAGAATAAAAATCACCTTCAAGAGACACAGAGAAAGATGATTATTCAATATTTGCTTCTTCATTGAAGGAGGAAGCATTTGACTGAAAAAGGGTAGCAACAACATGAAATGTATGAGAAACTTATTCATCATGATCAAATCCATTAGAGAATGTAGAGGCCAACAAATATTGAGGTAGAGAACAAGAGGAGATGTTGGGTTCACTCCATGCTTCATCTTCTATTTCCTGCAAACCAAAATCTTTGTCCAAATTCTTCCAAAGCTCAAATGGATACTTAGTAGAATCTATAAGATGATGTAGATTTGGAGACATTACCAAAAACATAATTCCATAAGCTCTATCACAATTATTAATACAATAAATCTTCTCTTCATAAGACTCAGGTTCACTCAATGCACCAATGGAGACATCAAAGAGACATTGCCTCTTCAAGCATGTGCTCATCTTTGGCTTCCAATCAGCATAGTTGAAAGGATATAGTAGAGGAACTTTTGACTCCATATAGAATTTTTTGGTGTGCTCTAAGAGATACACTCTACAACTTGCAAAACAAAACTAGGAGAAAATATTGTAAGCTAGACAAGCTCTTCTTCAGAGAGGGATAGGAGACTGGATGCACTCCTCAACTCTGTAGAACTTGATCAACCTTGCTGCTTTGATACCATGTACAAGTTTGCAAGGTTGTGCTCCATGTATCTCTGATACCATGTATAAATAATAGATCAATTCTATGAGCAATGATTCTAAGAAGGAGCACAGGAAATAGATCTTGCTACTAAGAATTCTCAGAAGCATACACAGGAAAAATAGAGAGAAGAAAAGAGAGTGAATCACATGAATGAAGAGATGAATATTGATGTGTATCCTTCAATTAAATAATGATGAATAATAGTGTACATAAATAGTACATCCCTCGTAGCAAAATTGAGTTGTATGGAGACAACTCATAAAGCTCAAAAATGTTGATTTACCAAAATATAGCAAACCCCCATAGGTGGCTAAAGCACTTCCCAAATCTATCAAGGACCTCACAAATTGGAAAAATAATGAGTGAGTTGTCAAGGAGATGGAAAAAACATGCTAATCCTAGGAAATGGAGGAAAATTCATGAAGGATGGGTTGGCAACAAAAGCACCCAGTTTCCTAGTTTGACTAGCTTTACCTTATCCATAGAAAAGCAGAAAAAGAAGAATAAATACGAATCTGATGTAAAGTGTTGTATACTAATTCTGGATGGTCAAAATGTGGTCAATATCAACCCATAATTAGAAATAAATCATTCCTAGGATATATATGGCGTGTATTTACTTTAAGGTGCAAGTGGATGCCAACTAATTAAGCTAGTGGGTGAATAATTAATCAAATAATGATTAATTATTTTATCCTAAGTTATGAGTGGGTTTAATATATTGTAACAGAAGTAATTTTAACATTAGGAGACAAAACTTTATAAAAATCTATACATTTTTTTGTGCAAACCCCTTTACGACAAGTCTAGCCTTATACTGCTTCTTTCCTCCTCCTTCTTCCTTCAACCTTTAACCCATTTCTTTTGCAATGCTCTTTTACCTGTAGGAAACTCAAGTAAATACCAAGTCTGATTTCTTACAAATGATTCCATCTCCTCATTCATGCCTTGATCCCACTTCTTTCTAGTTTCCACCTACATTGCCTCTTCTTAACATTTTGGTTCACCATACTCAGTCATCAATAAATAATACATTGAAGGAGAGAATCATTTAGGGGGTATACTTAACTTGGTATATCTTCTTAAACTTGCAGGATTTTGAGGTACATGTTTCTTTTCTTGATTTTTTGGTACCTTTGGAACTTCATTTTCTTTGATTTAATCAAGCACTCTATACTATGTGTTTTCTTTTTCCTCTTTCTTTCCCTACAAATGATCTGTGTACGTAACCTTTTTATTGAATACCACATCTCTACTCCTAATTATTTTGTTATTTTGATAATCCCATAAGTGATAACCAAAATTATCAACCCTATATCCAATAAAGGTGCATTTCTTGGATTTAGCCTCAAGATTTGTTATATTTTATTTATCAATATGGACAAATGTTTCACAACCAAAAGTTCTCATAAATGAGTAGTTTACCTTTTTACCTATCCATGCCTCATATGGAATCCCACCATTCAAAGTGCTTGAAGTCCCTCTGTTTATTAAGTAAACAACAATATTTGTATCATCATCCAAAAACTGTAAGGTAAAACCTTCATGCAATATCATACACCTTGCACGCTCCATGATCGTCTTATTAATCCTTTCTGACACACCATTTTCTTGTGGAATTCCTATGACTTTCTTCTCTCTATGAAATCCATGGTATGAATAATAACTATCAAACTACTTGTTGTAGTATTCACCTCTAATATCATATCTGAGACACTTCAATCTATTCCCTATCTCATTCTCAACCAAATATTTCCACTTCTTAAAATTAAAAAACACATCATATTTCTGTCTAATGCAATAAACCAAATTTTTCTAGTTGCATCATCAATAAAAGTAACATAATAACGAGAGAAACCAAGAGATTGCACCTAAGAAGGTCTCCATACATTTGTATGAACAAATATAACTTTTCACTCTTCTTTTGTTTCCCAACCCTGATAAATCTAACTCTCTCACGTTTTCCATAAACATAGCTCTAAAAAAATTCCAAACTTACCTACTTCATATATGAAAGCAATTTCCTTGAGTGGAGAATCTGCATCCCGTTGTCACTAATGTGGCCAAGCCTATGATGGCACAATGTTGTACCTATTTCTATGGAAGCTACAGAGATAGAATAATCAGTATTCTAAAAGAATCCATATCTCTAGACAAAGAAATAATTAAAATTAAAGGTAATGGGAATAAATTCATCGTTCCAATTCATCCATCCCATGGGGAGCCTTGGACAAAACCCATCGATGAGGATGTCGATATTCGATAATTATATCAAATACAAAACAACGAAGATTACACTGAACCTAGTGCATACGAAGAACTCCACCTTGGGAATCTCGATTCGATTGGATATAACTTAGACGCAAAAATGTATGATTGGAAACTAGAAAATTACGAACTAGAAGCGCGAGAATGTTGGACTATCCAAGCTATTCCCAAAAAGGAAAACTGAAAATGCTTCTCTATCACTACAATTCCCAAGATATTTTAACAAAAAATTATACAATATCCATCCGTTACCACCTAAGTTGTACTTAGTGGTTTTTTATCAAGTGAGCCTGGTGAACCGAACAAAGATGATTTGTTCGGACTTTAGAAGACCTTCGGAAGTGCTTCTAGGAAGTGCTTGTTGTACTATATCACATGTTCATACCCCATGTGGGAGTTGTAATAATATGTTCTAACATGATAGTGTATGTAAAAAACTCGGTCTCTTAGACTTTATTTGTCAATCCGATCAGCCCAGGGTGTCTTTTCCCTTGGTTATTATTGGTTGTTGAATAAACGACTAATAATTTATGAGTTTTTCACTCAATACCTCTAAAGTTGGGGTGGTCGGCTTGGCATTTAGGCCTATTGAGGTTATTAGAGTCTATGTGTCAATGTATAAACATGCTAGGAATCATGGTTGAGTCATATGAACATGTCTAAGTCCCCCTAGGTTTTTAATTTTAATTTTTCCACAAAACTTAGGCTATTTTTTAATAGTCTAATTGGAAAAAGGTCTTCTAATAAAAGTGGGGTTAAAATTCATATTCAGCCATGGGAGTGCTCATTTTCTAACTCAGAGCACCCAGTAAACCCATAAACCAACTTTTCCTAAATTTTGAGTGATTTTTCCATCACTCAGTTGAGAAAATCCAAAAAATGTCAAAAATTAATTAATTTAATTAAAAATTAATTAAATAATGGAGCCAATCTGAAATTCCTAAATCAGTGGATTTTGCTCCATTTTGACTAAAGTCAGTCTCATTGGCTTCAGATTGACTAGAGATGGTCATTCCTTGACTGAAGACATGAACTAAGACTGAAGAGGAGCTAACAAGCACATGCAAAGCTAGGGTTGTGCCCTCCCTTCTCTCTCCTCAACACCCGTGGATCAAAGCTAGGAGTTATTTGTTGGTTGGTTCAGTTAACTGAGTGAGGTGTCACTCTGATTTGTAGTTCTAGTCTAGTTAAACTTAGTTCATCCAGTTAGAATCAGTTCAGACTCAGTTCATCATCAAATATGGCTCGACTTATCTCTCTGTCAACTACAGTCTCTCCTTCAGTCATGCATGTGCCCCTCTGGGCTAGGGTTTTCAGGTTTTTGTTATAAATAAAGAATAGATTTCTTCTTCCAAGCTAGTTAGATTTGGATTGAAGGGCTTGCTATTTTAATATTGTATTGATCATCAGTTGTTGAAATAAAGAGAAGCTTTGGAGGCTAAATTCTGGAGTACTTTTCATATGTGGATCATCATTATCATGCTGCTTTTGAGGTGAACTGCTATTTTTTTCAATTTTTGCATTAAACTGTTGTCTTACTGAATGATTATTGGAATCATAGGAATAGATCATTTTAAGTAAGCTTACTTACTCCTATTTTTCTACATATGTTTGAATGAGCTAATATTTGCATGCTAAATAAGATTATTTTCATGCTATATCATCTACTTCTCATATGTATCTTTAGATTTAATGGTTTTGTTTGTAAGATTTGTTGTTTAGCTTATAGGTTTGCCATGATTGGAAGAGTTGTGGTTCAGGTTTGATTCCACTGGTTTTCCAACAAATATTGTGAAGATTGTGCCCCTCGGTGCTTCACTAACAAGTTTCTTTTGCAGATCTGCTTCAACAACAAGCACTTCTCTTTTCTCTTCCTCCTTCAAAATCTTAAATTTTCTTCAAATTGGTTACTATTAAAGAATATTATTTCTTAGATATGTCTCATTACGAAAATCACATATAGATATAGTTAGTAGTATCCTTTCTTAAGTTTAGATCTCAGTTCCTTTTTGCATATAAAGTTAGATTTGAAGAGATCTAGCTGAAATTACCCTCTTTTTTTGTAAGCATTATAAAGGAAATTTGTAGCTTGCTAATAAGGTAGTTTCCCTTGATGTTCTTTAAAGTTTCATATTATACAAGAAAAGTGTATATCTCATTGGTTTCCCAAACAGTAAGCCAAGATCCCAAGGAAATCTTGCTTTCCTTGGTTCCTTTTTGAAAAACTAAATTAGCCCTTTTTTGACAAGTTTCACTTACTTTTTTTTTGATAATCTGTGTGGTGACCCAAAACACTTTCAAAGTGTTTTTGGTCACATTTGATTTTAATTGCTCATTGTTTGTTAGCAGGTTTAACAAAAAAGAGAAGGAGACTCTGCCCATTTTTCGACTCTTTGGCGAACCGGAGCTTCCCGAAGGCTTCCCCCACGACTGTGATTTTATTTCAGCTTGTTACAAGATTTTTTGTAAGCCTTTGGATCCTCGATAACAAGGACCAAAGTGCATAATTCATTTTTATGATATTGTAACCAATAATAATAAAAAAGGAATCATTTCGAGTAGGCTCTTTTGAGCCTGCCCCCCTTCCCCCTAGGGGGGATCTACGTCCGTTTCACTTTTTTGCATTTTCCCCCTTTTTATGTTCTAGTTTAGTATTGACATGCAGGATTGTATACGTTGATAACATTTTTCATTCAATCCATATTTTCAATTCAAAATTAATCATACTACTTACCCCACGACTTCTCGATTGACTCGCAAGGGGAAAGAGATGTGTGGTAGGACTTATGAAAAAATTGGTGTTTTGTATCTCTAATTCCATTTTCATTAATTGTTTTAATAATCATAATAAAATCAACCCCTCCTTGATTTCCTGATTGAGGTCCACTTGGACCGAAAGAGGTTCCTGGAGGGTTTTCTTTTTAATAAGAACACATCTTTTAAAACTTACTAAAATAACAAAGACTCCAGTGTGTATGCTATGTACTTGGATGCGGTTTTTCTGATCAGTCAAGATACATCAAAAGCACTTGAGTGACTAGATTAATTAGTCTTCATCTCCCAAATTGACAAAACATCAGGAGAAAATCCAACGCCTCGAACGAACTGTAAACGGTGGCAAAATACCCAAAGGAGTGGGAACAATTGGAAAGTGACCTCGAGGTGCCGATCTCTGTCACACCTTGATGGGTGTGTTATGAACAATAGTATTCAAGACTCTGTTCCAGCCCACAAACACCTTGAAGGTAGCCATGAAAGTTCACTTTTGGACATACTCCAAGTACCCCTCAGGTATATCTAGAGACCCCTTTTTGCCTAATTTAATTCATTCACATTACACATTAATTTAAAATCTACCAAGAGACATTTGCAAAACATTCTTTCAAGTGCATGCAAGCACATTATTTTCTCTGTTGACTCAATTTAAGGCACTGGTGATTTATTTGATCATTTCTTTCGATTATATATATATTAAGTGTCATTACTGTGCTTATCTGTGTTGGAATATAATCCGTCTGGATTATACGTTATTGTAAATATTAGGAATATGAAGAGACTCTCGGATGTGTGATCCCAAGAGTCATCATAGATGTATAAATAAAGGCATTCTATGGAGAAATAATAAGGATTCGAGAGTTATTCCACATGATAGTGGTATCAGAGCACCACCTACCATAACTCCTGGCTGCATTTCAGTCCTGGCATTCTGCCTACTAGACCTCCATTCTGACCTCTGCCAATTTGTTTCAAGCTGCTTGCAATTCGTCATTCTGCCTCTGCTTTTCTCCTACAACCTAAGTGCCATAATTGTATGCGTTATTTTGCAACGGGTCTAATTTGAGGTACGAGAGATCTTTGATCCTACATTTTGATAACTGCTGCATTATTTACTCCCTCAATTCATTGCATGCTCTTTGACCGCCTGAACAACTGAATTCTTGGTCATACGTTTTCTATACCTAACCCTTATTTTGGATCTGTGTTCTTTTATCACAGTCTCATACATCCTACTGCTACGAATTTCTTCACCGTTCCATAGTACTCACACTTTGTTGTTGCGATTATTTTTCACCGTTCAATCTTGCTCCCACTCCACCACTTGCTGAGATATTCTCCATGGCATCGTTGAGAGGGCTGTGCACCATTATTATCCCATCTACACTCTACAACCATAGCCTGTGTGTTGTAGAGTCCTTGTGCTTTCTGCTCGAACATGGGAAGAATCCACATGCTATATGTGAAGTCATGTTGTCTGAGCTAGGATTTCAAGTGGAGATTTGTTTTAAGAGCTGCAATGGATAATTGAGTACTGCGCTCAACCAAGATGAGATCTCAGTACCCAAGCTAAGAATTTGTTGAAGATTGAAGCCGTCTAGCTATTTTTCTACTATGAATACATTAAATATTGGTGATTGTAGACTGTTGGTGGAGACTCAAGCCTTTGTCAAGTGCGTGGAGGTAAAGTGCTATTGGTATAACTGCTTGTGACCATTGGGAAACCTAATTTTGCCTTAGTTTTATGCATGAAGTTTAATATAACGACTCTACTGTGTATATGATGCGGCATGATCGATGTGTATTTGACTTGATGGAGAAATAATATGCTACGTATGAGTTCAAGACATATGTATTGAAGAATATAAGTCTATAGTTGCTCATATAAAAAAAAAATTGAAGCTGCATTTTGAATATGAAGTTGTGACCATACCTGTCGTATAAAAAGAGTGCTACAATTTCTTTGCTGTGTATTTTATGAGCTTGTGACTGATAGTTGATACGTTGGAGAAGTGCATGTTGCGCTTCTCTTTTCTGAAGCGATTCTCTTCCTTGTGAACTGCTGCAAAGTGAAACTGTGACTACATTGCCAGAGAAGATTGTTGGTGTACGTCTGTATTTTGAAGAGTGTTGCAGCATTGACAAGAAGGTTGCGTTCTAATCTCTTGAAGAAAGCCTACTTTTCTTTGACCTGCGACCTGGTCCTTTGCGCTGATAGATGACAAAGAGAAAGCTTTTGGTAAGAAGACAATTGAGCATTCTAGAGAATCACTTTTCTTTGCTCAAGAAGCAAATAACCACACCAAAGACCAATCCAAAGATCATCCCAAAGGAGAAAGCAGCATGAGAGGCAGAGGAAGAAGAAACTTCAGAGGTAGAGGAGGCAGGAACAACTCCAACAAAAGATCAGATTTGAAGTGCAAGCATTGTGGAAAGATTGGACACACAACAGATCAGTGTTGGGCTTCGTGGGACTCCATCAAAGGTAGACATAACCAGAAGAAAGATGACAATAAGAACCAAGATGCTAGTAAATCTTTAGATTCTACTCATTGTATTGTTGCACATTGTAATCTTGGTATTAATGAAATGACTTCACTTTCATCTTACACAGATTGTTGGCTACTTGATACTGGTGCAACATCACACATGACTTTTAGAAAAGACTGTTTTGAAGAATTTAATGAAACAATAAATGGCATAGTTTACTTTGCAGATAATTCAAGTCTTAAACCAAAGGGAATGGGAACCATTTGGCTGAAGATGCCTGGATTCCCTGATTTCTTGTTGAAGAATGTTCTTTATCTTCCAGAGTTGCAGAGAAGCCTGCTGTCCTTGGTGCAGATTCGACAGCAAGGCCATTCCATCCACATGTTTGATGGAATCATAGAAATAAGAAAGTCCTCTGACAACCAAGTCATCATGACTGGATACGAAGATGGGAAGATGCTAAAGCTAAATGGTTCATCTGCAAGGGTTCAGAACTATGCCTACCTCTCTCAGCATGGAGAAGGTAATTTGTCATCAAGTTTATTGTGGCATGCAAGATTTGGTCATCTGAATTATAACAGTCTTCGTTTGTTGAGAAAGAATGGTGTATTTGGTTTTCCCACCATTCCCAAAGAGAAGAGAAAATGTGATGCATGTATACTAGGGAAACACAGTAAGCTGCCATTCCATGAATCTAATTTCAGATCAAGTAGGAAATTAGAATTAGTGCATTCTAATTTATGTGTCCCAATGCCAACTCCTTTTGCCAATGGGAATAAGTATTTTATGACCTTTGTTGATGACTACTCAAGAATGTGCTGGATTTACTCATTAAAGACAAAATCAGAAGCATTTCAAACATTCAAGGACTTTCATGCATTGATAGAAAAACAAGCACAATCTAAAATTGGTACACTTCGTATTGACAATGGGAAAGAATACACTTCAAATGATTTTGAAGATTATCTTCGCCAACATGGAATTGCACATCAGACTACAGTTCCCTACAATCCTCAACAAAACTGTGTAGTAGAAAGAATGAATAGAACCATAATGAATATGGTACACTCAATGATGTTTTTTAAGAATGTAAAACTAATGTTTTGGGGTGATGCAGTGAAATGTGCAGCCTATTTGAGAAACAAAAGTCCCTCAAATGCTTTTGATAACAAGACTCCACATGAAATGTGGTTTGGCCATCTCCCTTCAGTTAGGCATCTCAGAGTTTTTGGTTCAACCTGTTATGCCTTGATTCCAAAGGAGCAAAGAAACAAGCTTGGTGCTCGAAGCAGAAAATGCATTTTCCTGGGGTACGAAGAAAAATCCAAGGCATACCATCTATATGATGAGGTAAATAAGAAGTTTGTTATTTCCAGAGATGTCATTTTTCTTGAGACTAATAAAAATGACCAGTCCATTGAAAGACAGCTTGATCATTTGGAAAAATATCCTCATCCAAAGAAATATTCTGAAAATGAATATGAAATTCCAAACCTTGAAGGGGGGATTCCTATTCTGGATCAACCTTTGGAATTTCCATATGAAGCACCAACTCCCCCACATGAAGAAGTTCCCGCTACTTCACCTAAACAAGAGATTCAACTGGATGATGTGATTGAGAGACTTGGATGACTCAACCTTGAAGGAAATGAAGCACCACCAACTGATCAACCAGGACCATCACGGAAGATTCCTAAATGGGCCACAAGGACACTTGAAAGTGTCCATCCATATGAAGTTGGAAAGACAGGAACGAGAAGTTCAAAAATACATGAAGATGGAGGAGAAGCAGATAATTTAGGTGATGACATGGATGTATCATTTGATTGTGAATTTAATTTATTTGCTAACTTTGAACCAACTTCCTTTGAAGAAGCTTCTACTCGAGTTGAGTGGAAAGAAGCTATGCAGAATGAGTATGATGCACTCATGAAGAATGGAACTTGGAAGCTGGTTGACCCTCCAGTTGGAACCAAACCAATTGGCTGCAAGTGGGTGTACAAGAAAAAATACAAATTAGATGGCTCACTTGACAAGCACAAAGCGATGCTTGTAGCAAAAGGCTATGCACAGAAGGAAGGAATTGACTATGAAGAAATGTTTTCTCCTACAGCAAAATGGGCTACCATCCATACCTTACTCTCTTTAGCTGCTCAGAATGGGTGGAAAGTTCATCAGATGGATGTGAAGACTGATTTCTTGAATGGAGACTTGAAAGAGAATGTCTTCATGTCTCAGCCAGAAGGCTTTGTTGGGAAAGGAAAAGAACGAAAGGTATGCAAGCTTGTCAATTCCTTGTATGGCCTAAAACAAGCGCCTCGTGCATGGTATGAAAAATTAACCGAGCATCTTTTGAAGTTAAATTTCGAACATTTTGATCTTGATGATGCA
>LPNX010726300.1:116234-265083 GCA_001517045.1 Pseudotsuga menziesii
TATAGGAGTATCAACTTCTGGATACACTATGAGTCTTGGATTAGCATTTTTCTCATGGAGATCACGCAAACAGTCAGTTCAGGCAGATTCAACAACAAAAGCAGAATATGTGGCTGCAGCTGAAGCAATGAAAGAAATAGTATGGCTCAGGAAGATACTTGAAGATTTGCAAGAAAAACAAGAGAACTCCACTCCATTATTGATCGATAATACTTCTGCAATCAAGCTGGCTAAGAATCCCAGATTCCATGATCGAACCAAACACATCAACACAAAGTATCATTTGATTCGACATCATGTAGAGGCCAAGATAGTCCATCTTTGACATTGTTCCACAAATGATCAAGTTGCAGACATTTTCACCAAAGCGCTTGGATGAGAAAAGTTTGAAAGATTCAGAAACATGCTCGGACTTACTAACACCTCTTCGGATTAAGGGGGGGATTGTTGGAATATAATCCGTCGAGATTATATGTTATTGTAAATACTAGGAATATGAAGAGACTCTTGGATGTGTGATCCCAAGAGTCATCGTAGATGTATAAATAAAGGCATTCTATGGAGAAATAATAAGGATTCGGGAGTTATTCCACCTGACAATCTGCTTTAAATCTTGCATCTTGTTATCTTTTGTTTCCATTGGTTAATTTCAAACAACTACTAAACAACTTAATCAATATAACACCATCACACTAAGCAATTAGTCTTAGTAATTTAATAGGGTCTACCCCCCTTGGCTTCGTTAGGAGTTATCCTGAACGGAGGAGTCAAGAACAAGGTGACAGCCTTGACTCAAGACTTTTCCCCAAGGACACATCGAGTGGCTTGAAGATTTCTACCACGTAACCCATGTGTGTGAAAGGTGGCAACACTTTTTGGCATTGTTGTTGGGGATAAATATTTTTATTCCCGTAACATGACATTTGTTTTCTTATTTTTTGTTTTTGCTTAGTTTGATGAATGCTTAGAGTAGATCTTTAATTTTCATCTGACGACTCCACTGAATTTTTTCTGTTTATTTTTACAAAGAAAAGCAAAAAAAAAAATTTGTGAAAATATTTATAAATGCTTATTTTTCTTTTTCACATGGAGACCTCATTGAAGGGATAAAACCCTGCTTTCTCATAATTTGTTGAGACTTCTTGTGTGTATATGAGCTCATACGACATAGTAAAACTTTAAATGCTCATTATTTGGCTTCTCCAGTTTAGTACAAAATACATGGTTGATATATGCTACTGATAAGCCGTTATGGATGATGAAGATTATTGTGCTCTCATTTCTAGTGTATATCCTTCCATCGGTTTCTTGGGCATCCCGGAATTTCCTAACTATGAACCATATCTCCAAGATGAAAGATATTCCTAGGCTCCAACTTTTTATGGAGATGGTGATTCAGCTGTCTGTCACATCATATATTTTTTTTCATAGGGATAATGTGATGCAAATATTTGTTCATTCTTTGAAAAATAAGGCTTGGACATGGCTTTGTGGTCTTCCTGATAAATGCATTACCTCCCATGAAGACTTATGTGCTATGTTTTTTGAGAGGTGGCATGATGGTGAGGGAGATATGATGACGGTTGTAGAAAGGACCCTCACCTACCTAAATGAGCTAAAGGAACCCATGACTTCCATTATAGATGAGGACACTCAGGATGATCCTATTGAAGAGCTTCACGAGGAGCCCATGATTGAACACATTGTTGAAGACCCTCCTCATGTCACCATAGACGAAAACATCGGATATTTGAGGTATTCTCAAGTTTTTTGCAATGCTAATATTTTTCCAGAAATCCCTCTATAGGAACCCACTGAGCAACACATCCCAAATGATCCCATTGAATATGTCCAAAAAGTTTCCTTGATTGAAGATGATATTGAAGATCCTCTTCATGATATCATAACAGAAGCCTATAAAGAAACTTATGATAAGATCAGTATGGTGTGTGATGACAGTAGACCTTATTCTCCACATGTTGATGAAGGTTTGGAAAGTTTATTTCCTTGTAACATTTTTGGCGGCTAGATCTTCTGAAGAAGATTGTTATGAATACAAGGAAGACATGGATAGGCAGGAGCATGATGCCATGGATGAAGAGTCCCCTACATATGACATGGATGGGAGTGATGACTATGGGAATTTCATAGATAATCCAACTTGTGAAAATCTTATTAAGAATCCCATCCATGGTATTCTTAATTTGTGGAAGTCCAATCTACGATACGTCCATAGAGGGGAGCACGGATCTGGATTCTTGGAAAAATATTAGTATGGAAGAGGAGCATTCAGAATAATCACGTGATCATTCAGAGTCATATCATGCAGAGCCGCACAAAGGTATTAGTAATGAAGACATTGAGAAGCAGTGTTGTGAAAAGTTAGATGTGATGTAGTCAGTGGAATATTAGTCTCATCCATATTTTTCACATATAGAGGTTCCTTATGATTTGGAGCTACTTGGGGCTTGTGAAACGAGTTATCATTTGATAAGCCCCAGTGATTAGTATGATGATGTAGTCGTTCTGCCTCATCGTGCTGATTGGTATATCAGTCCTATCCAGTCATGGATAGAAGCATCCTACATGAGCACATACCAATTTGGGAAGATTTTTTATGACATTATTCATGCTTATGATCCCCCACCCATCCCGCCCATTCTGAATCATCACACAGGTTTTCATTTTTTGAATAAGGTATCCTTACTTTGGCTGGTAACCAAACATAATGAAATTTTTTTTTATGTTGATAAAATGCTTAGGTGGTTACAATGGATTTTTTATTACACCTAACCTTTTATATCATGCTTAGAGTAGGAAAATAAGCTCCTAAAAGAGAGCATTTACTTTCTGCATTTATGTTTTGTACTTAGCTATAAAAAAAATCATTAGTTAGTTACATTTATTTTGTTTAAATAAATTAGCTTAATGGTTCATTTGGTTTTTATATAAAGCTTGTGCTACTGAGGTTTTCTTGTCAAGTTGAGATGTTTTTACAGGGTGTATAAACCAAAGATTTTGATGTTCTCGTATCCTCTCCTTGCCTTAAATACCAGATCGAGCACACTTCCCGCAGTTGGAGCCGGATGTTACCACCCAACTTGTACTTGGTGGTTTTTTATCAAGTGAGCCTGGTGAACCGGATAAACATGATTTGTTCGGACTTTAGAAGACCTTCGGAAGTGCTTCTGGGAAGTGCTTGTTGTACTATATCACATGTTCATACCCCGTGGGGGAGTTGTAATAAGATGTTCTAGCATGATAGTACCTATAAAATACTTGGTCTCTTAGACTTTATTTGTCAATCCGATCAACCCAAGGTGTTTTTTCCTTTGGTTATTATTGGTTGTTGAATAAACGATTGATAATTTCTGAGTTTTTCACTCAATACCTCCAAATTTGGGGTGGTTGGCTTGGCATTTAGGCCTATTGAGGTTATTAGAGTCTATGTGTCAATGTATAAACATTCTAGGTATTATGGTCGAGTAATATGAACATGTATAAGTCCCCCTAGGTTTTTAATTTTTTAAGTTTTTTAATTTTATTTTTTCCACAAAACTTAGGCTATTTTTTAATAATCTAATTGGAAAATTTGGTCTTATAATAAAAGTGGGGTTAAAAGTCATATTCAGTCATGGGGGTGCTCATTTTATAACTTAGAGCACCTGGTAAACCTATAAACACACTTTTCCTAAGTTTTGAGTGATTTTTCCATCACGCACTTGAGAAAATCCAAAAAAAGTCAAATATTAATTAATCTAATTAAAAATTAATTAAATAATGGAGCAAATTCAAAATTCCTAAATCAGTGGATTTTGCTCCGTTTAGACTAAAGTCGGTCTCATTGGCTTCAGATTGACTAGAGATGACCATTCCTTGATTGAAGGCATGAACTAAGACTGAAGAGGAGCTAACAAGCACATGCAAAGCTAGGATTGCGCCCTCCCTTCTCTCTCCTCCACATGTGTGTATAAAAGCTAGGATTTATTTGTTGGTTGGTGTAGTTAACTGAGTGAGGTGTCACTCCGATTTGCAGTTCTAGTCCAGTTAAACTCAGTTCATCCAGTTAAACTTAGTTCAGACTCAGTTTATCATCAATTCAGACACGGTTCATCATCATATCAGGCTCGACTATCTTTCTGTCAACTGCAATCTCTCCTTTAGTTACGCATGCGCCCCTCTGGGCTAGGGTTTTCAGGTTTTGTTATAACTAAAGAACATATTTCCTCTTCCAAGCTAGTTAGAGCTGGATTGAAGGGATTGCTATTGTAATATTGTATTGATCATCAGTTGTTCAAATAAAGAGAATATTTGGAGGCTAAATTGTGGATTACTTTTCATGTGTGGATCATCATTATCATGCTACTTTTGAGGTGAACTGCTATTTTTTTTCAATTTTTGCATTAAACTGTTGTCTGCCTGAATGATTATTGGAATCATAGGAATAGATCATTGTAAGTAGGCTTACTTAATCCTATTTTACTACATATGTTTGAATGAGCTAATATTTGCATGCTAAATAAGATTATTTTCATGCTATATCATCTACTTCTCATATGTATCTTCAGATTTAATGGTTTTGTTTGCAGGATTTGTTGTTTAGATTACAGGTTTGCTGTGATTAGAAGAGTTGTGGTTCATTTTTGATTCCACTAGTTTTCCAACAAATATTGTGAATATTTTTCCCCTCAGTGCTTCACTAACAAGTTTCTTTTGCAGATCTACTTTAGCAACAAGCACTTCTCTTTTCTCTTCCTCCTTCAAAATCTTAAATTTTCTTCAAATTGGTTACTATTAAAGAATCATATTGCTTAGATCTGTGTCATTAAGAAAATAACATATAGATATAGTTAGTAATATCCTTTCTTAAGTTTAGATCTCAGTTCATTTTTGCATATAAAGTTATATTTGAAGAGATCTAGCTAAAATTACCCTGTTTTTTGCAAGCATTATAAAGGAAATTTGTAGCTTGCTAATAAGGTAGTTTCCCTTATTGTTCTTTAAAGTTTCATATTCTGCAAGAAAAATTCATATATCATTGGCTTCCCAAACAGCAATCCAATATCCCAAGGAAATCTTGCTTTCGTTGGTTCCTTTTTGAAAAACTAGATTAGCCTTTTTTTGACAAGTTTCACTTAGTTTTTTTTTTTATAATCTGTGTGTTGACTCAAAACAATTTCAAAGTTTTTTTGGGAACATTTGATTTTAATTTATCACTATTTTTTATCAGGTTTAACAAAAAATATAAGGAGACTCTTCCCGTTTTCGGACTCTTGGGCGAATTGGAGCTTCCCGGAGGCTTCCCCCACCATTGTGATTTTATTTCAGCTTGTTACAAGATTTTTTGTAAGCCTTTGGATCCCCGATAACAAGGAAAAAAGTGCATAATCAAGTTTTTTGATATTGTAACCAATAATAATAATAAAAGGAATCATTTCTAGTAGGATCTTTCGAGCCCACTTCCCATCCCCCCACGGGGGATCTGCGTCCGTTTCACCTTTTTGCATTTTTTCCTTTTTTCAGTTTTGGTTTAGTATTGAAATGCAGGATTGTATACTTTGATGACATTTTTCATTATTCCATATTTTCAATTCAAAATTAATCATACTACTTTCCCCATGACTTCCCAATTGACCCGCAAGGGGAAAGAGATGCATGGTAGGACTAATTAGAAAACCGGTGTTGTGTATCTCTAATTCCATTTTCATTAATTGCTTTAATAATCATAATAAAATCAACCCCTCCTTGATTCCCTGATTGAGGTCCACTTGGACCGAAAGAGGTTCCTGGAGGGTTTTCTTTTCAATAAGAACACCTCTTTTAAAACTTACTAAATAACAAAGACTCCAGTGTGTATGCTCTGTACTTGGCTGCAGTTCATCCAATCAGTCAAGCTGCATCAAAAACAGTTGAGTGACTATATTAATTAGTCTTCACCTCCCAAATTGACAAATCATTAGGCGAAAATCCAACGCCTCGAACGAACTATAAACGGTGGAAAAATACCCAAAGGAGTGGGAACAACTGGAAAGTGACCTCGAGGCACCGATCTCTGTCACACCCTAACAGGTGCATTATGAACAATAGTCTTCAAGAATCTGTTCCAACCCACAAACACCTTGCGGGTAGCCGTGAAAGTTTACTTTTGGACATACTCCAAGTACCCCTCAGGTATATCTGGAGTCCTCTTTTCACCTAATTTAATTCATTCACATTCCACATTAATTTAAAATCTACCAAGAGACATTTGCAAAACATTCTTTCAAGCGCATGCAATCACATTATTTTCTCTGTTGACTCCATTTAAGGCACTGATGATTTATTTGATCATTTCTTTCGATTATATATATATTGAGTGTCATTACTGTGCTTATCTGCTTTAAATCTTGCATCTTGTTATCTTTTGTTTCCACTAGTTAATTTCAAACAATTGCTAAACAACTTAATCAATATAACACCATCACACTAAGTAATTAGCCTTAGTAATTTAATAGGGTTTACCCCCCTTGTATTCATTAGGAGTTAGCTGAATGGAGGAGTCAAGAACAAGGTGACAGCCTTGACTCAAGACTTTCCCCCAAGGACACATTGAGTGGCTTGAAGATTTCTGCCACGTAACCCAGGTGTGTGAAAGGCAACAACACCATCCCTAACACCAGTAACGAATGCGTCATCAAACCAACCACCGGTTAGATACAAAGAGCGAGAGTCACCATAACTTCACGTCGAGCAAGTTTCTAAAACTATAGGTGAACAAGTCAGACTCAAAAGTCTGGTCGAAACATTTACAGGTCAAGTTGCATGTGGTGGGACACACATTAGTCAAGATTACAAACTTGGATGACAACATCTACGTATTTTATTGAAATGTTTAGAGACAAGAAACTAATAACACAATATGTTATACCTAAATCATGTCACCAACATGTGATGAGATCCTTAACCCCTATGTTTTCCCTAAATCCCAAACTTGGAGTGGAAAACTTGCTCTGGATATCAATTATACATGAAAAAACCTAGCACTGTGCTTTCCCTTTGGCTAATCAGCAGTGCCTTGTTCAACACCACCTTGTCCTGTTATAGAAAAGTGGTGCCACCGCACTTGTGCTTTGATCTTGGAGCGGTTCTCACCTAAACCGCTCTGTCATAAGGGAACAAAAGCAGTACCCTTGGTAAAAATGGAAAAAGAGAAGATTCTTGAGGCTTCTAGAACTTGAGCCTCGTGTCCTCCCTTATCCCTATCAATATGGGTTAGTTGGAGTCGAGATCCCTCTTGGTAGGATCTTAGAGCCACCTCACCCACAATTCTCTCAACTATCCCTATCCATTGAGTGTATAAATATAGGCTCATATCCATAGTTGAGAGGGAGAACTAAATGGTATGGTTATGCTATTGAATTGACTATCTAGTCCAATCCATTGGAGAGCACAAGAGAGCAAGTTGGAGCTATCAGGGATGAGGTGTTTGTCTTGTGGAGGAGTTTGTCAACACTAAGTCAATGGTTGTAAGCTTCTTCATTCATTTCTTAATGCAATGCTGATTTTTGTCCCACATATTTGTTGTATTGATCTCACATGTATATGTTACTAGTGACTTGACACCACCTGTGTCAAGTGTTTTAGGCACGGTTCTAGTGGGGTACCGCTTATCCCGCAAGGGATAAGAGCGGTGCCCACTTTCATGGTTTTAGGGCTCGCCCAATAGGCCCAAAACACCACCAAAAATAAAAAAATGCAAGCATGAAATGAAAGAGAAAGGTTTAAGCCATTACCTGGAACTAACGGTGCATAAATCTGATGGTAGATGCTCTCGGAATCAGCAGTTGAAAATCTGACCAAGAAAATGCTCCAAAGGCTCTCCACTATGGGTAAACGGTAAAATGTTTTGATTTTTTACTATTTACATACCTTTTATAAGAATTCTAGGTTTTGGCATGTCATAGTTTTTGAAACATCTATCAGTCATAATCCTTTAATGTCATTATTGGAGAGTTTAACCATGGTTTTTTAAGTCATTGCAGGATAAAGAGCGGTAGCAGTAAACATTTTGGGAGTTTGTTTTTGGCTTTTTCGCACTACCATAAAATGGAAAAAGTCTTTAAGCATTTATTGCGACACTTTTTTCATTCTCTCGAAACTTAGCAGCAAAGGTTTGAGCCCTTTTCTGATTTTTTTCATACTTGTAAAATCTCTCATCATGAAAAGAGACCTAGTGGAGTATTCTTTAAACTCTTTTAGGGCTCCTTAAATACGAAAATATTGTCGAGTGATCTTGTCTTCTTCATGCTCATTAAAGCACTTGAAGAGTCATTCATCTGATGGTAGGTTATCACTTTTTCGGTTTAGATGAACTATTTTACGAAAAAGGACCCTGTGGAGTCTTCTTCCGTGGTTGTTCAGACTCTCTAAACATGAACAATACTAAGTTAACTTTCATTGGACTCGTTAAATTAAACATTGAGATACCCTCTTTTGGGAACGAACCCCTCTTCTCTCAGGTTCGTGAAATATATGGGAATGGAATTATCTTTAGATGAGATAAAACAAGTGTTTGTTACCCTATTTGAACTCGTAAAAATGAAAAGAGGCACTCATTAATCATGATGAGAAAATGAAGGGAAAGCGAAAACATTTTGCAATAATGACAGTTGTTAGTCACCTTTGAACATGGCACTTGTCTGCATTTCATTTAGTCAATTGGGTATTTAGCTTGTTTTCGATTCGATCCACTTTCATGAGTCATGCCACTCCTTTGAGGCTCTCAAAGATTGCATTGTTACACCTCGTCAAGTCAATGCTGCCAAGTCTTCGGTTGTCCTTCCTTATGTTCAAAAGGGAAACTGTTTTGAGAGTTTACACTTGCAGTCAAAACAAATTTTTTGAATCAGTTACTTTTGAGTCAATCCTATGGTTACATTAGCTGCAAAATTCCAGAACTTTGTTCCAAGTTTTGTGTCGTCGATGTGGGATTCATCATGGCCCTCCTTCGACGAGACTATTTCTGTCAACATCAACTCATCATCTAGGAATTAGTATTAGAAACAAATTTAGTACCTTGAGATCTGTATGCCCTAATGATATATTCTCTCTCTCTTGACATAGGTTCACATCATTGACCTTTGATCGATAGAATCGACTAGGTGTTCAACATCAAGACATCTATTTACACTCATTAGATTGTACTATGGTACCCTGGGAATCATTGACATCAATGGTGATCTCCCTCACACTTGTTAACGGTTCACATCATTGGCCAGTAATCAAGTGGTTTCTACCATGTTCAACTTCAGAACATTATAATGACATGGATAGAATCGTACTTTGTGGAAGACGAGATGAAGACCCTAGGGACTTGTTTAGCACTCATTCCTTTACCCAAGTTGTATTGGAGTTTTGTATATCTAGCATGGATCCACATTTGTATGGTCGTGGCTATGCTAAAATTTGCGTCTGTATGACATAGATCTACATTGTATGTCTGGTAGTTATGTCCAAGTTTGAGTCATCTATCACATGGATCTACATTGTATTCTAGTAGCCATGGTTGTTTATTCCTCTCATGGATCTGCCTTATATTGTTCTGTAGCCATGAGTTGGTTACATTTGTCTATGAGTCAAAAGTATTGATGTATTGCAGATGCCTACTCTACGACACTCTCTGACTGAGCTGACTCTCACCTCAAAGTGACAACTAGTTCTCTCAAATCTCTCGCTTATCATATCCCTCTAAGCCTCATGCTTTGGGGGGAATTCTGTTATGCCTAAATCTTGTCACCAACATGTGATGAGATCCTTAACCCCTATGTTTTCCATAAATCCCAAACTTGGAGTGGAAAACTTACTCTGGATATCATTTCTACATGAAAAAACCTAGCACTACGCTTTCCCTTTAGCTGATGAACGGTACCTTGTTTAGCACCGCTTGTGTCCTGTTATAGAAAAGCGGTGCCACCGCACTTGTGATTTGCTCTTGGAGTGGTTCTCACCTAAACCACTCTGTCATAAGGGAACAAAAGTGGTACCCTTGGTAAAAATGGAAAAAGAGAAGATTCTCCAGGCTTCTAGAACTTGAGCCTCGTGTCCTCCTTTATCCCTATCAATATGGGTTAGTTGGAGTCGAGATCCCTCTTGGTAGGATCTTAGAGCCACCTCACCCACAATTCTCTCAACTATCCCTATNTGCTCATATCCATAGTTGAGAGGGAGAACTGAATGGTATGGTTATGCTATTGAATTGACTATCTAGTCCAATCCATTGGAGAGCACAAGAGAGCAAGTTGGATCTAACGGGGATGAGGTGTTTGTCTTGCGGAGGAGTTTTTCAACACTAAGGAAATGGTTGTAAGCTTCTTCATTCATTTCTTAATGCAAAGCTGATTTTCATCCCACATATCTGTTGTATTGATCTTACATGTGTATGTTACTAGATTCCTTAGTCACTAGTATGGATGTGTGAATAATATTATGGTAGCTTTGATGTTCTTGTTTTTTTGACATGTTATGTGAGTACATAGGTTTGTCATCAAAGCATTATTCTAGGTGCTTACAACATTCAAGGAAGGTATTCATCCTTTGTCATTCACTCATTTTTTCTGGATCTGAACCATTCAGACCAAAGGAACAACTTCTGTCTGCAGAAGGTGCCAATATAAACACATACAGTACATATGGGAAAGAAAAGACATTCTTTATTAATAAATGATTGGAGAGACTACAACCTTCATGCCTTGGCGTTGAGAGTTCCTTCCAATGGCTCCTTGCCTCCAAAGACTCAAGAATGATTTTGATAGAGTTGGGGTATGAAACACAATTCTTTCTCCTCTTGCCCATGGGGGGTGAGCTAGTATTTAAAGGCATGGGAGGATAGGTATGGTTGAGGATCTCATGGGCGAGGTGGAGATTAGATCCTAAAATGGAGGATCTTGAGCTCCAAGTGGTCCTAAACCATAGGGATGAGGCTCCAAATAGGAAAGCTTCAAGAATACTCTCAAAGCTTCTCTTTTTTCCTTCAAAACTCAAGCACCACTCATGGGCAAGAGAAGGAAGAATTGTGTTTCATACCCCAACTCTATCAAAATAATTCTTGAGTCTTTGGAGGCAAGGTGAATTTAGAGGCAAGGAGCCATTGGAAGGAAATCTCAACACCAAGGCATGAAGGTTTTAGTATCTCCAATCATTTATTAATAAAGAATGTCTTTTCTTTCCCATATTTACTATTTCATGTGTTTATATTTCTTGATTCATTGGTCACGAGCATAGATCTAGTTGATTATATTGTATGCTATCATGTTTTCTTTGTCGTCTTCCATCTTTTATAGGTTCTTCTGTGAGAATAGTGAGGAAAACCTTTGAGAGAAGCATCATGGCATTCCATTCAAGTGATTAACCAGATCTAGGGAGAGTCTAGCATTCCATGTTTGTGTTTTGTTCTAGACCTAAACCATTCAAACTAGGGAACCAACTCTTGTTCGCAGGAGGTGTGTATTTCCGGCTAACACAATCAAACATTTCAGTATTCATACAAGGGAAATATATTGAGAAACACATTGATACATTTGAAAAATAATGGAGAAGATTAGGGTATAGAAACATTATATGATTTACCAAATAAGTGGTACAAAATTGTAATGTCCCCATTTAAATAATTGCATAGCAGGATAATTCCATCACCCTACTAGTTCCTAGGTTGGATGGATACATTTGGAATTTAATAAGGGAGCTAATAAATGATGTTGATACATTATAATGGGATAAATATTTAATAATGTATCTTATTAAGTAAATACAAGAGAAAATTGAAGTGGCAATGGAGCATGGAGAAACATGGAGACTATGAGGCCCACACAAGCTAGAAATTTTGTGCCACATAGCATCCTCCTCTTGTAATTTTGAATCCATGGGAAGTATAAAGGTTCTTGGATGATTTATAAGGATAATACACTTGGATATATGCATCATAGGTCTAATTTTGGAGGAAAATTAACTTACATGGGAAATGAAGAATCATTTTGGAGCTAGTGAGACACTTGGACTAGATTCCCTAGCTCTATGACAACAATGATGAATATGCTATGACACTTATGACAAAAATCAGACAAGAAGGATAAAATTTGACATATCTTACATTTCAGGTCGAAATAGAGTGTCCAAGAGAGGTCTCATTTGAGTTGAAGAAGCTCAATGGGATCCAACTTGAATTTGGGGAAGGTGGAAGGCTAGGAAAGGGAGGACACATGGCAAATCATGAGCACACACCCAAATTAGAACTGTATTGAGTTTGTGGATGGATTTGCAACATTATAAGGCTAATTATGTTTATAAATTATAGGAATCAACCAAGAGAATAGCTTTTGATCATTTGATAAATTGTCATTTGTGAATTGTGAGAGCTAGTGGATGACTAGTTTTCTTGCCTTAGCCAATTTTGAGGGTGAAAGATTACTGACCAAGTTGGTTTTTGGAGAGGCCACTCAAGTATTTCATGGTGATTTAATGGATTCTTATTTTCATGTGTAAGATTCAGGGAAGCATGTGGATTCTTCTACTGTCGCACTTTCTTTCAACCATTTCCAGTTTTCTTTGCATATTCATGCTCATGGAGGGATTACACCTTGGGTGAGATCATGTACTCTTTGGGAGAGCTCTTCCTGATATATTTATGATTGTAATCAATTAAATATTCTATTTTCTTCTTTCTCTGAAAGTTTCAAGTCGAAATACCCAATATTTGTATGTCAAAATGACTTTTAATGAGAAAATAATGACCATTTCCACTATATTTTGATATATGCCATGGTAATGCTTATTATTTCGAATGGAGGAATGTATATATGATAAATATATGATGAATGGATTGTAATTAATGTGAATTTCAAGTCTCATGTTCATTAATTAATCATTGGAATCCATTTTACTCATTTTTATTGCATTGGGAGAAGATTTAATGCATTTTCCCCAAGGGTCGAAATTGTGGTTTGGAAGCTGTTTTGGAAAAAGACATAGCAGCCTGTATAAACTGAAACATGATGCATATGAGACTTTAAAAATTTCCCGTACACGTCCTCTTCCTCTGTTCATAAATTTGAGTGACTTTGGGACCATTTGAGAAGCCATTTCCAGCAATTACCCAGGGGGAATTGGAGCCCCAATTTGCTAGTAAAGACTCCTACTTTGAACAACACATTAAACAAGTTTGCAGAAGTAATTGGGGGTCATAAAACATCCCTGAACATCATATTTAAGTTATAATATAATTAATTCAACTTCTGATAAACTTTGGTAGCATTTGGTTCAATTTGGAGGTCTATACATCAAAGCTATTTAAGGTCGAAATTGGGGGAAAAGTGAAAAAATTGGTCATTTAATAAAAAAATCTTAAAATGGGACATTACAAAAATGGAAGAAGCAAGAGGAGAAACGTTCACATGGAATGAACCTAAATAAAATTTTCTTAAGGACTTCAAATTTTTGTCTCGTGATGAACTATTGGTTGAAGAATATAAATAGATAAAAACATTTCTACAACCGACATACAACAATATATCAACAGAGAGTCGACCTAAATGACAAATTGCTACGTGTCACAATATACAATCAACTGGAATCCAGCATTTGATAATACTTCGACTAGAGATGGAAACCACAATAGGGAAAAGTTTTCAATGGAAATCCGACCATCCAGAAACTTCAAAACAAATTAAGACAATATTTAAAATTCAAACATCACAAAAAAGAAGACCTTGAAAGATTGACAACAAAACATTTTCCACCAGCATTTTCACAGTTCAAAGAAGGTAGCCGATAGATAAATGAAAGTAAAGCACCAGAATGGATGGATGAAAAAATTAAGATAAAAGAATTCAATATATCTAATGATGACAGGCCTAAAAATGCAAACATAGGCGATTACTGCAATGAAGAACAAATGACATAAATTGTTAACTTATTCAAAGAATTTCAGGACATTTTTGCTTCACGTTATAAAGATCTAAAACGACTAGTTTAAGAAATGGGTGAAATGAAATTGATATCAAACCCGAGGAAAAACAATAAATAAACAACCATATAAACTCATGCATAAATACAAAGAAATAATAAAGAAAGAAATCGACAACATGTTGGAAACCAAAATTATTTACCCTATCGATAAGTCAGAATGGGCAATTCCAATGATAGTCTAGCCAAAGAAACACAACCTAAAATGACTAAGAATCTATGTTGACTTCTGAGAAATTAATAAATTAACCCTTACAGACCCATTTCCATCCCCCTTTGCGGATGAAATTCTTAATGAAGTTGCAGGCCATGAGTGTTATTCATTTATAAACTGATTTTCAGGATATAATCAATTACCCATTGCTAAAGAGGATCAAAAGAAGATGACATTTGTAAGTGAATTTGGATCATTCTCATATAAAGTCATGCCATTTGGATTAAAAAATGCCCCAAACTTTTTCTCCAGAATAGTCGTCAAATCATTTAGGGAATATATCTACAAAACAATGGTTGTATATTTCGATGATTGGACAATCTACTCTATGCTGAAAAACCACTGTAAATGGATAAGACTTACGCTAGAAATATACCGACAAATATAATTATCTCTAAATATCAAGAAGTGTATATTTTCAACCCCAATCAGAATCCTACTAGGACATGTAGTATGCAAAGAAGGCATTAAAGTCGACTATGCAAAAATTAAAAATATTCTAGACTTAAAACCGCTAGTAAATCCCAAACAAGTAAGATTTTTACTCGAACAAACGAGATATTATAGAAAATCCATCCTACATTATTCCAACATTTCCTACCCATTAGAAAAGCTACTAAAAGAAAATCAAGAATACGAATGGACCGGTGAATATGCCGCATCATTTGACATTTTAAAGCAAACAATAGTGTAAGTGCCCATACTACAGTTTCCAAATTGGTCAATCAAGTTTCATGTACATATCAATGCACCTGGAATAGCAATCAAAGCAATATTAACTCAATCGGGTGATGATGGAATGGACCATCTAGACACATACAATAGTAGGAAATTAAACAAAGCTAAGAGGAAATAATTGAAAATAGAAAGAGAGGCACTTGGAATGGTATTCACACTTAAAAAATACCAACATTATTTACTCGCTAATCCATTTGTGTTCTACACATACCATCAGGTATTAAAATTCTTGGTAAATAAACTAGTACATCATGAAATAATTTTTCGATGGTTGTTATTATTTCAATATTTTGAATTTGAATCCATAGTTTGACCAGGGAAAAAAATGTCAAACTCAACCACTTGTCAAGAATCGATACAGGTGAAGAACCGACCGTAAAAGACGACCTACCAGATTCCCATTTATTCCAAATTGAAGTTGTATCTTTCGACTTGGCATAAATTTCTCAATTCATAGAGGAAGGCCAAACAGCAGAAGGGATGAGTGATAAAAATAAAAAGATCCTGGCAATGAAAGCTACACCCTACACTATAGTAACTGATTTCTTTACAAACTTGGATTAGATGACGTCTTGCGACGATGTGTTCTTGACAACGAAAGAGAAAATATAATCAATGAAGCACATTACGGTCGAGCTAGAGGACATTTTTAAGCCAACATGATAGACATAAAAGTCCAATAGTCAGGATTATGGTGACCGATGATTCACTGAATTGTAGAGAATTTGTGAATAAATGTGATCAATGCAAACGACTAGGTTGGCCTCTACCGAGAACTGAAATTCCTCTAATATCGGTAAACCCAATATTAACATTTGAAATTTGGACGATTGATTTCATAGGACTATTTACAATACTGGATAGACAAACATGAGCATGATATACTATCATAGCAATCGAATATGTCACCAAGTGGGCCGAAGCAAAACCGGTCGAATCTTGCTCAAGTGAGATAGCCATCAAATTTATATACGAGAACATCATCACATGATTTGGGTGTCCATTGATCTTTATTAGTGATCGGGGATCACATTTTGTAAACAAAATAATTGCATCTCTAACAAAACAATTAATGATCGAGCATCGAAAAATTACAGTGTATCACCCTCAATCTAATGGTGTAATTGAATCTTTTAACAAAACATTAACCAGAGAATTAACAAAAATATGTAACACCGACAAAGACTATTGGGATGACAAGATAACTGTTGTTTTATGGGAATACATAATGACATATAAACATTCGATAGGTTAGACACCATTTCGACTTGTCTATAGATAGGAATTAGTCGTACCCTTGCGCGTTCGTCAAACAACCCCCCTGGTTGCTGAAATACTACAAATCGATGCCAAAAATGACAAAAAAGAAAGACTAATGTAACTATCCAAACTTGAAGAGCACCGACTAATCATAATACAATACCAAGAAATCTAAAAACAACATCAAAAATCCTGGCACGATAAAAATATCAAAAACAAAAATATGTCAGTTGGATACCTTGCATTACTATACAATAGTCGAGTAAAAGGAAAACCTAAGAAACTACAAGCTGAGTGGATGGGTCCATACATTGTAGAAGAAATCAGCACTAATGGATTAGTCCGACTAAAAACATTCCAAGGGAGTATATTTCAGAAATTGGTTAATGGTGCCTAACTAAAACAGTACAAAGATTTTAAAAATGGTTGTGTAACTATAAACATTTGAAAAAATAAAAATAAAAAACTATAAAAATCTAAAACAAACACAAGGAAAAACTACTCTGAAAAGAACTAGAATTACAGGATCTTGGATCAATTCTGAAGCAGGAAGTAGTAAAACACAAATTGGGAGATACAATCATCGACATGAGCAAAGCATGCATGAGGAATTTCAATCACTTTGGCATTACTGACACCATTACAATCCATAAATACACTAACATAAAAAATAAAAAACGATCCAATCAAGTCATCATGAACACCAACACCTAAAGAACAAAATTCGGCATGCCTCAAAAGAAGCACCGACAACCCATCCTTTGTAGTTAAGTCCACCATCAATATCACAATTAATACCACCAACCAGTACGCCTTCTCCCGCTCCAAAAAAATCTGCTATAAATGCCGCATTGGAAGAGACTTGGATTTCATTATGCAAAGAACTTGAACACCAGAAAAACCGAACACCAAAGCAAATCTTACCACTTTCTAAACCAGAGTATCCAACCAATGCAATGGCACCAAAAAAGTCGATTGCAACTACCAGGTCTATGACAAAAAACTTAAACAATTGGAAAAAGATAGCATAGCACTAGAGAACCGATTACAAAAAATTCAGAATGCTAAAGTGGTCGAGAAACAATGGAAGAAGGTATGAAAGGAAATCAAGGAATGGGGAACCGAAAAAATAGTAAATGGAGAGAGGAAGCTTAGAAATTAATTGCTAGCACAATCCTTAGCTACATGAATGCACCTTTAATGGATAGTTTCACAGGAACAAAATAACTTATTGCACAATTCATCATCAACAAATATCATAATGGGAAATTCTACTTCGACATGCCCATCGAAGTTACTGGAAACCTAATCGACAAGATTACCAGATTATCAAACAAGGGAGAACCTGTACCTATTCAATTAAACCAGATCCTAGTCAAAGAACTAACAGGTACACCCTTAGGGAGAAAATCAAGAGGACTAATATTCAACTAAATCATCTATGGCACACCAAAGATAGATTCCAAAATTATCTCCATGGCTCTAACTGTTGGAGACATTTACCACCATACACACTCTTTTTGGTCGAAATGGCCTAGTTAAACCACTATCCTAAGTATAATTGACATTAATTGACATCAGTGGAGCATTAATTGCCATCATCCAGTCACACCCACACCTACCTATAGTCAAGGAGGCTAACTTAGCCTTCTCCTACAGTCAAGGAGGCTAACTAGAGCACTTCGGGGGTGATCTGAGTGATATTAATGCACCTAATTGCTAACTGGTGGTTACAATCAGTTCAATCAATCAGTTAAGGCACCTCCTCTCATTAAATATATTATTTAATATTATTTAATATTATTTAATGATCTGGAGTCGACAGGGGTGCCTCCACCAACTTCTGATGATCAGTTCAGCTTCAATTAACCTCATCGGGGTTCATTGAAGTCATGGAGCACTAGCACTTGATGGTTGGCTTGCTATGACATGTGTTTGATCTTTTTCAGTTGAGATTCAATCATTTATTGCACTCCAACTTCAGTTAGGGTTTGGTGAGTCAATTAGGGTTTTGGTCAAGTGGTTAATGGAGTGTGAACCAATGGCTTATAGTCAGTTAAGCTAGACTCACTCATTAATTTCAAATTGCCTCCTTAGGTATTCGAATTCCTCATTGATTCAAGATATTTCTTAACATTGTTATTGTAACATTTCATTGTTTATTAAATATACAGAGAGGAAACCAATTCTGGTTCTGATTAACACCATTTTATGAGTTATTTGTTGATTATTTCTTGATGAGATTGATTATTTGTTCCTAGATCAATTTGCAAAATAATATGGTATCAGATCATACGGCGAGACGAAGATCTATCTCTCAAAAACAAGATTTTTGACAGATTTCTCCATGAAAAGTGAGCAATAGCTCAAAATTCCAGCACTACACCAGAAGCCAAGGCTTACCACTCAATATCCCAAGTAAATAACTTGTTGATCAAGCTTGCTTGATTGACTATGCTGGGTGTGATGAAAGCCTAGAATGTGCAGGCTGTCCGACCTTATTTTTCCCTTTCTATTTTGATTTTCATGTTTCTACAGGTGAAGCATTCGCTACAGCACATCCAAATGGCCTCCTCAGCAGATCTCTTGACTCCATACAATTTCCAATCATGGAAAAGTTATATGGAGATTCAGTTGCACTCCAAAGGACTTTTTAGAGTCACCATGGACATTGAAGTTGAGCCTAGATCCGCTGTAGAAAAAGAAAGATTCTTGAACAAAGGATGAAGCCTTCGGTTTCTTGTGCCTCTTTATTTCCTGAGACCTTCTCTTCCATCTTACATATTTGAAGACACTAAAAGAAATATGGGACAAATTGGAATCTCTATACGGAAAGCATGATGACTTGAGGGTTTACCAGCTCGAAAATGAACTCATGTCTCTCCAACCTTCCAATTCCGAGACTCTGAATGATTTCTTTACAAAGTTCAAGCATACTGTTTTACTCTTGAAGCAATGCAATGTGGAGAAGGAGGATGATCAGCTCATCCTTTCCATTCTCTCCAAAATTGGGGCTAATTATTCAGTTTTTATTTCTACATTCCTTGCGGGGAAGCTCACAACCCCTGGATGGAAGATGCTACACTCAATGCCTTCATTGAGTCCCTAACAAATGAACATGACAAGCTTGTCCAGATGGGGATCATCAATATTCCCATGATCAAGCCCTCCATGTCTAGGGGCCCAAAGATCTGAAGGGTAAAGGAAAGCAGCAGAAAAACTAGAAAACTAAATTTGATGCTTTCAAGCCTAGAGTTGAAAACCAGCAGCATGATGAATCTTCTGGTTCAAGGAAAAACAAAGGAAAAGGGCACAATGGGAAAGAAAAAGTCAAGTGTTCTTACTGTGGGAAGGTTTTTCACCCTGAACATGCCTGCATGAAGAAAAATCTTGATGAAGCAACCTCTCTCCTTGAGAGGAATCACATCAATCTTTCGGAGGGCTTTCAGAGGAGAGATCACCAAGATCGGGAACCACAGCATGAGAAAGGCCACGCCCTCATGAAAATCACTTCGAAGTCCAAAACATTACTGATTGACTCTGGAGCTTTGAATCACATGCTGGCTAAAAAAGACTCCTTTTCATCCTTGGAGACCAGCAAATCCATCCCCATCCACATGGGAGATGACTCCACCATCATTTCTGAAGGACAAGGTACTGTAGATCTTGAAAATGGTTTTTTCTATAATTTTTTGTATGTACCATCTCTAGCAGCAAATATCCTTAGTGTCTATCAAATGACACACACAAGAATGCCTAAAAGAGTCTCTTTCATCCCAAATGATGTTGAGATAACAGAAATTGCATCCAGGAAACTCATTGCAAAAGGCCTTGCAAATCATCATGCAAAAGCCTATGAGTTCTCTCACTTTGTTGCGGATGCAAAGCCCACTGATCTGCTAACTCATGGAAATGAGGTTAGTAAGCTGTGGCATGAGAGGTTTAGCCATCTTAATTTCAAATATTTACAACAATTACAGAAAACCTACATGGTTGAAGGCCTCCCGGTCATCAAGGAAACCACACGAGTTTGCAAGGGCTACGTGATTGGAAAACACCCTGAGCACAAGTTCAATCAGGGGAAGGTAAACCGAGCTACAAGCATATTGGGGCTGATACATTCTGATATCAGTGATCCGATTCCTGTCACATCCATGAATGGATCAAGGTACCTCCTTCCTTTTATTGATTATTTTTCAAGGTATACATGGGTTTTCTTTCTCAAAAAGAAATCAGAAGTATGTGAAAAAATTTCTGAATTGAAGGCCTTGATCGAAAATGTCTCTGGACTTAAGATCAAGATCTTGAGATATGATAATGGAGGGGAGTATGTCAGTAATGAATTTCTGTACATATGCTCCCAAAGTGTTATTCAGGTCCAGCATTCAATTCCCTACACTCCCCAGCAGAACGGAGTAGCAGAAAGGAAGAACCGGTCTCTCAAGGAGATGACCACCTGTATGTTGGAGTCAAAGAAGCTTGCTGCAAATTTGTGAGCTGAAGCCATGCATGCTGTAGCATACATTCAAAATAGGGTACCACACTCATCTGTGAAAGGAAAGACTCCTTTCAAATCATACTTCGAACACAAGCCGAATGTGTCAAACCTACTGGTGTTTGGGTCCACTGCATGGGCCCGGATTCCGCTTGATAAAAGAAGGGATTTGCAACCGCAAAGCATAGAATGTCTGTTTATTGGGTATCCTAATGAATCTAAAGGATTAAAGCTTCTAGATATAAATACCAAACAGATCATCATTGAGAGAAGTGTCAAGTTCGATGAGCCTCTTCAAGAGATGGAACTAGTGAAGGAGAAAACTGTTGAATTTCCTTTCTATTCTACTGAATATTTGGATGATGAAATTGGGGGTGATGACCCTGATTTGGATCCTCTGATTTCTGATATAAGTGTGCAGAAATCATCAGATTCTGAATTAGAACCTGAAGTGAAAAATCATCTTCCTACATGGGCCCAAGAGACACTCTCCTCCGCAGGAGACAACATTGGAAATCCGGATGATCCAAGGAGAACCCGGTCTGATTTCCAAAGAGCATGTATTGCGCTCTCTTGTTATGATAATTTGCTATAAAAAACTTGATATTTGATGATTATTTCAGATCCAAAATCCTACTACCATGCTCGGAATGATCCAAGATGGCAAGTTTCCATGGATGAAGAGATGAATTCTCTTCAAAAAAACACTACTTGGGAGCTAGTTTTTCTTCCTCCGGGAAGGAAATTGGTTCAATGCAAGTGGGTGTTTCAGAAAAAGGTTGCAGCTGATGGAAGCACCTAAAAATATAAGGCAAGTCTGGTAGAAAATTTTTTCTCTCAGGTCCAAGCAGTGGACTACCATGAGACCTTTGCACCGATTGCAAAAATGGACTCCATTCGCCTTGTTTTGGCTATTTCAGCATCCAAGCACTGGGAGATGCATCGCATGGATGTTAAGTCAGTATTTCTACATGGAGATATTCATGAGGAGATATACATGAAGCAGCCTGAGGGCTACATCACTTATCCATCTTTGGTTTGCAAGCTAAAGAAGTCACTATATGGGTTAAAACAGGCCCCAAGAGAGTGATATTCCAAGATGGATGCCTTCCTTCTCTTGAAAAACTTTTAGAGATGTAGATCAGATCCAAATGTGTATTTATAGCAGCATGATTGTCATATAATTATCATTGTTTTATATTTTTATGACTTAATGATCATAGGGGGCACAGTTGCCTCCATTTCAACCATCAAAACTGCTCTCCACAATGCCTTTGAAATGAGTGATTTGGGGCTTCTAAAACAATTTTTGGGGCTCAAAATCGAGCAAAATTCTGATGGGATTATGGTCACTCAGTCCAAATAAACTTCAGAACTTTTAGTAAAGTTTAACATGGTTGAATGTAGGCCTGCACCATTCCCTTTCCTTTCAAGGATCAGCCTTGAAGAAGGAAAACACACACCTCCCATGGACTGCACTATCTATCGACAACTGATTGGTAGCTTGTTGTACTTGACAAATTATAGGACTGATATTTGTTATGCCATGAATGCTGTATCAAGATACATGTAGAAACCTCATGATATTCATTGGAAGGAAGCCAAGAGGATCCTCCATTACATTCAGGGAACCAGGACCTACGGCATTCACTATGCTGCAAACTCTGAGCTAGAGCTGGTTGGATACACATATTCCGATTGGGTGGGTGATTCTATTGATCAAAATTCAACTTTTGGATATGTATTCATGTTTGGTGGTGGCCCTATTTGCTGTTTAAGCAAAAATCAGGCTGCCATAGCACTATCTTCAGCAGAGGCCAAGTATCAAGGAGCAGTGAATGCTTGCATCGACGCAGTTTGGTTGCAAGGCATTATTTCAGAGTTTGATCTTGGTAGCACTTTGTCCACTATCCTCTTTTGTGAAAACCAAAGTGCTATTAAGATATCCACGGATCTAGTTACCAGGCAGAGGACCAAGCATGTAGAGATTCACATGCACTACATCAGGAAGCTAGTGCATGACAGGACCATCATTCTGCAATACTGCCCGATTGATGAGCAGATTGCAGACATCTTCACCAAGAGATTTTTAGAAAAGAAGTTCACTTACCTCCATTCACTGTTGGGGTGAGTTCATCAGGGTGATTTAGACTAATTTCAGTGTTCAGCTTGAGGGGGGGGTTTTCCCACTGGGTTTTCCCTCTTTTCCTCACTTAGTTTGTTTTGAGCATTGTTTCAGTTTCAGCATTGTACAAGGTGACCTATGGCATTAGTTTCTAGGGCCCTAGCATTTTTATGCATCTATGTTTTCTAACTCTTCCCGAGTATAGCTTAAGGGGGGTGTTGGAGACATTTACCACCATACACACTCTTTTTGGTCAAATTGGCTTAGTTAAACCACTATCCTAAGTATAATTGACATTAATTGACATTAGTGGAGAATTAATTGCCATCATCCAGTCACACCCACGCCTACCTATAGTCAAGGAGGCTAACTTAGCCTTCTCTTACAGTCAAGGAGGCTAACTGGAGCACTCCGGGGGTGATCTGAGTGATATTAATGCACCTAATTGCTAATTGGTGGTTACAATCAGTTCAACTAGTTAGTTAAGGCACCTCCTCTCATTAAATATATTATTTAATGATTATTTAATATTATTTAATGATCTGGAGTCAACAGGGGCGCCTCCACCAACTTCTGATGATCATTTCAGCTTCAGTTAACCTCATCGGGGTTCACTGAAGTCACAGAGCACTAGAACTTGATGGTTGGATTGCTATGACATGTCTTTGATCTCCTTCAGTTGAGATTCAGTCATTTATTGCACTCCGACTTCAGTTAGGGTTTGGTGAGTCAATTAGGGTTTTGGTCAAGTGGTTAACTGAGTGTGAACCAATGGCTTATAGTCAATTAAGCCAAACTCACTCATTGATTTCGAATTGCCTCCTTAGGTATTTGAATTCCTCATTGATTCAAGCTATTGCTTGACATTGTTATTGTAACCATTCATTGTTTATTAAATATAAAGAGAGGAAACCAATTCCAATTCCGATTAACACCATTTTATGAGTTATTTCTTGATTATTTCTTGATGAGATTGATTATTTGTTCCTAGATCAATGTGCAAAATAATAATAACAAGCACAGGAAGAGTTTCTGACCTCAAACTCAACATGCTCAACGCAGTCCAAAATGTGGCGACAACAAGGAATCTATATCGCTCGTTAGACCACCTAGATGAGATAATTAATCATATTTGTGTAAAATTCCAAGAGGATGGTGCCCAAATTGGGTTTCCTTCATTGATAATATGGATAACTATGTACCATCTTCGACCATTCAGAGATAAGGATTTCACTGCATAAAATCGATCAGCCATGTGGAAATTCAAATCATTTTCCCTGGATGGTTGTTGACTGGGAGTAATGACAACAAAAATCTAGTTAGATACATGGTTTCAAGAATTAAATATCAAAACTGCTTGATGGCAGGTACCTCAGAATATCCGATGAAGTCTACCACCAATAGCACACATCCAACTTGATTTGGACCACACGCCGGTTTTGTAGTAACAAGGTGTTGTGGGTACCACAAGAAAACTCGACTTCTACCCTTCGGTTGAGGAAATAGTCACTGAACTTAGTCAGCAATCCAACACAAAATTGGATATACCACCCATAGAAATAAGATTCGATCAACCAATGGTTGAACCCTTAACCGACATGGAAAAAGAAGAGGACTATGAAATTAGTCTTCATCTGAACACCTTTACTCTCGACTGTGACAACACTAGAGATATCAACCCACTGGGGATTTCACTACCAGCTCAACAACAACCACAAGAAAAAACATATAATTCTGATGAAAGTACCCAATCTGATACTCCTCTTCCAGAATGCACCCTTAATAAAAATAATATATGTCGAGTGGTCGAAGAATTGTGTAAATCCTGACATAACATAAAGAGTACAACAAAAGGAAAGGGGAAACACAAGGTCATTCTTCAAGATCCAACTGAAGATGATAATGCAGAGTTATTTGATAGTGTGACTCAGATCTTGGAGGATGCATCCAGAAACAAGATATCGGTTGATGAATAACTAGGCAGGTTTATCATAGAGGAGGAGAAGAGACCATACCGACCAGACTCAACCCAAAAGAGAGTTAGGTTTTCTATGACACCTCATGTTGATCTCACCAATACCCCACGATCTCTGTTCCCGAACCCAATTGTCGAAGAGGAATTCATATCAACTTCTACAACCACCACATGCTTATCAATAATTCATCCATACTTGCATAAATTACTAGCACCACTCAAAGATTGCATTACACAAAGGTGAATCTTCCAAAGACGGGGGCACACTTCATGAGAGGGAGGGCACATTTCTCGAGAGGGATGTGGAAAATCATGAGAGTATTATTTCCAACCTCTTGATATGTGGTGCCCACCTCACTTAGTTAACTCCCACTCACATCTAGTTAACTCCCTCATTCACTCAACTCAACAGACACTTGGAAATGACCCCCCTCTTGGGCTATCTATACAAGATCCCTCTCTCTCATTCTTAGTTAGTTGGAGCTTTGGGAGAAAACTCTTGAGGATTGTAATCATTGTACTATCATTTCATTTGGAATAAAAGGCTTTGGAGGTCACAAATGGTGTAATTCTCTTATGTGTGGATGTTGATTGTCAAATGTGCTTATGAGGTATAATCTTTCTTGTATTTTTGCATTGTAATTGGTTCAATTTGTCCTTTTAAAGGGATATATCTCCCAATAGGATAAGTTTAGAAAATCTAGGTTGATTCAAAATCTTTTTGTTCATTTACAATAGATTTCTATGAATTGAATGACTATTTTGGTTAATCCTCATGCTTTTTTAGCTTCTATTATAGCATGTGGCACCAATATATTTAACCATTCTTTTTATAAGAATTTATAAGCTTGCAGGTTATCTCACTTGGAGAAGGAGTTGAGAGAGTAAGAATCTTCCTCGTCTTCAATACTTTACGAAAAAAACATAGTCCCTTGGTGTTCCACCAAAGAAGACTCCATTGACCAAGCCTTCCAAAGGGATCAAGCCATTTTTTCTTCCTCCTCAATAAATCTAAAATTTTTCTTGGTTACTATTGCATGCTTAATCAAAGTAGATTCATTTTCAAGAATATCAAAATCTAGTTTTTTTAAAGTATGCATTCCTTCTTTAAGACAATACCAAATCTATGTTTTAAAAGCTTAGGTTTTTGTAAGTAGATCTAGCTTCCTAATCTATACTTGTGCTCATTCAAATTTCTATCTTTCAAGTACGTAAGAGTAGGAAAAAAATTAAGCTTCTAAATGCTTTAGTTGGCATCTTTAGTTCCTTTTAGGTATTTGTTTCTTTTTTAGTTTTTTGAGCAGGTAGAGAGACATTATGGTGAGTTTTTTAAAATCTGGGCCATCTGAGACCCACTTATCTCTTCTACGTTTCTTAAAAGGAAATATTATTCTAATAAATTGTACGTTTGTTGGTATTATTTTATAAAGTACCACAAAAACTTCTAAATTGTAAAAAACATAATAAAAATTAGTGGGATACCCAGTGCCTAGTCTCCATCTCCCTTGAGGGACCCACATCAAGTTTCATGATGTGCATTTTTTAATTTCTTTCTTTTGCTTTTATTTACTAACCCAAGTAATTTAAATTTCTTAGTTTAGAGTAGATTAGTTTCTTTATTTTATTTCATTTTAATTTTTTTTCTTAAAGAGCGATGAACACTTGAGTCCCCCACTATGCTCTTGTGACCATTACAGGTTTTCATGATCATTGGTTTCAATGAGAAAGGAGATATCAAGTTTCTATTATAATAGGGAAATCCATATAAATTGTTATTGTCAAGAGCCTATATTGAACTTGGTGAGAAGTCAAGGGGATACTCATTGAGATTTGTTCTCTCCCTGTTAGACATTCAACATTGTTTCTCTATACTCACTTTGAGGATAACTCTTTACTAGGGAAAACCAAGAATAAACCCACTTCAAGCAACTCACCTCTAATAATCTAAAATAGTCAAGAGCACAAGAAAAACTTCCTTTGAACATTCATTTTTATCTTTCGGCATTGGTATTTTTATTTGATTCAGTCTTTTACTTCAATATTTCTAGTGATATTGATATGCTTCTAGATTAGATTTACTTACTACTCTTATTTTAGTTAATTAACTCCTAGAATTCATTTTTCTTTAGCTTATTATCCCTAGATTATTTTTATCGGGGCCCATACCCCTTGGATTCGCTAGGAGTTGTCCTAGATGGAGGAGTCTAGTATTGAGTGATAGAAACTTGACTCATGACTCTCCCCCAAGGACGCACCCAATGTCTTGAATATTTATGCCACGTTACTCGAGGCGCATATTAGAGGTGAAAACACAAAGTTGAGAAACAATTTTATGACAACATAGTGAAAAAAAAGAGGGCATGCAGATGAACACACGAAAAAAAGTCAACCTCAAAATCTAGGTCGAGAGTTTAAAAAACTCTAGGCCAAGAATTTAAAATACTCTAGGTTGAGAGTTTGTGAGAGTTCAAACTCTCGACCAAGAGTTTAATAAAACTCTAGGCCGAGAGTTTGAACCAAACACCGTGTTGTATTTTTAAAAAAACCCTTAGATGAGAGTTTGAACTAAACTCTTGGTCGAGAGTTTGGAATATATTTTTTTGGCCGAGAGCTCATGGTCAACAAAACCTGCAAAAATATCTGGCATCTTTCTGGAACCTGCAACTTTAGAAAGCCCAAGCCCCTGCAAATTTTAAATATTATTTTTCAAACTTTGTAGCAATGGATTCATCTTTGAATCTAGTTTCCAATGATATAATAATTGTTTCATTTCAATTTTATTTTTCTATTTAATAATAAAAAATTTCTAAACCTTATCCCTTAAGAATTTTATTACTCTGAAAAATCACCCAAAATGAAAATTCAATATCATAACAAAGACAACATCAAAAGAATTGAAATATTCGTAGAGATCATAATTGCATCGTCCTCTTCAAAAGGGTACTTTTAGTTTTCGCAATAAGATTCACACTAAAACAAAAATTGAAGCTCACCAACGTGTGTCAATAATGTACCATTTTCTGAACTTATGTTGTTTCGATAAATAATAAAAAAATAGTTCTCAAGTCCGAAAAACCTCAAAATATAGCCCATGCACAAGTTCAATATGTTTAGATTATGAGTATAAATTTCATTTTCCTAAAATAAATAACTATTTCTAAGAAAAAATTGGTGCACACAGGTCACTCATTATTCATACTTAAAATTTTAAAGTATATGTCATTGGTGGGGATTCAAATTTTCCCTACTATATGTCAATACATTTTTTTTTTAAATATGAGTACGTATATAATTCAATTCTCTAAAACTATTGTGTTTACTTCAAGGTGAAATTCCTAAGGGAGATATCAGTTTCAATAGGTTGAAGTTGAAAAACATAAAAAATTTCAGTTTGTTTTGTCAAAAAACAAGCAAAAGTGTTTCCCAACTTCATGTTTTCACCCTTAGTTGGAAACATTCTTTAGCACTGTGTCGGGGATAAATCTTTCTATTCTCAGAATTCTAATTTTTTTTTCCTTTTTTCCTTTTTTACTTTGTTTGATGCATCTTGTGAATATTTGAAATTGAAATGAACATCTGGTGTCTCCACTGTCAAATAATTCTACAAGGTATTCTATAAGAAGGAATTCACAAGGGATGCTCAATTTTATTCTTGAACCTAAGAAGGTTTATCGAAGGAGATTGAATAGGATTATTTCTTGTAGGTTTCTTGATAATATTGTATTCAATTCCATTTATGATATCCAAATTTTATTTAATAAGTTGCAGTAGAAGAAATGGATAATTGTTTTAAACCTTTGATTTTACTCAAATAGTTGGTTATCGACATAATATATATGAAAATGCCATTGATACCTTCCTTTCAAAGAAACAACGTTGTTAATGTTAATGCTCACCTCAAGGCCTTTTCATATTATTATAATAAGTGGTGTTAATCAAGTAAATATGAAGATGTTAAAATAAAACTCTTTGCCTTGAACCTTGAAGAAGATGGCTTTGACTAGTTTTCTAAACTGGGTGACAATAGTTTCAATACCTTCACCAAATTGCAAGATGTCTTTGCAAAGAGGTGGGGAAACAAGAAAGAACCTTGTCACATGTTGGCTTCTCTTAACACTATCAAGAAAAATGATATTGAAACAATGGAGGATTTTAATAAGAATTTCAATGCTTTGATCTCAAGTCTTCATAAAGATATTGAACCTCCAGATGCTTCCATACTAAATTCACTACATGGAATATTTCAATGGTATAATTAGATACCAATTAATAGATAAAGAGACTACAAATCTAAAGATTTCACAACACATGGCCGTGAAAATTGATAAGAATGTGCAAGCATCTTGCAAGTCAAACTTGCCTGGTTTTTCAAGGGGTGATACTTCTACCCTCAAGCAAAAGGAGTCTAATGGAAATACAATTGTGACTGATAGTAAGGATTCTTCTACTGACCCTTTAAGATAATTGACCGATGTGATCAAATCCATGGAGTCTAACCATGTAGCACAACTCAATGCCATATAATAGGTTGATTTCCATGGAGATACTTCAAGCATAGAAATTTCCTCCTAGAGTAAATAGGGAGCGACAAAGAAGAGGACCTCCCCAAGATCAGAGGCCACCAAATGAATTAGAAAGCAACAAACATGGTTAAGGAGGAGGAACCTCCTTTTTTCATACCTTGTGAGTATTTTCATGAGGAATCCACTTGCCCCATATTTTTTCAAATCAATGAGCAAGGGTTTCTTGAAACAAACAACTGTGGGTTATTCATAGGGTCCTAATTTTATAAATGGTGTAGGCCAAACTCTCTCCATTTAAAATGATCAATGGAAACAAGATAAATAGCTAAGTCAGAAAAAAAGAATATAATGTGACCAAGTTGTATGGTGAGAAACCTGCGCCTGAGCATATTCTTGAAATGGCCATATATAAAGGAGTTACATATCAAAGAAAAGGGAATGCAGGAGAAACCAAGTCAAACGAATGCATTCCCAAAGAAAAAACTCCTCGTTCTTTAGATGTTGATTTGGGTGGTTTCATTGCTAATGAGAAAATTTTAATCCCTCTAACTAAGATCAAGAAGATACCCTCTAAAAATTCAAGTTGTTAGAATCTATAGAGGGTCCTAAATGGAAAATTTTTAATAAGCCTAAAGAAAGAATATTTAAGATTCATAAGAATTCCAATGAGCATGACCCCATTATTCTACATAGCATGGATCCAAACAAAAAATACCATCCTCCATTCTATGTTTCTTTGTGTAGGATTGAATAACTCCTGATTCGATTTTAGTTTCTCTTCATCTTCTAACCAATGTTTTCATCTCCCTACATGACTATTCATATTCTCAATTTATTTACAATATTTACATTTTGCGTGGAACCATAGTCACGAAGAATCCCAACAATCCCCCTCTTAATCCAAAGGGGTGTTTGTGAGTTCGAACATGGTTCTAAATATTTCAAAGTTTTCTTGTCCAAGTGCTTTGGTGAATATGTCAACAATTTGTTCATTTGTGGAACAATGTCATAAATGAATTGTCTTGGCCTCTACATGATGTCGAATCAAATTGTACTTTGTCTTGATGTAGTTGGTTTAATCATGGAATATGGGGTTCTTGTCCAATTTTATTGCATAAGTGTTGTCAATCAATAAGGGAGTGTAATTGTCGTGAACTTCTCCTGCAAATATTCAAGTATCTTCCTGAACCACACAATGTCCTTTGTTTATTTTGCACCTGCAACATATTTTGCTTATGTTGTTGAACCTACTAGAAATAACTATTTGCATGATCTCAAGGAAATAGATACTAATCCAAGACTCATTATGTATCCAGAAGTAGACACTCATGTCTCTTTGTCGCAATCAAAGTATGAATCAGTTTACCTAATGAGTTTGAAGTCTTCTACCTTAGTGTACTTGAGTCCAAAGTCTTGAGTTCCCTTTAAGTACCTTAGAACTCTTTTTGCAATAGAACAATGTCTTTCACAAGGTTTGTGCATGTATCTGGAAATAATTCCAACAACATAATAAATATATGGTTTGGTAGTGGTAAGGTAGATAAGGATTCCTACAAGTTGTCAGTACTTTGTCTCATCCTCAAATTCTTTTCCTTCACTTGATGCGTTGAACTTCAAATTTTGTTCCGTTGGAGTTGAGAGAGGGTTGCATTTTTTCATGGAAAATATGTTCAACAACTCTCCAACATACATTTTTTGAGATATGAATATGTACTTAGGATTTCGAGTCACTTCAATTCCTATGTAGTAATGAAGATGTCCCATATCAATCATTTCAAAGCATTTATTAAAAACGTTCTTTACTATATAATCTTCATTGTTCCCTGTGATCAAGAGGTCATCTACATATACCACAAGAAATACAATAGATATTCCAACTTTCTTCACAAACAATGTTGCATCATCAAGATTATAATGCTTGAAATTTAGCTTTAGAAGATGCTTGGTTAGCTTTTCATACCATGCTTTTGGTGCTTGTTTTAGGCCATACAAGGATTTCACAAGTTTTCATACCTTGTATTCTTGTCTCTTCAAAACAAAACCTTCTGGTTGAGACATGAAGACATTTTATTTCTTGTCTCCATTCAAAAACTCAATTTTTACATCCATCTGATGGAATTTCAACCCATTTTGTACTGTCATGGAGAGCAAAGTGTGGATGGTAGCCCATTTTTTCTATGGGGGAGAATGTTTCTTCTTTTTCAATTCCTTTTTGTGCATATCCTTTCGCCACAAACCTTTCTTTGTGTTTGTCAAGTGAGCCATATGATTTGTATTTGTTCTTGTATACCAACTTGAAACCAATTGGTTTGGTTCCAACTAGAGGGTCAACCAACTTCCAAGTTCCATTCTTTATGAGTACATCACATTTATTTTTCATAGCTTCTTTCTATTCATCACATGTATTAATTTCTATAAAGGAATTTGGTTCATAATTAGCAGATAAATTCAATTCATAATCAAATGAGAGATCCATGTCATCACATGAGTTATTTTCTTCTCGTCCATCATCTTGTCTTGTTGAGTTTCTCATTCCCACCTTTCCAAATTCATATGGATGGACACTTTCAAGTGTCTTTATGGCCCATTTTGGAATATATTATGTCATGGTCCAAGTTGATCAACTAGAGGTGGTGCTACATTCTCTTCAAGGTTCAATATTCAAATAATTTTAATAACATCACCTAGTTCATGTGAAGTGGTGGGAACTTCTTCTTCATGAGTTTCTTCATGAGGGGGTGTTAGTGCTTCAAAAGGAAATTCCAAAGATTGATCTTGATCGAAGATCATATTTCCCCCTTCAAGGTTTGGAATTTCATTATCAAATTCATAATATGTATTTAGATGGGAAAACTTCTCCAGACAATCAAGTTGTCAGTTAATAGACTTGTCATTTGTATTTGTTTCAAGAAAAATGAAATGTATGGAAACAAAAAAACATTGTTTACCTCATCATAAATACGATATTCCTTGGAAGTGTCTAAATACCCCAAGAAAATAGATCTTCTACTTATAGCACCAAATTTGTTTCTTTTCTCCTTTGGTATCAAGGCATAACAGGTGGAACCAGAAAATTTGTGATGCCAAATCGAAGGAAGCTGGCCAAACCACATTTCATGTGGAGTCTTGTCTTCAATAGCATGAGATGGACTTATATTCATCAAATATGTTGCACATACTACTGCATCATCCCAAAACATTAGTTTCACATTATTGCAAAACATCATTGATATTTCCATATTCATTAATGTTTTATTCATCCTTTCTGCTACACCATTTTGTTAAGGATTATGAGGAATTGAAGTTTGATGTGTAATTCCATGTTTGGAAAGACAATATTCAAATTTATTAGAGGTGTATTTTTTACCATTATCATATCAAAATGTACCAATACTTGTTTATGCATGATTCTCTATCCATGCATGAAATTTCTTGAATGTTTGAAATGATTCAGACTTTGTCTTCAATAAATATACCCAACATATTCTTGAATAATCATCAACAAAGGTCATGAGGTACTTATTATCATTTGCATAAGGAATTGGCATGGAGACACATAAGTTAGAATGAATCAATTCTAACTTTATACATTCTCTAAATCTAGACTCTTGAAAGGGTTGCATACTATATTTTCCTAGTATGCATGCATCGCATTTGTTCCTTTGCTTAGGAATAGTAGTAAAACCATATACACCATTCTTTCTTAACAAATGAAGATGGTTATAATTCAAGTGACCAAATTTTTATTGTCATAATAAACTAGATGACATATTACCTTCTCCAAGTTGAGACATATAGGTAAAGTTTTGAACTGTTGTAGAACAACCCTTCAACTTTAGCATATTTCCATCTTCATATCTGGTCATGATGACCTTGTTGTCAGAGGAATTCCTTATCTATGCAATCCCATCAAACATGTGGATGGAATGGCCTTGTTGTTGAATTTGCACCAAGGACAAAAAGTTTCTCTGTAACACAAAATCAGGATAGAGAACATTCTTTAACACAAAATTAGCAAACCAGACAGCTTTAGCCTGATTGAATCAATTCCCCTTGGTTTGAGGCTAGATTTGTCTGCAAATTATAGTATGCCATTTTCAATGTCATCTAGTTCTTCAAAATAGAATTTTCTAAAAGTCATATGAGAAGTTGCACCAATATCAAGCAACCAACAATATCTGTAAGATGAAACAGAGGTTATTTCATTAATACCAAGATTATAGTGTGCAACTAAAAAATGAGCTGAATCAGGGGCTTTACTAGCCTATTGATTCATATTCTTATCATATTTATCCTGATTGTGTCTTCCTTTTATGGACTCCCGAGGATCCTAACACTTATCTCCTTCATGTCCATTCTTTCCACAATGCTTGAATTTAGATATGATCTTTTTCTTGAGTTGTTTATGCCTCCTTTTCGTCTGAAATTTCTTCTTCCTCGTCCTCTCTTGCTTCTATCTCCCTTGGAAGGGTCTTTGGGTTGATTCTTTGATTTCTAAGCAAAGAAAAGTGACTCTCTAGTAGGCTCTCTTGGTTTCATTCCAAAATTTTTCTCTCTATCTACAATATTTTCTACTAGATTGTCAAATGTGAGGTCTTTGAACTTGTCACTTGCTTGCAAGGATTAAAGTTAGTTGGAGTGAATTGAATACATAGACTTTACAAATGATGCAAGTGGAAGGTTGGGTTTCATACCAAATTCTTGGATCTTATGCATGATTGCTCTAATCCCAGATGCAACCAACATATGATCATTATATTTTACTTCCAAACTGCACAATTTTAACATTAACTTAAGTATCTCCATTTCAAAATGTGAATTATACAAGTATTTTAATGCTTCAAAACATGATTTTGCAGGAAAAATATGTTGGCTCACTTCTTCACTGATAGTGGCAATGATCATAACTAGGGATTTCTTGTCTTTAAAATTCCAAATATCAAGTTCTTTCTCTAATGTGGGAGGTTAGGATCAATGGTTATGATTGTATATGTCTTTGTCTGAAAATCCTTTCCTTCATAAATCTCGTCCCAAAGATCATTGTATATGAAGGTCGATTTGATATTTCTAGAACATTATAGATATGTGTCCTTTCTAGTGAGGAAAACACAAACAATAGATGCCAAAGAGTGTGTCTTCACTCTAGAACCTGCAACTTACATAATATTTGAAAATATATGGGATGCAGGCTTAAGTTTATGCTCCTTTACAATTTACAAAAAAAATTCTGCAACCACTTTACTATCAAATTTTGCAGTTGATTTTGCTTATTCTAGAGTGATATTACATAACAATTATATTTCAAATACAATAATATATCAATAACTTGCAGAAAATTTGTTTTGTGTTAGCACAACTTGGTTTCTTCACTGGCAATTCGTCTCTTTGATGATGTCACAACACTCTATAGGGACACGGAATCTCATACAATACACAAAGGAGGAGTTAAAGCCTCAACTTACAACATCAACAGTTCAGTGTTCGATGCATCAATACTGCAACAGTTCTTTGAAATAATTTGTACAACCAGCAATCTTCTCAGGCAGTGAGGTCGCAGCTTCAATTAGGACCAGTCCACAAGGAATAGAGTCATTTTGGAAAGGAGAAGTGCATCATATACAATATCTCCAATGCATCAAATAGATGGGTCATGTCCCAATGATCATAGCTCAAATAGAAGCCACATCATCCTTATTTCAATACACAAATAAAAGACTTGCAAAATTATCACATTACACTCCACACAAATAATTAGGGTAGAATTAGGTTTTATGTATGACCAACAGTCACAAGTAAAAACAACACTGAATTTTTACCTCCATGCACTTGAGAAAGGGAATGAATATTCTAATAACAAGATCCTCATGAGTCTTTAAGTAACTTGTAGTAGAAAAACTACTTCAATGACAACAAGATTTGAACCCAAAATCTGACGACATCCGATGAAAAGTATTGTTTTATCGTATTTCAATTTCAAATTACAAATTTTGATTAATTTTTTTTAAATGATGGAATTAGTTGTCGAATTTCATACTTATATTTCTATTTTCATAGTTTCGACACCACATTTGTCGGATTTGCGACGTATTTGGTATATATTTTTGCAATGGTAACTAGGATTTTTGAAAAGGTAACTAGGTTCCATATCGTCATTTATCCGACAACCATTGAATTTGAAAATATATAAATTATAGAAACATTCTGACATGTTTTCTAAAGAAGCAACTGACGGTTTGCAAAAATTATGTTATTCTTCAATGAACAATTTGCGGAAATTATTTTATTCTTCGATAGATAGTTTACAGAATTATTGTATTCCTTGACTGATGGTTTGCGGATATCATTTTATTCTTTGACAGATGGTTTGATAAATTATTTTATTCTTCGATAGACAGTCGTTTGTGGAAATACTGATGTGTGGACCTTGATTTTTTAAGATCGTCGATAATCTTCATTCAAGTTGTTTGTGATAAAATGTCAAATAGCAAGTTTCCTGATCTAAATGAACAAAATCGGCAATTTCTTGCTAGACTGTGGGATGCAGCGAAAAAAAAGGGTGATGGGAAATGTTATTGTCCATGTAGTCAATGCAGGGGCTTTAAGAGGAGAATAATATTTACCACAACAGCCACAAAACATTGTATGGAACATGGACACACTAAGGGGGGGAATGAATATCGTCCATTTGTAAGTTTAGCATTATAAAGTTTTTTACATTTTTATATTTGGTAAATGTATGTAATATTTTAATATTTCTTATATTAACTTATATCTATTGATGTATTCATGTAATTATAAAGGAAATACATCCTACAACATATCATCCAGAAAAAGTTCTTTCGGAACAAGTATCAGAGGAACATGGAGCTATGATTAATGGAGAACAAGTTAATGATTTTATTGAAGAAGATGATCATACCGATAACGTAGTTGAAGATGATGGTACAAATACATTGATCCATGATTCATTTAATGTTGTAATGGATTATGATGATGACAATGATCATGAAAATATTGATGACTTTGATGATTTTCACAATATACCTCTTCTTGAGAAGGCATGAGAGCCTTTTTATGAAGGCTTGTTATAGCTGATTTTACCACTCCAAGTGAATCACACTTTGTATGGCCTTCCCCTGTCCCCCTGCAGACTCCTTAGACCCCATGGACCATTTTTTGTCCTTTGATGTTTCCTTGACCATCCCTAAAAACATATGAAAAATGATACGCGTGAATTTTAAACCTATAAGCACGTATATACACGGGTTTGACCACTAAAACCATGTACATCGGGATTTGTACAAAATCCAAATCCTTTTGGAGTTTTCCTTGACATGGATCCGACTCACTTGACTCCTAGCCTTCCCTATGCCTTGAGATTTCTTGGATTCAACCTTTCATTACCCCTTTGAAAAGCTATATAAGGAACTCTATGGTACATTGAAGGCATATGAGAGAATTGAGAGCAAAGAGACTATAGTCCATTGTTGCCGGAACTTATGCTTGAGTCTGCATCCCTTTGTCCCTTGGAGCACTAGTGTGTTCTTCCCAATCTTTCCTTTTGCTTATGAGCTTGCTATCAAGAGATGGAGGATTGAGGTGGTGGAGGCCTAAGTGGGGGATTCAGTTTCTCCGGTTCGCAGACGTGTCGTCAGAGGTTGTATCTATTGTAATCTCTGATTTATATTAATAGAAATATATTTTTCTATCCAATAATGTGTGTTTGAATAAATATTTTATCCATTGGATTATGTCAAATGCTTATACATTATTGATTATATATGCTAGAATAGATCTAACACCATGATATATAGAATGCTTGTATTGTTTACTTGTTGTTGAGGAAGTAATCTATCAATTCAAGCTGAAGTTGGAAACCTCAACGGGGATCTACTTCAACCGTCCGGAATAAGGTACGAGGTCTGATCCTTTAGTGTTAGACATTTATTTTCTATTGCATATTGGAAAGGATTGATTTCTGGAGTCAAGCTGTCTGTTGTGGTACCTCAAGCCATAGGAATTTCTCTCCGTAACAGAATTGGCAACTCCGCTGGGGAGTTCCTAGTAGTTGTCCTTTGGGGGTTTTTATCGGCACAATGGGTTTGATATTCTTGACTTGCTCTTTGTTTCTCCTTGTTTCTATGTTTCATTTTATAGTATGTTCATCCATGGACACTCCCCTTTATTGGTTTGACCCTTGGCCTACTTTTTACCACTACCTTCTCTGTATACGCAGGTTTTTGGCCAAACGTTGCGTACATACGTGGATTTTTGGCCAAAAGTTGTGTATACACACAGGTTTTTGGCTAAAATCCACATATACATGCAGGTTTTTGGCCAAAAGTCACATATATACGCAGTTGTTCTTTAAACAGTTGCGTACATCCTCCCTTTTGGTGAGTTTGATGTTGTGGGAAGTTGTTGGGTGGGTTGTGAGTGTGGTTGGGTCTTCCTTGGGTCTGATGTTGTCTATTGGATGCTTCTTTTATGACCAGAGACCGCTTTTTCATTGAGTTTTCTTTGAAAGTAGTTTTAGTCATTTATCCTTTTTGTTTTTCCATTAGTGCATTACTCTTTTTTGTCTCGGTGTCTTGCTGGGCTTGTCTTTTATACTTGCTGCAGAGACTAAGAGTTTTAGATGATTTTTATTGCATTTTTCATTCTTTTATATTGAAAAATACAAAGTAGTTGCACTCTTAGTTTCATCTTAGATATGTATTTGAGGAGTTACTTGCATTGGATTGCTTGGATGAGAGTTTTATTTAGGCTTTCATAGAGGAAGGATTGCATTGGCATTCAGAATGGAATATATATTTATGAATCTCATGTAGTGGCATACCCTGTTTTTCATTTGACAAAGATTGCACTTAGCATTGTTTGTTATGGTGTGCACTTTTATTTCACTGCTGAGTCTTCATATCACTAGTTGCACGGCCATTTCCCTTTGAGTAATTACAACCAACTAAAATCAATGCATAGTAAAATGAACTACACTCTTTTCTTTTATAGGGTGCACCAACAAGATTAGGTTTTAGGATCTTGGAATAGTTCATTGTGAGTAAATTCTCTAAGATCACTAAACGAAACATGTATGTGTCTGTCCAGGTGAGATAGTGAAATCCTTGGTATAATTAGTGTTTCTCAGGACGCTCCTCTTACACGGGAGTTAAGCACGAGGCAGTGTGAGCGGTTATTGATTGGGATGACCCCTAGTCATAACTGAGTAGCACCGGAGATATTTCTAGGATTGTATTCATATCTGGGGACTCTTTCAAGAGTTTCAGGCTTTGCTACCCTGCCCATACGGTCAATCTCTCCTGTGACTTTCTGCCTGAGCATTGATTATATTGAGGTGACCTTAGTTTCCTTACCTAGGTTATCGAGGGGGTAATTTGTAGGGGTTAATCTGTGGGTGTCTCGGCCAGGTAGAGGTCGAAAAACACAATCACTTTATGTGTTGAAGCTGAGGTCGACTATAATTGGTTACGTACCTCCGCTTGTAGTGTATGGGAGTTTCGAGCCTCTCCTAGGCGAGACATACCTGCTGCATTCGCGAGCTCACATATCCTCCCCTTGGTTTGCTTCTATTTTGGCTGTATCTTTTCTTAGGAGTGTGCTCTTTGTGCACTATTTGGCCTTTGGGATCACGGTTACTTGAGTATATTTATGCTCTCTTGAGTTCAGGTCCTTTTATTTTCGGCATGCCCGGTATCCTATCACCCGTCCTTGGTCCTAGTACGGACCCTGGTGTCAGACTTGGAGGCATCATAGCCCCTTACCGTGTTCATAGATTTGGGAATGGTCACATTCTACTCTCTACTCCATTTGTGGAGGATGTTGAATCCCTTATCTCGGTCTTTACACTGGTGGTCACCCTCATGGGGGTGGTAGTGAATGGGTGAACGTTGGGTCTACACCTTACTTTATTTTTATGTCCTATCATTCACCGCATTGTTTCCTTTGGGTGTAGTTGTCATGATCATTCCTCCCTATATCCTATAGTTTGGATTCTTTATTGACTATTTTGGGTTGTTTTGGACTAATATGCTTGTCATGTAGGGTCCAGTTTTTGTACACTCTCTCCGAGGGTTCGACCCATTCGTGCCTATCACAGGTATCATTTCTAAACTGCAATATAGGTTAGGATTTCATATATGCTTGCATTTTACATGACCTTATGACTGTTTCATTTTAACCTTAGGTACGAACCCATTCCATGGTATCACAGAACCTCCATGCTATTGTTAGAAGTGGTACTGTGTGAATGGTAGAGCTTTCCTATACATGGGTGTCCTAGTTAGCTCCCCTTTGCATTTGGTACCCATGTCGTAAGTCCTCTCTTAGGTCTGGGAGTCCCTTTTAGTCCCACCATGTCCTTGAGCAAGAGCTTCATACTCCTCTTGAACTTTATGCTGGCCATTTCCCTCAGGACTCCCTCATGTCGAGTTGTGAATGCATTATCATGAGCTTTGCCTGCATTATTGAGCTTTATGCCGGCTCCCCTGACATTGCGTTTCAGCCATATAACCTGAGCTTGTCTCATGTCTATCCATGTAGAGCCATCTTTTATATCCTTCGCAGCTTGTTTCCCTTTTACCAGGAGGGGATTTTCCCTCGAGTGTCGATATCCTACACATGTATCCTTGCATTGAGCATAGGTATGTTCCACTGCTTGGAACTATTTTGTTTTCCCTTATGACACTCGTCTCCTCCTATTTAGTAACTATAAATCTATTTTATTCTTTTTCAATCTTTTTAAATAACTGAAAAAGTCCAAAAAAAATAAAAAAACCAAAAAGTCGGACAAGGAAAGATGTTATCTATGGCAGCTTTCGAGTCGTGTCGCCTTCGAACAGAGCACTATATATCCCATCCATTGGTTGGGTTATATTTTGACTTTAGGAGCTGTACTCGTTTATCTGAGTTTATCTCCACCGACTGGTTAAGCTTCTGGTCCCTATGGAGCCTCCTGTGTCGCAGAGATGTCCCAGTTTGTATATCGAGTCTATGCTGTCTTCATTCAGTCACCATACGCCATTATGCTCTTGTTCGAAGGGAGTTGAATCCTGAGTCGACCATTCCTCAGTTCTCTTGAATTTGCATGTCAGCCATTCCCAGTATAGTTATTGGTTTTTGCACCTTATGATCGATTCCTTCCACATTATACAGCCTTGCTGAGTACCTCGTGTTGGATGATGGGGGATGCCTTAATGCCCTTCTTCCAGTGGATTTCATCCCATCGAATTCAGATCATTTATTATGGGATTGGAATCTAGAGTCATTTTGAGTGCCTTGAGACTTGCAGTCATCAATGGCAGGTTCTCTCGCCATCGACAGTATTTGGGAATACATCAATGTCCCCTGATTGATGGATCCTTTCAAGTTTTAGACCTCAACACATTTATTCACACTTGTTAGTTTGCACTCTAGTACCTTGATTCCCATTTTCATTATCGATGGGTGATCTCGCGTCTGTTAATGGTATACATTAATGACCGGTAATCAGACGATGGATTACTATGTTCGACCTCGACACCTCTATTCGCATAGTAGGACATGTACTCGTAGGGGTTTGTGTAGAAGATCTTCCAGATTGGTGGCATCTCTAATATGCTACCTCCTTGATCGTGCAAGTGTTCATGAGATTTCAGCTCTCATGACTTGATTCCGGTATATGTCAGACATTTCCAGCCATTATGGAGATCTTGATCTGTTATATATCTTTAGCCATTATGGAGATCATGGTCCTTTGTATATCTTCATCATGGAGATTCTGATCTATGTATATTGTACGTGGAGATGACCACTTATGTGATATCTTGTATCATGCCTATTCATGGCCATTGTACTCTTATGTATCTGGGACTGCTATATATATTTGCAGTTATGTGCAGAGTTGTATCATTGTACTATGTTGATTGGGTGGCTGGTCTTCCATTTGGGATCCTTCATCACTCCACTTCTAGGATGGACTTATAATGTATTTCGGCCATCGTATGACCCCTATGACCTCACACATTAGGGGGCATCTGTTACAGCTGATTTTACCACTCCAGGTGTATCACACTTTGTATGGCCTTCCCCTGTCCCGCTGCAGACTCCTTAGACCCCATGGACCATTTTTTGTCCTTTGATGTTTCCTTGACCATCCCTAAAAACATGTGAAAAATGATACACGTGACTTTTAAACCTATAAGCGCATATATACACAGGTTTGACCACTAAAACCACGTACATCGGGATGTGTACAAAATCCAAATCCTTTTGAAGTTTTCCTTGACATGGATCCAACTCACTTGACTCCTGATTGAGAGCAAAGAAACTATAGTCCATTGTTGCCAGAACTTATGCTTGAGTCTGCATCCCTTTGTCCCTTGGAGCACTAGTGTGTTCTTCCCAAGCTTGCCTTTTGCTTGTGAGCTTGCTATCGAGAGATGGAAGATTGAGGTGGTGGAGGCCCAAGTGGGGGATTCAGTTTCTCTGGTTCGCAGTTGTGCCGTCAAAGGTTGTATCTATTGTAATCTCTGATTTATATTAATAGAAATATATTTTCCTGTCCAATAATGTGTGTTTGAATGAATATTTTATCCATTGGATTATGTCAAATGCTTATACATTATTGATTATATATGCTAGAATAGATCTAACACAGTGATATATATAATGCTTGTATTATTTACTTGTTGTTGAGGAAGTAATCTATCAATTCAAGCTGAAGTTGAAAAGCTCAATGGGGATCTACTTCAACCGTCCGGAATAAGGTACAAGGTCTGATCCTTTAGTGTTAGACATTTATTTTCTATTGCATATTGGAAAGGATTGATTTCTGGAGTCAACCTGTCTGTTGTGGTACCCGAAGCCATAGGAATTTCTCTCCGTAACAAGGCTCCAACACAAATATTCTCTCTGCTATATTGTTGATAATGAACTTGAATGTTATGAATGGTATTTCAAACATATCAATCACACAGATGTTAAGGTAAGTAAAATAATCCATCAGATATATGATCATGATAACTTAGGTTATCTTTGTTCCTCTAATAATTGTATTGTTAATTCATAATTCAAATTAAGATGGATGAAATGTGTTTCATTAATATTATTTATATATTATATTAACTCAATTTTTATTTTTATTTGATGTAGCTTGATAGATGAATTTTTGTTACCACCATCAAATATTTTACCTCGCACATATCGAGATTTATCTGCGATCATGAAAGAAATTGGAATGCATTATGAAGTAATTCATGCATGCCCCGATGACCATGTTGTATATTATAATCAGCATGAATTTGCAACAGAATGTCAGGAATGTCATATAAGTAGATATCGAATAGATCAAGTAACAAAAAAGGTGTCTCGCAAGGTTCTTCATTATATTCCCATTATTCCACGTTTTCAATGACTATTCAGGTGCAAAAACATAGCGCAATTTATGGATTACCATGCAAGGAACTGAAGTAAAGATGACATTATTAGAATGTTTATAAATGGTTCTACATTTAGATATATGGAGTAAAATTGGACTCACTTTAAAGAAGAACCCTATAATCTTAGGATTTAATTGGAAGCAGATGGTGTCAATTCATTTGTAGAGATGAGATTTGTTTACACGATGTTGCCTATTTTTGTTATAAACAATAACTTTCCTTCATGGTTGTCAATAAAGAGGGAGCACATAATATTGTCGATGATTATTCCAGGTATATTGTGTCTATAGTTGTTTTATTTTTAATGTAGTCGTGGCATCTCATTTGTCATATTTTGTTTCCTAATGTCATATATATATATATATATATATATATATCTTGTGCATGGTTTATATATCTAAATGGTACTCATAATTATATATTGTATATGTTCAAATCAATCAGGTAAGTACCAAGTTAAAGATATGAATGTATATATTGAACCTCTTATAGACAAGATACTAAAGTTATGGAATGGAATCAGTATGTATGACATATCTATACCAATACAAAAATATCAATTTCAATTCCATGCAATGCTTGTATGGACAATACATGATGCTGGAGCAATTGAATCCGGTTGGTCCGTTAGTAGTCGAATTCGACTATCATTTTGAATGATAAATATTATAATATATTAGATGATGAATATTACAATGATGTCTTGGCCTTAAATATGGCTTGGACATTCATGATGAGGAGACACCTCCTTTCATACTAACCTAACTAATTATTTAATTATATACTTATAATCTTATTTTATGTTCATTACATTGCCACTCCCTTTAAGGGAGCTTTGTCCTCAAAGCTTATATTATTGTCTTTTAATTCTCGTTTTGTGTTGCAACAATGTCATTACTTCATTTATGTCTTTTTTAGAACTTGTATTAGGTATGTGCTTGGTCTTTACGCAATAGTTTGTCATTTTCCTTTCATTTGTAACTTGAATTTGTACCCCATTATGTTTATTATTGTTGTCTCATTTTCCATGTACATGAATACGAGCAATATTTTTGTGAATGACCATATCAAGCATTTTTTTAGAGATCGCTTGTCCCACAATACTCATGATGTCATCACGTAATGTTTCCATTTTATTATCCTTACGATTTATCTCGAGACATGGCATTTCATGAGGCTTCTCACACTCGAAGTGACGTGATAGTGTTACATTTAGGTTTCTCCAAGGTGGTAGAAGAGTTAAGGTAGAAGATGAATCTACGTTATATGATTCCTTTGACTTGGATTCCTTTGCATATTGTAGGATCCATCTTTTGTCATTGTATGGATCTTCCTTATTGTCAATGATACTGGCTTGACTCTCATTATGATCTTGGTCGAGCTTATCTTTATCAAATATATTATTGGTATTTTGGTAATCCCTACGATATTTAGTCTCCTTGTCTTGTTTATTGTCTTCATCAATTTTGTTACTCTCATTTTTGTTGACATAGTAGTCCAACATATCTAAGTTACTGATATGGTTTGTATTAGACCTTAGTTTTTGTAACATTTCCATTATCATGGTATTCTAGTTCTGTGTCATGATGCTCAAGTTTTGTGCCATGGTGCTTATGTTTTGTGTCATCACACACATCTCATCATTTAACTCTTTTCATTTCTCATGCATGATGTCTACTTTGTCATCAAGTTTTGTTCCTAGTACTAGAACAACATATTCATTGATTTCTTTCTTAAGTGCCTTGTTATTTTTCATTTATTCTCTGAATTTTTCTTGGTTGGCAACGAGGGCCTTGATGTCCTTCTCCAATTTCTCAAGTTTGTCTTTTAATGCCGTCATAGACTCGGTAATTTTATGCAAATGTGTGTATTTGGAATTTTATTTTGACTTATGGAGAAATAAAAGACAACTAATGTCTTTGAAATAATTAATGAATTAATAATTATTATTATAATTAATTTATGTGTTGAAATAAAATAATATATATATAAATATTATATTTAAATATTTTATTAAAAGGTGGATTAATAAGTTTTAAAATATTATATAATAATATTTGTTTTATTAATATTGTTTTTGTTTATAGGGCTACCTGGAATGAGGGAGGGTGCAACCTAGGTTGAAGTTGGAAATAAAAACCATGTGTTGGTCTTACTTTATCTTTTGTTTTTTTACTTTTTTTTTCTTTTATCTTTTCTTTTTAACTTTCTTCTTTCTTTTCAATTCTTTACCTTTTTTCTTTCTTTCTTTTTACGGTTTTTTTTCTTTTTTTTTTACGTTTTTTTTGTTTTTGGACAATGTCCTATATTTTAGGGAAATCCTAAAAACTAAATTTACACAAAGTGTAAATAATGGCAAGGGAGTCGAGAAGGTGGAGCAAAGGGAGGAGTGTGAAGTGATATGGAGTGTGGGAGTGCAGGGAAGCGGAGTGGAGAGAGATATGGGTGAAATGGAGCAGCGGAATAAATTAGGAATTGATGAGTCGAGTCCGAGATCAAGTAGGAATTTATGAGCTGAGTCCAATCTCAAAGTGCACGAGTGAATCCGCTCTGATACCAAATGGAGCAACCGAATCTGGTTGGTCTGTTAGTAGTCGAATCCAACTATCATTTTGAATGATAAATATTATAATATATTAGATGATGAATATTACAATGATGTCTTGGCCTTAAATATGGATTGGACATTCATGATGAGGAGACACCTCCTTTCATACTAACCTAACTATAAATTATTTAATTATAATCTTTTTTTATGTTCATTACAGATTCCCCAGAGTTAACCCATTTTTGTGGTAATTTGTATTTTTAAGTTCCACTTTAATTGCATTTAATTTTATAAACTAGTTAATATAGTACTATGCATGCATGTTTTTATAAATATTCCATTCATTTTATATAAATTATAATTGACATAGATATTTCATATCTTTATGTAGGTCTTCAGACAAAAGGAAAATTTGCATGACTAGATTGTGGTCCTAAGACCAAATCTCATCGTTCAAAAATATTAATAAAGGAGGTGTTTGATTAGTATAAGCACTTCCTCTCTAAGAATCAGAGGTATCGAACAATCAAAAAAAACTATTCAATGGGAAGTAAGAGACTACTATAAAACCACAGAGAATGACACCTCACCTATTGAAGTTACAATATAATAGAAATCGTCAAGCTGGTACATATGGATCATCGTATATGAAATGTTGTGTATTTTTTTTATTGTGTTGTTTACTATAATGGCCATTGATTTTTGTAATTTACATATAAACTACAATTTATGATGTCTACCGTGATCATGAAGGAATTAATGGGCTTCCATGAGGAATGAAAACTTATCATAAACATTTAGCAGGTTTCCCTACTATGAGCACCTACAAATTGTTCATATGTTTGATACAATACATATCGGAAAAAAAATGTGACTAAAACATTATGGAAAATGTTGGATCTAAGGAGAGACAAAGAAAAAATTGTCAAAATTTGCAAACACATTCAAGAAGGAAACCATGCAATGAAATAAGTCATTCAATTTTATAGAAACGGAGACCAAATTAATATAAACTCACTTCCATGGATGTTAACTGAGCAACAAAGTAATGTTGTAAAAGAATTCATGCGGAAAATTAAATTTCCCACTGGATTTTGTGCGAACATGAAGAATATCATAACAAAGAAAAGTGAGTTTGTGGGGGTGAAAACGCATGACTGGCATGTCTTCATGAAGGTAATTATTATGGTATCCATATAATTATTGTTTTTTTAATTCCAGTGCATATTGTTGTTACTTTTTTTGTATACTCTTTGTTTAAAAAATGATGTGGTTTGTATATTGCTACAGTATGTTATACCTCTCTCTCTCTCCCGGACAACTTCAACGACAATGTCAAACAAGTTATATATATAATATTGGGAAATACATGAGGTAACTAACAATTTTTTGCATGTGCTTAGTGTTTGTTTAATTCATCGTAGAACTTATATTTGTTTTTTGTGCACTAATTCATGTTATGTAATTTAATGTTTTTTTGGTTAAATATCATTATTGGTTTGTGTCTCTTGTAGATGGCTACCATCTAAAGAAATCCATAAAGAAGATATAAAATATTGGAGGAGAAAAATTCCTCATCTCATGTGTGAAATGCAGAAGCATCTGCCTTCATAATTTTTCAATGCACGTGAACACTACCTCATACACCAAGTCAAGGAGATTGAATTGTGTGAACCTATGCACTCAAGGTCCATGTGGATTGTTGAGAGGTACTTGAAATTTATGAAGGGTTTGGTTAGACAACAAGCATATGTTGAGGGTTCTATGATGGATGGATATATGGTATACCAAAACATGTTGTATATTAGTGAATATCTTCCTAATTTAGTGTCAAATATCAATTTACGTCTCATTTGTGATCCAAACTCCAATAAAACTTTTGAAGGGGAGTACATGAAGGGGAAAGGTAAATCAAGGAAGGTGAAAGGTAATTATTAGCTAGTGGATATTAATTAATATAATACATTTGATTGTTGATTGTTATGTATATAAATCATACATATTCTATTTTTATATTCAATATATTGCGTCAATTAAGAGCATATACTTTGTTAAGATAATTTGCATTTGTATTAAATTTTTATTTGTATTGTCATCAAGAAGTTGGTCGAGATTGGGATGCAATTCATTTATACATCACAAAAAATATTGACTGGATGAAGGTATGGATTGAACGATGTGAACAATCTGGTCATGGAATATAATGGGAAGGTGTCGCTTCGTTGGTTAAAGAATCACGTCACCATGGAGATACCAATCATACACAAAGGGAAATCGATTTATCATATGGTTTAAAAGATAAGTTGGAAAGCATATTAATCAACCAATTTTTTTTTTTTTTGCAAATTACATATTGATGTACACGTTGATTTTTTCCATGTATGGCATAAACATGCACTTAATCATAAATATTGAATCATTATGTAATATTTTCATGTATGGATTGTTGTAGGTAAAACACCATAAGGCTATGGTGTGCAATGGTTGTAGATATCACATCAAAAAGTTGGATGAAATGAAGAAAATATCTGATTGTAAGATATCTGCAGTATTTGGGGTGACCAATGTTTCCTCTAGAAGTGATAGACATCAATAACTCTCAAAAAATAAATACTATGGGTATCTGAAAGATATTATTTCGTGTGACTTTAAATCATTCAAGGTATTTATGTTCATTTTCAAATGGTACAGATTACGATTGAATCAACGTGATCCCAATAGAACTATTATTGAACATGATAATGAATTTACCATGGTAAATACAAGGTTGTTTGAGCCAGGAATGGAGCCCTATGTTCTTCCAAGCCAATGTGAACAGGTATTTTACTCCAAGGTTCTAGGTAAAGTGGGTTGGTCATTCGTTGTGAGACACGATACAAAGGGAAGGCTTGTAAAGTATAACCTAGATGAAGGTAATGAAGAGGGTATCGAAGAAGAAGACAATGATGAAGATCATGATCAACATGAGTTAGATGGTCATGTTCCAGAAGAATATGTCAAAGAATTAGTTGAATAAGATGATGTAGCAGACAATTTCCATGAAGATGATACCGACGATGACATGATGATCGTAACTGACATAGATGATGATGATGATGATGATGATATGCCCAATCCTTACAATGTTAACTATGGATCGAATGATATAGATGGTGACTTGGATGAAGAAGAAGATGAGTTATATTGAAGTGTACAAGGTATGCAGTAATATATCTACTCTATATATTTTGATTGAATATTGCGATATAAATATTGAATTTTATTGGTACATGTAAATTTGGCTTAGAATGGAATTTGGCATGGTTACACCTGACGCATGCATTGATGGTGTGGGAGGGTTTATAGACTCAAACATGACTGGCTCTAACAATTGGAGCAACAATAACCATACCTATATATTAATTAATGTGCTATGTCATCATCGTCATAATCGTCATCATCATTGTCGTCATCGTCGTCATCGTCTTCATCATCATGATCATCTTCATTATCAAACATGATTGACACTAACAATTCAAGCAGCAAAAACCATACCTATAGATTAATTAATGTGCTAAGTGGGACCAACATTGAAATTTTTTATATATGTGTCAACTTGGTCTGAAATTTGGCATGCCGTGATCATGACTAACATCATCATAATGATCGTTTTCATCATCATCATCATCATCATTATCATCATCATCATCGTCATCATCATCAGATTCATCATTTCATCTGACATCAACATCATGATCACCATCTTCATCACCATCATCATCATCCTCATCATCATCATCATTGTCATCATCATCATAACTAGCATCATCATAATCATATTCATCATTATCATCATCATAATCATCGTCATCATCATCGCCATCTTCATCGTCAAAGATGACTGACACTAACAATTCGAGCAACAAAAACCATACCTATAGATTAATTAATGTGCTAAGTGGGGCCAATGTTGAAAATTTTTATATATGTGACGGCTTGGTAAAAAATTTGGCATGGTTATACTAGACACATGCATTAATGATGTGGGTTGGTTTCTAGAATCCAACATCATAATCATCATCATTGTGATCATAAATAACATCATCATAACCATCATTGCCATCGTCATCATCATCATCATCATTGTCATCGTCATCATCATCTTCATCATTTCATCTGACATCAACATAGTGATCACCATATTCATCATCTTCATCATCATTGTCATTGTCATAACTAGCATCATCATAATCATTGTCATCACCATCATCATCATCATCGTCATCGTCATAATCATCATCATCATCGTCATCGTCATAATCATCATCATCATCATCGTTATCATCATCGTCATCATCATCGTCGCCATCATCATCTTCATTGTCATCATCATCATCTTCATCATCTCCATCGTCGTCGTCGTCGTCGTCGTCATCATCATCATAATCATCATCATCATCTTCATCCTCATCACCATCTTCATCTTTATCATCATCATCATCATCAACGTCATCATCATCGTCATCTTCATCGTCAAACATGACCGAAACTTGAGGTTCCTATAAACTATTGTTACTTCACCTTTTTAATGAGAAGCTATAGTTCAATGGAACATGCACGCTTTTTTTGTTAAAGGCAATTTTATATGTGTCTTATCATATGTTTAGACGATGTTCCATTTTAGGACACTCATTCTACATTAGGTCCAATTTAGACATGATTTATCATGGACGTTTAGCTAACGTTAATTCCACGATCGAAATGTTGCTTAAGGATGCCCATTCCATGTTAGGTCCAAGTTAGGCATGGCTTATTGGATGTTCATCCAATGCTGGCTCCATGTTAGACACATTGCTTTTTGGACATTCTTTCCATGTTATGTCCAAGTTGCAAGCATGTGTTTTTGGACGTTCATTCCACATTAAGGGACTTCACTTTTTAGACATTCCACTAAACATACCTAATGGTGCTTTTGGACATGAATGAATGCATAACAAGTGTGTCTTTGACTTTGTCGAAGACATAAATCCATGGAATTTTCACCAACTTTACAACTGATGTCAATCTGACGAAAAATGATTGAATGAGGCATATAAATATAGTAGTTAGGGATGAGGAAATCTCATAAATAAGGGCTTATTAGGAGGAATGGACATAAAAAATTAGTGAATTAGGACCAATTGCTCCAACATAACCACATTATGAGTGCTTATGTCCCTCATATCTTCTATGAATATCTTATTTGTGCAATGTTAGTCATGTTTTAGATAGTTGGAGGGTGGTTTCAAGGTGTTAGACCCAAAGAACAACTTTTCCAACCATTCAATTTAGAGAATTTTGGTGTTTCTTATATATTTTTCACTTTTTACAAGGCACGTTATCCTTTCCTTCCTTAAGGAAATGTGTGTATGCCCTCAAAACCATGGTTTTTCAATGGATTTTGGGATAGATCAAGTTGGTAACTTGTATTGAGGAGGGACCATAAATTATGAAGGACTCTTATATATGATTTAAGGCCTATAGTAGCTATTAAGGACTCCTCATATGAAATTAAGGACTATTCATATCTAATTAGAGACATTTGGAGGTCCCTAGATTCCATTAGGATCATTAGGGTCACTAAAGTGCCAATTAGTGTTATAACAACTAGTTGTTCTCTAACTCTTCATGAGTCTTCTTCGTGTTCCTTGAAATTATCTATTTCTATCACTCCTTAGTATCTCCATGTCATTTCTTCAACATAGAACAACATTTTCATATTCTCTGATCATTTTTCTCACATAGTTTTCTACTCAAGTTTCAATCATATTGTGATACCAAGTGGTATAGTGAGGGGAACAATGATCTTTCTTCTCCAACAAAACTAGAAATTTAATATAGTATCTTACTACACATAAAGATTAGAACAAAGATACAACCTACATCTTGAATTCTTAATAACTTACCTTACCCATAAAAGACAAAATATATCACACAATCACAAGAGAATATATTTACTCATTCTCATTAATTAAAGTATGAATACACTATATAATCACAATCATAACTCAACAATTTATTATGGTTCAATAGAAGACTCTCTACAATGTTAAAATTTAGTCTCTAAATATTTGAATAGTGTATGGACAAATAAATAATTAAATAAACATAAATATAAAATAAACAAATAAAACAATACATATAAAAAATAATAAATAAACAATAAAACAAAACATATAAAAATACACATTTACACTAATTATAAACAAATAAAAAAATACATAAAATAATAATAATAATAAATAAATAAATAAAACAAAAAACAAAACATATAAAAATAAAAATTTACAATCATTTTTCACTTACCTCCAGCTAAGTTCCCTCCTGCATGTTAAAAAAACACTCCATTTTTCACTTCCTGAGTTCCCTTGCAAAGTCTGTTCCTTCATGGGTTGATACTCTATGATTTGACTTACGGTTTGACTTGTTTGCTCTGTCAGTTCTTTCACGAGTTGATTCTCTGTGATTTCACTTATTTGTCGGTTCCTTCATGGGTTGATGCTCTGTTATTTTTCTCATTTTCTCTATCGGTTCCTTCACGGGTTGATACTCTACGATTTCACTTGTTTTCTCTGTTGTTTTCTTCAACATTATTCCTTCATGTAGTTGACTGCACGGAGTTAACTGCAATCTTCTCTACACAGTTTTGTGATTGACCCACCATGACTAGTTTCAGTACTTCATTGTGAATGGTGATAAATTGACTGAAAATATGTCTTTGGTAAGTACAAATTTCTATCCCCTTTTTCCACTCCATTTCATAAATTACAGCTATGAGTGTGGGAGTGATGACTATCACCCCACATCCACATAGTGACAAAGAAATCTTAAGCCCCAAATGGGGTAACTTCAATATATGCACACACCCGGCTAGAGGAAAGAAATGACAATTTAGGGCGTATACATCATCAAGAATCACAGGGTTAATTACCCAATCTCCCTAAGTTATTAATACAGTACACATATAGCTAGAATAAAAAAATTGAGACAAACTGACATTGATATGATCCTGCCACGTTCATCCCTCTTAAATATTCTCATAGCTTTCTAGCTTTTGGATACCACTGAATGATGGAAACCTTGATAATAAGTCGTTGCTACCGGTTGAAACTCACTTGTCTTAATGCCCGAGGGTTGATACTAATTGTTGGATGTAGTTGGAAGCCACCAATGGGAGACCCAGGTGGTAAGAAACTCTATATAATAGATGTAATACACAAGAAATGCCAAACACCAGAAAGGGTTTCAATAACCTCAATATCTTTTATGAATTTGTGCAAACAACTAGCCAGTTTCAATAGCCTTAATGTCTGACACTAGACAATTGATCTAGACTATGGAATTAACAGACTGTTACATAAAAAATTTCTTTAATTATTTAATCACATCTCTTTGGCCATGCATTTCTTCTTCCATTTTCATCATTTTTTCTTGCACTTTGTGATTGGCTCTTCTTATTCTTCTGTGCATAACAAACTATTTGTACTCTAAATGTGGAACTGAAGCAAAACTAGTATGGACGTTTGGTGGAAAATGCTATGATATATACATGTTAGGATTCATCTTCTGGCCTATTTGTCTCGGGCTCATTTCCTCTTGGAACAATTTTTCCTGCTTGTTTACAGTCCTTGTCATGACTGACCTCTGACATTTAATGTCCTTATATTTCTCTTAGCCTTCCTCTACCCCTGTTTTAACCGTTGATTCTATATTTTCTTTGTTTTTTCTCCTTACAACTTTGGAAAATGTGGGCCTGGTTGTCTACCACCTTGCAAATATTATTGTGACTCTATTTGAACCAAGGCCTTTCGTAGATTAAGTGAGAACTAGATAATACTTATGTTGTTCTAATTTTTTTAATTGAATAGATAATTTGAAAATTTCCTATTAGTATTTTGTTATGTCTTTGAATGGGAATTGGGCAGTGAGATGAATACACATTTCCTTGTGAGGAGTATGATGACCTTGTTCTATATTGAAATGGAAGCATTATACTGTATTACTTTCAAATGTTTGATCTTTGTTTTTAGTATTTACGTTTTAACCCATAATTTTGTGTTTCATTTGCTTGGATGAGGTATTATAGTCTCACTCTAAGGCAGTAATGTCATTATGGTCATATATTTAACCTCAAATGTTAATCTATCATACAAGTTTTATTATCACCATTGAGAGATTAGTTTGATGCTCTTGAGATTACATAAGATAAATGTCTTGACTCCTACTTTTCCATTGTACACTGAATAGGTGAAATTTGAAAATATGTTCCTTGTGCAGGTTGCACTAGATAAGAAAATTAGTGTACCCTTCCTGCTTAATAATAATTTATAAGATTACATACTTCACTTTCTCACACTTAGTTGTTGTCATGCAATATTGGCTACAATTTTGACCTTTCGTTCCATCCCACATATTATATTTATGATAAGATGAGATAAGTATAATAATGTTGGATAAATGATGATAGAAGTATTTCAATAGGACTATAAGAGTACATAAGAGATAAAGTACAAGGTGGTCATGCAAAAGCATATCCTAGATAAAAAACAATGAATGTGTTACAGCTCTAACCTATGCTACTAATTTGGTTGTATAAAGAGCACAAGGGATGACTATCGGTATATATGTAAGTTCATAGAGAGAAATTTGATGCTATTAGCTAATTATTATTTTTTATATCTTGGTTGAAGGAGATGATACTCGGATTTAATGGGGGAATGGAATTTCCTAATGCTCTTAGGAAACCAAACATTTAAAACAACTTTTATTGGCTCAATGGTGTTCTACAGTTCCAATTTCTCGACTAAATGATATATTACTCAGATTGTGGTCATAAGATGTAGCTAATAGTTTTGAGAAATAAAATTCTCAAAGAAATTTCCAATATACAATGATTTGACTAACTGATGATGCCAATAAACTTACCTCATCTTGAGAGTTCTGAAACATAATTTAGTAATGAATGTTGAGGTACATTAATGGAGTATTGGTCTAAATGCCTTCATTTTAAAATGATTTATATTCAGAAAAATCCAATTAGCTTCATAAGGTTAATGTCACCATAGTTATGCAATGGTTATGTTACTATCATCACTGGTTGGATATTGCTATTCCACTGTAATGGTAATAATAACATGTAAAAATTCACTACTTCTATTAAGCTCTTATTATCACTAATCTAAGTTTATTCGTAATGAATGTGTAATAAATACTCCCTTGATTAGCTCACTACTATGTAAACACAAGCTATTCTCCTATGTCCACATATTTTGTATTAGTGCAATTATTGGTCTCTGTAAGCGGTACTTTTTATGATTTACTAGTATCTAATGAACACAGATAGTCATAGTAATGGTTATAATAGAGCTAAATAAGCATGAAACACGGCATCAACTAGCTTATGTGTGTTGCTGTTTAAACAAGTATGTAATATTCCCATAGGTAGGGAGGTGTTGTAGATACAACAGATCACATGTTATCTAAACACGGGAGACCCCAATTACACATACAAAGGTAATTGTTTGAATCCTTTAAATGGTTTCGAGGCCCTTGTAACGTTTATCATTAGAGGAAATTTGGGGTCTAAAATGGGCCTTATAAGAAAATGTGCCAACAATAAATTTTGTGAGTTCGAATTCAAGAACCAATAGAATTTCAATAAAATGAGTCAACCATAATGGTTGATTTGACATATTTGTCATAAAAGAAAACTACTTTTTTTGTTCATATTTTCGACATATCTCCCTATGTTTTTACTAAAATTTTAGGCGAGAGAGCTTGTTGGATGTAGAATTTAATTATGCATCCAACAAGTACCCACACTGCATACTTTTTATGGATCCCGCTACCCCAAAAATAAGAAATACCTGAAAAAACGTGGTGATGACATCATCATCACATTTTTCAGTTATTTCTTATTTTTGGGGTAGCGGAATCCGTCAAAAGTATACAGTGTGGGTACTCGTTGGATGTGGAATTAAATTGTTCATCCAATGAGATCTCTCTCCTAGAATTTGAGTATAAACACAGGGAGATATGTTGAAAATACGAACAAAAAAATAGTTTTTTTCATTCTTCCTCCAAAATTAATAACTATTATTTTATTATTTTAACTATTATTTTATTATTTTAACTATTATTTTATCATTTTCCTTAGGAGGCCCATTTTAGACTTCAAATTTCCTCTAATGCATCGTTTCTTTATTTTAACTTAGTCAAAATTTTTGGAATTTATGCATGATTTATGTGCTTTTGGCGAGTTGCAGAAGAGTATCTTTTGCAAAAAATTATTCCATCCTGCAACCCGTATCTTGTAACACGCCATTTGTAGATTGCAGGACTCAGAAGTTTAACATTTTTTATTTTTTCATCCCACAACCCGCATTCTGCAGAATACGGGATGCATAAAGGTTTTTATGTGTGCAAGTTGGCCATCTCGCAACCCGTAACCCTCTATTTGTGGAATGCGGATTGCGGGGAGTATTTTATTTTGAATATTTGGTTCTATGTTTTCGCAACCCACAACCCACATTTTGCGAGATGCAGATTGCGGAAAGGATTGAATAAATTTCTGAGGGTTTAGTAATCCCACATTCGGCACCCCGCATTTGCAGAATGAGAGTTGTGGGATGGTAAATAAAACTAAAAACCCATATGGTGATCCCACATCTTGCAGGATTTAATCCTAATCATCCATCCATTCTAATCCTACGGTCTTAATTTGACCCGCGTAAAATCTATATATAGCAATGCCTTGTACATTTTCTTTACTATTTTACTATTTCGAGTTACTTTGCCACGTGGGTTTTCACTGTGATTTTTACCATGAGTTATTTTCGTTGTTGCAGTCAATTTTAGGTTGGTTCTTCTATCCATTTCTTTGTTTATATTTGCTTACTGTAGCATTATCTGAATTAGTTTTAATTCCTGGTTTATGCATTTAAACAAATTTTTTCAGTTTCCATAACGGATCAAACTACTCATTGTAAGAACCTTCAAAAAGACATGTTGACCAAGGACCCAAACTTCGGTATTTTATCTGACACTAGTGGCAGGATCTGTGAAACTTATCAGATTAATTGGTCCTGAGTATACTCCATTTTTTATAACGATGACGTCTTCGACATCCCGAACGACCAGCTAGATTATCAAATAATTAGGGATTCTGGACTCCATGCCATTGTTGCTAGACCTGTGATTCTACCTTATAACGTGTTGAGGCCTAGAAATTCGCAGGTAACAATAGTTAGGGATTCTCCCTAGTAAACGTTCCCAACTAGCTCGTTACTGTTTGGTATGGGGAATCCATCTGGTTTACGGTCCGGCTAACGTAGGTCAAGTAACAAAAATAAAAGGTTTTATCGGTTACGGCCCGGTCCACCATGTATATTTTAGTTTTTTTAATTTAAGAATGATATGCAAGTGCCTATCTAAGAATGCAGACTGATAGAGAATACGAGGAGCGGTCACAATGTGATGTGCAGGTTCTTACCTCTCGTCTTAACTCACTTGCATCTAAATCACACACAGCAAGAAACTAAAACTAACTATCTAACCTATCCCTAGGGAGCAAGATTATCATTTATCAATGAGTAATGTATTTTGTGCATGCATTTAGAAAAATCACAAATAGTTGTTACTTAATTCAAAACACATGAACATAAATAGATATATGGACAACAAGATAGCTCATTTTTTATGAAAAGCCTTCATTACTCATAGTGGAAATTTCATAGAATAAACTAGAGCGCATTCATAACAAGAACATAGGTTCAAAGAGTTAGAACGATCTCACAGTTAATGGACAACAGCTGAAAATGAAATAGTTCACATTCAACAAATCCATAGCACGACATTTGAAATCTTCCACCAAGCTTTCTCCAACAGGAAACTTGTAATTCTTATTGCAAAAGGAAATAGTTATTCTTACAACATAATCTTACAAATCTATCTGGGAAAAGGTCCTTTATTCTATCTAACTCTCCTATACTTATATGAAAAGAAAAACTCTTGGGCTACCCCTCGGTGACCTTTGGGCTCCCCCCAACCATTTAGTCCCACAATTTTGTCTTTTAGTGAGTGCTCATGATTCCTACAATACGTTATATTTCAGATTTAGATTTTAAGAGCACTTTATAAAAAGGGACCAGCTTGGTAACTGAGGGACTTCTCCCAAGCCTGGTCCTCTGCTGCTATCGATCTGTTTGAGATCTGAGACCCTTACTTTCTTCTACTTTGTCTTCTAGACATATCTTCTCTACAACAGTAATCATCCTGTCATGAATAACCAGTTCTTAGATCACTTAGCATTTGACAAAGTAACACAAACTGTATTAAAACATACATCTTGTAAAGTGAACTATCAAAAATATTAATGCATGAAACAAAAATGATAATGCAAGAAAATCCTGCAAGTTTGTATCTTGAACTCCGCCAAATCCACTGTCCAAACTAAATTCACAAGCCCAAAAAAAAGACTCTTTATCTCAATCCAGGCCGCATCTGGACCAAATCGAAATCCTTCGATGAAAGCATAAATCATGAAAAAATAACCGCCATCGAAAAACAGAGTAAAAGCACACAAGAAAGGCAGGCAAACCCTCAATGGCAGGAAAAATACTAAGCATTGGGAGAAAACCTCCTCATCAACGAACGAAACAAATCTGTGTCAGAAGGTTAGTTCACTAAGCCACTGCAATGGCTGAAACCATAAGGACTACGGCTTCCACGACGATAAGACATCATCAGCGATCGGAAGAACAGGGAACTAACTAGAAATGCATTGGTAGATAAACCAACTAAACATCGGAAAGATAGTGTATTACTCAGCCACAACGGTGGGAAAAAGTCAGACTACTGCTTCCGCTATCAAAAAAAAACTTCGGTGAAACAAAACACTAAATACTATCGTACAGGCATTAGAGATTGGAACCACTACCACTAAACACATAGGCATCGACGATCGAAAGGACTAACCATAATGCATCGGCAGAATAGTTCAGTACGCAGCCACAATGGTGGGAGACATATAGACTAAAAGTTCCGCAGTCAACCTAAAAACATCATTGATCGGAGGCTCGGAAGACTAACCAGTATTTTGTTGGCATATGAACCAACTAACCGTCGGAGAGATAGCGTACTATACAGCTACAATGGTGGGAAACAATCAGACTATGACTTCCGCAATCCAAAGAAAACTTCGGCGATCAGAAACTTTAATAACTATGGATTGGTGAGTTTACAACAAGGACTCTAAAACAATGGCGTCGCTCGAGACTAGAACTCTGACACTTAGCCAAAACATTCCAATAGTGAAAACAAAAGATCATCGCAAAGCAAAATAGTTTGAACCAATAAAACCACATAATCGATGAAAGAAAGACTAACCATCGGCCTGTTCTTTATCTGTCCTCCAAAATGGTGGTGATATAGAGGACTAATGCTCCGACAACGATAAAATAAGAACGCTGATAGTCCAAAGAAAACATGAAATAAAAGCGCATCGGTGAAAATAAGAAATGCCCATCGGGAAGTTCATTACTTACTCTCTGCAACAGCGGCTGCGTAGAGAACTACCACCCGAATCCAGACATAAATAAACTTCCGACAACAATAAAGGAAATCATTTTAAATAAAAAAGGCCATCAATTTCAACTTCACAGTCAAAAGCATCAGTCTGAACAAAAGATAATCATTCAACTTCCGAAAGTGGTAAACAATTTACCTCAATTCAACCACAAAAGATCCAAATTTGTAGCAGAGGAGCAACAAAGTTCAGCAATCCCAAACAAATCCAGGAAAGATAAAATTAAAAGGAGGGTCCAAAATTTTAAAAAATTTGGGAAATAGTTGCAGCTGCAACAATTAGCGACTACTTGGTGAACCCAGACCTCTAGACAATTTATTCCTTAAGTAACAGACTGTTTGACAATAAAACCAACATGTTGAATTCTTCTAGATGTCTAGATTTTCCAAATGGCAAATGTATGTACTTTTAATCATAGATGATAGTCCAGTTTAGGAAAATGGAAACCAAGATTTCAAAGTCAAGATAACTCTTTTGAGGCCAGGAATATGAGTTTCATTTTTTACCTCTGTCTCCGGGTATCTTCCAGCTTGGACACCACAGGATTGTAACATATGGTAAGCAGAAATATTCATTTGTTCCTCATTCCCATGCCATTTTGCACTTTTTTTGCTTTTGGACTTTTGTCCTTTTTGAGTCCTCCTGCATGCCTTTCTTTCTGAATTTTTATTCAGGCTCCTCTATCCATAGTGTCCTTTTGTGTGAGAGATATATTTAATTTTCAGCTCACGGACGGAGAAGAACTTTGGCAATTTTGTACTTATATGATTTAGTACTTTGTTTTGATACATATTGCTTTCTTAGGAGATTTTTTTACTCTTATTTTCCTTTTGGCTCTCAATTCTTGGCATGGGATCATTTATATATAATGTTTACCTTTCTTCCTTTCCATGGGTCTTTTGTTGTCACCCCCTAAGACATTTTTAAATGTGAGATGGATGGAGCCTCGAAATAGTATTCCAGATCTTTTTGATCTTGAGTTATTTTACAAGAATTAAGTAGGACTTCAATGTGTTCATAGCCATTTAGGAAAACTGCTAAACTACAAGAAATTCTTTCAAATAAAACAATAATACATAGTCTTATAATCAAGGATTTTAGTTAATCCATAATTCTAATGCTTTCCATGCAACCAAAAGTTTGCTTCTTTTATTGAAATCAATCAAAATCTAACTAAAACAAACAGAAATAAATAAATAAAAAATAAACAACCAAATCAGTTTATTTATGTGCAAGATAATCAAGAAATAAAAACCAAGAAAAAATAAAGTTTGAGAACTAAACCACTAACTGGTCAGTTCTCTTCCCACCCCTATAAATCTGACAGCTTGTAAGTTGAGGGGTTAGGCTTGACTGCAAATTGAAAAAGTCCTACCCATTATCAAAAACTACATCTACTATTTTACAATTAATCTCATCATCCCATGAAAACTGAAGGAGATCGGGCGGGGTGTCTAGTGTACCGCTAGCTTCTTTTGCTTGGTAGTTTCCAGGTTCTAGCTTGATTAGATAATTTCCCAATACAGAATTCATTGTTTCATTCTATTCTTCCAATTGAGTAACATTGTGTTTCATGTGGGGCTCTCTTAATATCTTTGTCTGGTTTGGACTTCCCTTATGAGGAAACCACGGATGTGACCAATCTAATGCAAAATACCCATTTAGCCTTGCTGACCAATCTCGATTCAAAACAAGTCCATAAACATCAGGTATGTCTACTACTACAATATCAATGTACTGGCATATCTTTTCATTGGCAGAGAAGCGAATCAGAACATCTTCCATTTCCTCGACTACTTTCACATTGGTCCTATCTAGCTGAGTAACTTGCCAGGTAGTTGGTTTAGGTTGTCCATTGATCTTCTTGTAGATTGACAGTGGCATAGCATTGACTTCTGACCCTGAGTCCACTAAAAAATTGTGCACATTATGGTTCAAAATCTCAAAAGTCAAAAGGAAAGGTGGGGTTTTAAACCTAGGCTTACCTCCCACACTTGCTTCAACAATATCTTCTATAGGTTGGTTGTTAGTGGGAAATTCTTCCTCTGGTACTTCAAGCGCTTTTAACAAATTTTCTTTCTGTTGAGTTACATTACACATTTCAAATAATGAAATATTTTCCTTAGCCCTTTTAATGTCCTCCACAACATCGTACCCCATATCAAGTTCTTTAAGATTTTCCTTGACATTATCAACTGTGTCTTCAATAGGCTTAACAGTCACGTTGACTTGTTTCGGATCTTGACTGGGAACGGTAAATTCAGATATTTTATCATCTGTGTTGTTCTTCTGAATTTTCTTTATATTCTCTTGAAGTCTCTTAATTTTCGAAAGTATTGAATTGTCTTTATTTAACAAACCTTGAATTCTAGTTGTCACATTTATTTCTAATATCTCTTCATGTTCCAGAGAACCTTCGTCTTCTGTATCAAAAAGTGAGACACGGTCCCATAAAACCAGAGCATCATCCTCTTGTTTTTATGCGGATTTATTACCCTTTTCTTCCTCATCATCAGCTTCTGTTAGTTTAGAGTACAATAGCTGATTCATTACTAATGTCATCGAATTGATCCATTGAGGGCAATTTTTTTTAGAATGAGGCTGCTGATGAAAGGTGCAAAAATTATCCATCCCTACCTCAGTTAAATTCATTGATGCAGGACTGTGTGGAGGAGATTTAGATTGATTGTTATCTTTTCTCCTTTCATAGTAAGGCTTGTATGCTTTATGAGCCTCCTTTTATTTTTCCAAATATATAGCTCTGTTAGATAGCTTCTACATCATTTTCAACATTCCTTCAAAACAATTTCTCCCGACTGCTTAGGAAAATCTTCTATGCTCTCTTTTTTAGCTTCCACCTTCTCAACTTATTCATAAGTTTCTAACAATGTAGGTTTTACTGACAGCTTGGAAAACATGGCCAATTCAGGCCCTAGAGATGAAGTATAGTATTCACTCAAACCTTTATTAGATGGTTTATCAGTTGCGGAAAAATTCTTTAGATAAGTAGCAAACCTTTGAGTGAAACTATGCACTTTTTCCTTTCTTTCTTTCTTTAAAGCGCATAACCCTTTCATCAGAGCTGCATGAGTTTTTTGGACTACATATTTACTTCTAAATATTCATTCAAAAGTATCCCAGTATGTGATTAAGTTTGCAGGAAGAGCAAAATACCATAAGGCTGTGGCTCCTTTTAGGGCATGAGGGAAAAATATGCAGACTATATCTTCATGTTCTCCAGCCCATAGTCCTTCTATAGCCAAGTAAAAGCTTTACAAATGATCATCTACCAAGATATTTTCATTTGGGTCAAACTTAGGCAACATTTTCTCAAAAGCCTAAGGTAAGTCATGCAAAGGAGGTGCTAGGTTTAGTGGTGATCTAGCCCTCCACACAGGTGGTGGATTTGGTGGGTTAGGTGGCTGATTTGCGTTTACATTTTCCATGATTTTAAGTGGAGAGTGAGGTGGTGAATGAATAGGGGTATGAACAGGTGAACAATAAGGTGTATCTGGTTCGAACTAGTTTAGAGGTTGAACAACTTCTTGTAAGGTTGTTTCTACCAATTCTTCAAAATCTTCAACCAACACTGTGTCTTCCAATATAGGACGGTCTTTCTTCTGATATTATATTCTGGGTAAGGTAGGGATAATCGGTAATCCTCTGATTTTATTCACATTATCCCTAGTGAATCTTCTCAAATCGTCAACTACTTCATTATCGACAGAATACAAATGCTCTTTATCCTTTTCTTCCGGAGTTGGATTAGGAAACAAACTGCTTTCAAAACTGTCACCGGTGGAATAATTTTGAGGAAATGGGTTTCCTCAGCCAACCATGCATTGACTACCCTCCTTCTAGTGCCAAAAACTATTGAGGCCTGGAAATTTGTAGGTAACAACAGTTAGGTATTCTCCACAGTAAACATTCCCAACTAGCCCGTTACTGTTTGGTATGGGGAATCCGTCCAGTTTACGGTCCGGCTACCATAGGTCAAGTAACAAAAATAAAAGGTTTTACTGGTTATGGCCTAGTCCACCGTGTATATTTTAGTTTTTTGAATTTAAGAATTGTTAGCTGGAATATTTCACCTCCTGCAGACAACAAGGTGTTACACTGGTTTGAATGGTTCAGATCCAGAACAAATAGAGGACAAAGGTTGAAGACTCTCCCTGGACATTGTAGATATCTGGAATACAAGGCTTTGATAGTTCACATGTGTACCTACAAAAAATCTCAACACGAAACGAATCAAAGCAACTAGAATATGATCTACTAATCTATGCTAGTGACTAAGGAATCTAGCAACATATATATGCGAAATCACATCAACAACATCATATGTGGGACAGAAATCAACTTGCATTAGAAATATGAAGAAGTTTACAAGCAAGCCTTAGTGTTGACATGCATCTCCATGAAACCATCTCTTCATCCCCAAAAGCTCCGACTCTAGCTCTCTATGCTCTCTCCAAATGATCTTGGGCCAAGAATCAATCCAACAACGTAACAATATTTTCAAATGTTCTCCCCTCAACCATGGCTATGAGCTCATATTTATAGGGCTTTAATGGATAGAGATGGTTTAGAAATTAGTGGGTGAGGTGGCCTCTAAGATCCTAGGATGAGATATCTCGAGCTCAACCAACCCACAACAGTAGGGATAAGGCAGTACATGAGGCTTATCATCTAGAATCCTCGAGAAACTTCTCTTTTTTCCCTTTTTACCTAGGGTACCGCGCTTCTCCTTCTATGAAAAAGAGGTTTGGGTAATAACCTCCTATGGACCAAGGGAAATGGGTGATGGCACCGCTTGTGGAAAACAGATGAAAGGCGGTGTGAGCAGGGGTACCATTCCTAGATAAAGGGGCATGCGCAGTGCTGGGAATTTGTATGACAGATTGATAAAAAACCATTTAGTTTCCACTCCAGAAGCTAGGATTCAGGGCAAGTAGGTATGTCAAATGTCTTATCACATGATGGTGACAGGATTTTGGTATAATAGGATGCCCCCCAAAGCATGAGTCTTAGAGTGATACGATAAACAAGATCTTTGAGAACAAGTCATTGCTAGGAGATGAAAATATCAGCTCGATCGGAGCATGCAGTCAAGTAGGCATCTGTAGTACATCAGTATGTTGACTCATAGACACAAGTAACCAAACTCATAGCTGCAGACCAATACAAGGTAGATCCATGAGTGGAATAAACAAGCATGGCTACTAAAATACAACGTAGATCCATGTGATAGAGGACTCAAACTTGGACATAGCTACCAGACATACAATGTATATCTATGTCATACAGACACAAATTTGAGCATAGCCATGACAATACAAATGTGGATCCATGCTAGATATACAAAACTCCATCGCAACTTGGGGAAAAAGCAATGAGCGCTTTTAAACAAATTCCCAAGGTCTTCATCTCGTCTTCCACAAAGTACGATTCTATCCATGTGATTACAATGATCTGAAGTCGAACATGGTAGAAACCACTTGATTAATGGCCAATGATGTGAACCGTTAACAAGTGCGAGGGAGATCACCATTAATGTCAAATATTTCCAAGGTAGTCTAGTACAATCCACTGAGTGTGAATATATGTCCTGATGTCGAACACCCAGTCGATTCTATCGATCCAAGGCTAATGATGTGAACCTATGTCGAAAGCAAGAGAATCTATCATTAAGGCATACAGATCTGAAGGTACTAAATATTGTTTCTAAGACTATTTCCCGGATGATGAGCTAATGTCGAAGGGAATAATCTTGTCAAAGGAAGGCCATGATGAGTCCCACATCGACGACACGAAACTCGGAACATAGTTCTGGAATGATGTGAATGTAGAAACCATATGACTGAATCAAAGATACTAACACAAAGACTGTGTAGACTATAGAGGTAACTTCTTTAGATCCCCTTTGAACATCGGGTGGCATGACAAAATGACTTGGCAACATGACTTGACAGGATAGATACACAATGCGACAGTGGACAATGCATTCTTTTGAAAGACCCAAAGGATTGACATGACTCATGAAAGTGGATCATCACGGAGATCAGCTGAATACCCAATTGACTGACATTATTGTGCAGACAAGTGCCATGTTCAAAGGTAATGAGAAACAACTGCCATTATTTGCAAAATGATTCCCTTCCCATTTTCCCCATCATGATCAATGAGTGCCTCTTTTCGGTTTTACGAGTTCAAAGAGGGAAACAAACACTCGATATAGCTTGTTAGAAGACAATTCCAATCTCATATGTTTTACGAAGCTGAGAGAGGAGGGGCTCATTCCCAAGACGGGTCTCTCAATTTTTAATTTAACTAGTACACTGAAAGAAAACTCGGTATCGTTCATGTTTAGAGAGTCTGAACGAGTACTGAAGAAAAATCCATGGGGGTCCTTTTTCGTATGATTTAGTCTCTGAGGCCCGAAAAAGTATAAAATCATACCTTAGAGAACTCTTCCAGTCATGAATGGCTAGAGTGATCCTTTTTCGTAAATATTCCTATCCGAACCAAAAAAGAGATAACCTACCGTCGGACGGACGACTCTTCAAATACTTTAACGAGCGTGAAGAAGACAAGATCGCTCGACAATCTTTTCGTATTTAGGGAGTCTGAAAAGGGTTTAAAGAGAACTCCATGAGGTTTCTTTACACAATGTCACTTTTTATGAGCCTGGAAAGATTAAAAAACGGACTCGACTATCTTTTCATGTTTAAGGAGTCTGAAAAAAGATGTGAAAAGAAGACTCCGTGACACTTCTTTACACAATATTGTATTTTACGAGCCTAGAAAGAAACTTAAACTGGACTTGAAACTTTGATACTAGATTTTAACGAGCATGACAAAGTGTCATAATAAACACTCGATGACCTTTTCCGTTTTTGTGAAAATATGAAAAATCCATAAACAAACTTTCCAAAGCTTCTTACTAAAGTCTGTTGGAGACATTTACCTTCATACTCACTCCTTCGGTCAAATTGGCCTAGTTAAACCACTATCCTAAGTTTAATTGACATCGGTGGAGCATTAATTACCATCATCCCAGTCACTCCCATGCCTACCTACAGTCAAGGAGGCTAACTTAGCCTTCTTCTACAGTCAAGGAGGCTAACTGGAGCACTCCAGGGGTAATCTGTGTGACATTCATTCACCTAATTGCTAACTGGTGGTTACTTTCAGTTCAACCAATCAGTTACAGTCAGTTAAGGCACCTCCATTCATTAAATATATTATTTAATGATTATTTAATGATTATTTATTATTATTTTAATGAACTGGAGTGAACAAGGCACCTTCACCAACTTTTGATGGTCAGTTCAGCTTCAGTTAACCTCATCAGGGTTTATTGGAGTCATGCAGTACTAGCACTTGATGAATGGATTGCTATGACATGTGTTTGATCTCCTTCAGTTGAGATTCAGTCATTTATTGCACTCCAACTTCAGTTAGGGTTTGGTGAGTCAATTAGGGTTTTGATCAAGTGGTTAACTAAGTGAGATTGCATGGCAAAGAGTCAGTTAAGCTAGACTCACTCACTGAATTCGAATTGTCCCTTAGGTATTCAAATTCTTCATGGAGTTAAGCTATTGCTATGCATGGAAATTGTAATCCTTTATTGTTTATATAATATACAGAGAGGAAACCTATTTTTGGTATTCCAGTTATTTTCCAATTCATGAGTATTTGTTAATAATTCTTTGATGATTTTGATTCCTAGTTCCTAGATCATGTGCAATAATTAATATTGTATCATAGCATATGGTGGGACAAAGAACAATCTCTCAAGAACAAGCTTTTTGACAGATTTCTCCATGAAATTTGAGCAATAGCTCAAAAATCCAGCACTGCACCAGAAGCCAAGGCTTACCACTCAATATCCCAAGTAAAGAACTTGTTGATCAAGCTTGCTTGATTGAATATGCTGGGTGTGATGAAAGCCTAAATGTGTAGGTTGTTCGACCTTACAGTGCCCCTTTTGTTTTGATTTGCAGGTCTTAACAGGTACAACTTCGGATGGACTCATCAATCCCTCCTCTCACCCCATTCACAAGCTATTCGTAATGGAAGTTGAAGATGATTGCATATCTCAAGAGACGAGGTCTCTATGAGGTGTCTATTGGAATTGGAAGAGAGACTTATGAGAATGAGAATGACTGGCTAAATGACATTGACAGAGCTTTTGGATCAATAGCTCTGGCCCTTGATGATGACTTGTACTTTGTTTTTGATTCTGCTGAATACCCAAAGGATCTCTAGACAAGATTGGACAAAACCTTTGGCAAGCACAATGAGGATTATAATAGTACTTTGGAGATTACAGCCAGCACCACAAGAGTTCTTCACTCAAAAGTATCAGCCTCTACTCTCTCTGATGAAGTTGTTCAAGATGAAGATGAAGCGGAATTTTCTACACATTCAATTCGAATTGAAGAAAGTCTCCATGAAGTGACTCCTTCTCCTGATGCTCCGGAAGTTCATGAGATCTCTGATATCTCATCTTCTCATATTGCTGAAATGGAAGATGACATTCGAATCTCTAATATTGAAGAAACACACTACTGCACTTCCATGCAAACATTCACCATGATTTTTCTTTGAATTCTGTGCAAAATTTACCAGTAATTGCTTCCGAAAGTGAGGAGAAATTTGAATTTTATTCCTCTAATGTTGCTTCTAGTGTGAAAATATGTGATACCTTGGATATTTTGGAAGAAATATCAGATTACTAGAGTGATCCATTCACTTCCCATGATCTAGATGTTCCAGCAAATTCCTGCAGGATTGCATTCACCAAAATTCAGAATTTTGAAGAAGAAGAAAACTGTGCATCCACCGTCTCGGTTGACCATAATTTTGGATCTGATATGAACCTTATTGGATCTGATATGATCTTATTTGGATCTGATCTGATATTTATTGGTTCAAAATTTCAGTTTCATAAACCTTCAGTACTGCTTGTAACTGTTCTCATCAACGGTGTGAAGAAACAAGTACCGCAAGTCTCCTTCGAAACTGTTGCTGGGGATTTGATTTCATTTCATAGTTTTGGATATGTTGTGAACTTATTTAGATCTGATTTACATTCTGATATGATATTATTTTTTTCATATTTTAAAATCCAAGAGCTTTCAACCATGCTTGTAGCTGCTCTCACCAATTCCGGTGTGAAAAATCAAGTACCGCAGTTCTTCTTCAATTTTGCTGATGGGGATTTGGTGTTAGTTTCCTCCTGTGAGGTTGCTGATATTTTATTTTGTGAATCATTAGATATTTATGAAGCTATATCAGATTATGGAGCTCAAGAATTCACTCTCCAGAGTCCCAGGGATTCTCTACCTTCGGTCACAAGCTCATCTCCTCACAGAACTAGTAAAGAGGAAGGCATTCTGCATCCGCATGGACACTTGCTCCTAAGATTTGGGGCTGATTTTACCACTCATGGTTTTCTGTTCAAGGCTGAAACATATCAGTTTCTTGAGTGTTCCACACATGGTTCAAATCCTCAAGAACCTTTGCTCTCTCTTCAGATGATTTCAGTTGCTCTACATGGGTCCAGTTTTCACCGTGCAGCTGTTTATATTTCTGATTCAGTTGAGTGCATTGTTCTTCTTCCAAAGTGGAAGATTCCTCTAGACATATTCATTTAGTTTGGATTCATAGGTTCACATGCACAGTCTCAGGATGCTGCTGCATAGAAGAACCAATTCTTGATTTACTGCTTAGTTTCAGGGGGGGTATTTTTCCCATGAGGTTTTCCCCGTTTCCTTGGTTATATTAAGCAGTTGCTTTATTGTACAGGGTGACCTATGGCGTTTGTTTCCAGGGCCCTAGCATTTTATGCATCTATGTTTTCTAACTCTTCCTGAGTATAGATTAAGGGGGGGTGTTGGAGACATTTACCTTCATACTCACTCCTTCGGTCAAATTGGCCTAGTTAAACCACTATCCTAAGTTTAATTGACATCAGTGGAGCATTAATTACCATCATCCGAGTCACTCCCACGCCTACCTACAGTCAAGGAGGCTAACTGGAGCACTCCAGGGGTGATCTATGTGACATTCATGCACCTAATTGCTAACTGGTGGTTACTTTCAGTTCAACCAATCAGTTACAGTCAGTTAACGCGCCTCCATTCATTAAATATATTATTTAATGATTATTTAATTATTATTTATTATTATTTTAATGAACTGGAGTGAAAAAGGTGCCTTCACCAACTTTTGATGGTTAGTTCAGCTTTATTTAACCTCATCAGGGTTTATTGGAGTCATGCAGTACTAGCACTTGATGATTGGATTGCTATGACATGTGTTTGATCTCCTTCAGTTGAGATTCAGTCATTTATTGCACTCCAACTTCAGTCAGGGTTTGGTGAGTCAATTAGGGTTTTGGTCAAGTGGTTAACTGAGTGAGATTGCATGGAAAAGAGTCAGTTAAGCTAGACTCACTCACTGAATTCGAATTGTCCCTTAGGCATTCGAATTCTTCATGGAGTTAAGCTATTGCTATGCATGGAAATTGTAATCCTTTATTGTTTATATAATATACAGAGAGGAAACCTATTTTTGGTATTCCAGTTATTTTCCAATTCATGAGTATTTGTTAATAATTCTTTGATGATTTTGATTCCTAGTTCCTAGATCACGCGCAAGAATTAATAAAGTCAACCTGCAGATGACTCATAAACAAGTGTTAAATGCATCCAAAATCAACATTAAGGGATTATGGCCAATATATTTTAACCAGAACATGATGTAATATCAAAACTATAGTAAGTCAGACCCAAAAAATGTATATATAAGGCAAGTAAATAGTAAAAAAATCAAACATTTCACTATTTACCTCTAGCAGAGAGCACTTGGAGCATTTTCTAGTCAGATCTTCCATAGCTAATACCGGGAGTTTCCACTGTCCGTTTTCAGTCTCGTCAGTTGCAGGTAACAGCTAAGACCCTTATCTTTCATTTCATAGCTTCTATTTTGGGATTTGGTGGGGCAACTTTGGAGTACTTCTAGGGTAGACATTGCACAAGGTGCCTGAGCAAGATCTTCAACTACATTATAGAATTGAGAAGCTCGAGCATTGGGATTAAAGATAGCCTTCCAAAGAGTACTCTTTGGTGGGTGCAAAATCATGTCGAGAGTAGGCTTCTTGATAGACAAGGGAACAATAGAAGAGGATTCTGGAGAACTAGTAGAGGGAGTTTTCCCTGAAGAAGATTGATCTTCTTTCTTATCTGCGAGTTTATCATAATTCTGGCTTTGAGTTTGCAGATGGATGGTATCTGAGGACATCATACGAATTTTCTCCGATGAAATAGATTTACCCTGGTTAGACATGTGGTCTACCAGTTGTTGTTGAGAGGGAAAGGGATCCGTAAGTATTGCAGGTGCGGGATTAGACTTCAGAAACTAGGAGATTTTGTCCCGACGGGGACACTCCTTTGAAAAGTGGTCACCACTACACAACAGACAAGGATATTTAGCCTTCCTTTTCCCTTTGTCGTTGTCATTAATGGTTGATCGCGGGGTCTCTTGTTGGTTTCCAGGTTTTTTATTTCAATTTTTACCTTTCTTTTTAGTACCTGAGGTTTGAGTACTCAGAATAGAATTAACCTCGGAAGAAACCTTAGGAGTCAAAGGAGTAGTAGTTTTGGTTTGCTTGGCAGGTTTTGCTGTGGATGGGGACTGGATTGAACCAAAAACCCCATCAACAGGTACTTCTGCTGGTGGCTTGGCAGGGTCAGTGCTAGGGTGAGGAGCTTGAGGAATCAGGTCATAAAGAGTCCCGGACTGGGAATAGACCAAGTCTAGGTACTGAGGTCGGCTAATAGCCTACTCTTCAGTAACAGCACCGCCCATGGCCACATCTCAGGCAATAGGAGGCAACAAGGACTTAGTGAACCAATCAGCTAACAACTGATCCAGAATAGGGGACTTAATAAGCCTTCTCCGCCTTCTCCACTCATGAATATGATCAGAAATGTGGGTGGAGGTGTTCTGTCGCAGAGAATTTAAAATATCAGTGCCCGTTTCATAACGAATAGGGAGCTGAAAGTACATAAGAAATATGGTTGCCAACGAGCCAAAATCCATAAACAAATGTTGTGGGAGTTCAATGTTCCACTTCGCAGCCGTACTGGTCAAAGTTTGCTGAAAGAGTCATAACCGAACAGAATCATCCATGAGGGAGTTCTAGGAACACCACAAATGAAAAGTCATAACATGGTTCCATGGATCTTCACCCTGCTTCCCATCGAATTTTGGAATATCCGATGGTAACTTTACTGGAATGGGAAGCCACGAGGGATTGTGTCGAATGGGGTCATTAATCAACTTTGAAAAACCAGGAAAGTCCAAAGTTGCTAGGAAAGGTAACTATCTATTTGGTTGCACATACTAGTAATATTGATATGGCATATAATTACCAGTAGGGCCATAGGTAGATTGATAAACAAGTTTCTATGAGGAAGAACCACCAGAGAATCTACCCATGGGAGGTTGATTTTCGGAATTAGGACCGCTAGGACCACCAGGGCCTCCAAGAGGAGGACTTCCAGAGCCACCAGGACTACCAAGTGTTACGGAGAGAAATTCCTATGGCTTGGGGTACCACAACAGACAACTTGACTCTAGAAATCAATCCTTTCCAATATGCAATAGAAATTAAATGTCTAACACTAAAGGATCAGACCTCGTACCTTATTCCAGACGGTTGAAGTAGATCCCCATTGAGCTTTCCAATTTTCAGCTTGAATTGATATCTTACTTTCTCAACAACAAGTAAACAATACAAGTGTTAGCACCTGTATTGAACAAAAGCAATATAAGATCATGGGGGGGGGGATAAGATTGTGCTGTTTAAATAATTTGGTTTAAAGATATGATACAAAGGTGACATGATGGTCTAAAAGAGCAGCCAAGTTAACAGAGATCCTAGGCTGTGATCGAAATAAGGAGCCAATCCATGGCTAATACTCCCTCCGCCTTTCAAAACATGCGAGGAAGATAGCAGAAGTTCGGGCCTTTAGCCGCCTGCACAAATCAAGGGTTACAAATTGATTCGGGGATGATCTGCGGTTCATAACCGATCTTCCAGGAGAAAGTGCAAGTTAGTTAAAGAAATGGGAGTTGGAGGAATCACATATATTCCTCTCGATCCGACGGTGGAGGGACGGAATCGGATCACATCGGCGGTTGGGATTGACTTTGCAGCCGGAACCTGTGCGGCGGATAAACACCAGAGCTTCCAGCGGAAGGGATGCGTGGAGGTAAATCCGATGGTCAAGGATTAAAGACAGCGTGGATCGACGGCTATTTTGGTTTCCGGGAGATGAACATGCACGCGGGATAACCTTTGAGCCACCCGACACAACTCATTATATGCTGCTCGATCCAACGGTTGGAGATCGGAGGGTAATAGATCAACGGCTAGCAATGATTCCGGAGGTCGAACTAGCACGGCGGATAATCCCGGAGTGCCCAGCAGAATTGGGTACGCGACTGAATATCCAACGGTGCGTAGCTGAAGGGATATCGCATCAACAGCTGGGAGCAATTCCGTTGATTAAAGTTGCTCGACGGATAAAGCGAAGGAGCCTAGCGGAATTGGATGGGCGCCACATGATCCAACAGCCCGCCTGTAAAGGAAGATCAGATTGACGACTGTAGATGTTTCCGAGACCCAGAGTTGCATGGTAGATAAAGTCAGATGGCTCGGCAGAAAAGCACACGTGGTGTACGATCCGAAGGCCAGGAATTTGCACAGAAGAGATCAACGGTCGGAAATGAACCCGGAGGAGAAAGATGCACGGCTGTTAGAGATAAGTAGCGGTTGTGGAAATGAATGCTTCCCACGTGTCTAATCAGGGGTGTCCTATAAAGGCAAAATTGACCTCTCCAGCGATTATTTTATTGCTTGGGACCCGACGAAAAGGACCTGTCGATTTGGGCACTCCCAGTTGTCAGCACCAGGCGCATTCTGAACACACGCCTCCACAGTGAGCCAGGAAGGACCTTAATCCTGTAATTCCTTCGCTCAATTATCATTATAAATTAAGAAATGGATCAACAGGGCGAAGCCTCTATGTCTGGTCGGGTCTCGGATGAAAGAGAAGAATTCTTGGTAGATAGACACAGGGGTGTCTGTGATCCTTTCTTGTCTACAGGAAGTGTGTCAGGCAGCAAAGAGAGGCTGTGGTCTTGTTTCTCGCAAGGGAATGACGTTCTGAATGTATGCAAGTCTTTTTTGTACTTTTTTTCCCTGGAGCAAACCCTCCACTTCCATGAATTTGCTGAATGGTGCGCAGTAAATTATTCTCCCTCTCAGAGAGTCATTGTGAGTCGGTCCGCGTCGAAGATACTGTGTAAAATTGATGCTTCGGCCATTAGGGAAAATCTTAGTTTGCCCGAAAGTTACCCTGTGAACCGTGAGTCTGTAAATGAGTCTGTCCTTGCCGAGTTTTTTAAAAGTTGCAACGATGACGCTCGCTCTCGATTCCTATCAAGTATCCTAAGGGAAGGTCAGTCCCTTGAAGGCCTTACCTTTCCCTACCCCTTGCACATTTTTAGAACTGAAGTGCAATGGGTAATGTCTTTGGTTTGTCAAGTGTTAGGTCTAGATGACGACTGTCATATAGGTGATGTTATCCTTGGTTTCTTGCTAAAAGTAAATTCTTTAAGTCCCAAATCCCAGTCAGTTCCTGTGCTTAATTTAGACGAATATCTGGCCGAAACGATCCACCTCCAGTTGACTAAATTTCCCAAGGTCCAGTTTTTTAGGTTTCAAACACACCTGCTTAGCATGTTAGTATGCTCTAATGTTACAGAATTGAAGTTCATAAGTACTCTATCCTCTTTTGATTTGCCAAAGAAAATCAACCTGATCGAATTTGCCAATTCGATCATGTCCGAAATATACAGGATGCTGTTTGATCAAGAATTGCCCCGGGTCCTTGATGAAATGAAATGTTTGATGCAGTCTTCACCCGAGGGGCGGGTGGGAGACTGGTTTCTGTATAGAGATTATACTGTTTTGAGAGTGTATGGCTTTACAGGTCAGCCTTATAGGTTGCCTTCCTTTTTTACCCCAAGAATTTTTGCTCTAGAGTTTATGAGGCAAAGGTTGTTATCAGAGGAGGAGCATTTCGGTGCTTTCAGAAAATCTTTGAATATTAAATTTCCATTTAAAGTCGGCCCTTTCATTTTTAAAGGCAAAGGTGCCCTGGCATGTATAGAGCGATTGATGGAGAATATGGATTTCGTAAAGGATGTAAATATGAACTATGACCCCCACCAGGTGATATCATTGAGAAAGCAAGCAAACAAAAACAAACCGTTTGAGCATCAAGCTGTTGAAGGGTTAGCTGAAATGGCTAATTTGCTGCAGTTCACTGACGAGTCCAAAACTAGGACAGAGACACATCCCGCATCTCGTTCAGAGATCCAAATCACAGAGGGTGTCAGTGTTGCGGTCAAGAGGAGTTTGGCAGAGGCCGAGAATATGGAAGTGGACGAAGAGACGTCCCGTAAGAAGGTGAAGCTGCTCGAAGGAGGTGATATGGTGGACGAAGAGATGCCCAGTGTTTCCAAAAAGGTTTCCTTGGTCCCCATCAAGATCGTACTGGTCAGTCAGTTTTATTTTAAAGGTTCAGAATGTGACGTTAACAGCCCAAAATCCGGTCCCTTGTTTAAATCAAAAGAAGAGCTCAAGACAAGCTACCTAGAAAAGAGGAAGAAATCCCTGGAGGAAACACGAAATATGCTCCCTAAGGTAAGGAACCTGTACAGTTCTAAAACATCCCTAGTTGCTGCTAGGGATGCTAAGAAAAATACTTTCAAAATGGCCATTGTGAATGATAAGAAAATGTCTCAGATAGAAATCCATCTGGACAAAATCAGTACTCCAGACAAGATTCAGTTTCATAAGCAAACCAGTGACATTCTATATTCAGACCTGTTGCAGGCCATGATGAGGATAAGTAAGTTGCAAGTGTTGGTAGACAAGTTGGAAGTTCAACTGAAGAACGAAAAGGTCGAGAACAAAGCCAATGCTGTTCAAATCAGAAAAATGCAAACGGACATCGCTAGCTCTGACAGTACCCAGGCTGTCAAGAAGTTGTTAGAGGAGAAAGACAATGCTCTACAGGTCCTCAAGAAGAAACTAAAGATCCCCGGTTCAGAACATGTCCAATCGGCCAAATTGATGGCCTTGCAAGAAGAAAAGGAGAAAATCCATCAGGAAATGATGGAATACAAAGGGAATGCCGTCAAGCTACAGGAGGAAAAATGCAGATGGGAGGTCGAAAGGGAGGAACTGCTGTCCCAAATATCCGTGTTGAAAAAGGACCAAAATGACGAGAAGGAAATCATGGAGGAGCCGATGAGTCAAAGCCCCACTGATGAGGATCTCTCCATTGTGAAAATAGACAAACCATTGGATAACTTCTCTGTTGATGACCTGTTGGTGTCCATGTCCCAGGTAAGTTTAAAAGACGAGGAAATCTGAGAGTTGACGACTGAGAATGAAAAGGTGAAGGTCGAATTAATCAAAATGAGTGAAAGCAAAAGACATATCTTGCAGGAAAGGAATCAATTGCGGAAGAAGCTCGAGGAGCTAAAGGAAAAATGCATTGGGAAGGTCCCCCTTCAAGGGGCGAAGCATATTATTTGGGATAGCCTTACTATAGAGATTACTAAGTTCCGACATTACTTGAGTTTTATTGATGATTTGTGTACAGTGACAGAGTTGGCTCAGCAAAAACTGAAGCTCATGAATGAACACATGGCGAGAAGACCCCTCTCCACAGCCCAAAATACATTAAATTTCCTGAACTCACTATCGTACCAAAAGCTGCACGACATGGGCATAAAAGACTGAATCTCAATAGTGCTGTCTGCGAAGAAGATCATCCAAAAGCACCAGTTGATGAAGACTGTCCAAGACAAGTCCGATGAGTTGGTCGTACAAGTCAAAGAGTTCAGACAGGAGTTTAGAGAGTTGTTCGAAGACGGATTGCCGTCTTTCTGGGACGAAGAAGGTCGGTTGCGCTCACCGGAACATTATCATCAGCTCCTTGTCCGGGCTCGCATGGATCACTCGAAATTTAATAGCATGGAAAAAATCCTGTCAGGGCAAACTATTGTGGACATATTAGCGGAAGATTTCAAAGTCTTACAGAAGTTCACCGTCATCAGAGCCAAGTTACCCAAGAAATCTTATGAAACATATATGGAGCTCGAGGTGACCATCCGAGAGATGATGGAGTGTGACACCCCAATTTCGGAGCAATGGAAAGCTGTTGAGAGGTTTGGGAAAACAAAGTATATCGTTCCCTCCTAAGAACAGGTGTCATGGTACCGAAGAGCTTACAGGGCAAAGACATGGAGCTGATGACGCAAAGGCATGGAGCTGTTAGGCAAAGACGTGGAAGATATTAGGCCCAAGTTTGTTATTCAGTTGATTCATACTTTGTGATCGGTTAGGAATGGAATTGTAACAACTTCCTAGTGGTGTAGGATTTCGGTTACAAACTCTAATTTACGCCGGTCATTCTGTTATTGATCTGCTGGAGGCAGACTTATTGTTTGATCTATAACTTTGTATCTCTTTTATTAGATGGGGGTTGGAACCCATCGGATGAAGTAATTTGTGGAGAACATATCTGTCTTATTTTTTACTAGAATGAATGCATGAGAGTTCTTTTTCAGAGATTCATGTGTCATTGACATTGCAGTCTGTGCTTTCTTTCTCTGTGTGATTTGTAATTTTCCCTGTGTAACGCCCCATTCTGTTTTTTCTGTCGTATCTGGAACATAGTGTTTGATGTTTAGAATTCATATGCTTATGCTCTATTCATCGTTTCAGGTATTATATGATCTTTTCTACTAAAGTTGATATGGAATTCGTCTTAGACGCTCTGTATTGATGGGCTGTTCCCTCATTCCTTCTATTTTCACCCTGACAAATGAAATGACTGCAATTATGTGATTATCTTGCCTTTGAAAACTCCTGTGTATGCATTTTGGGAATCTTTTTATATGTATATGACTCCATTTCCCAATGGATATGTGATTGTTTCAACCAAATAAATAAACCTTTAAATATTGTTACCGTTTGGTCTTGCAATTTGTAAAGTTCATGTTGAGAAATCCCTCTCTGGGAGAGAATACCAATATCTTCCTATAGTGGTTTTGTTGTTACCTCGGGGTGTACCTTTTACAACCTGGGTACATTCTGAGTGCTAACAACAAGCATTCTATATATCATGGTGTTAGATATATTCTAGCATATATAATCAATACTGTACAAGCATTTGACATAATCCCATGGATAAAATATTCATTCAAATACACATCATTGGATTGGAAAAGATATTTCTATTAATATAAGTCAGAGATTACAAGATACAACCTCTGACGGCACGCCTGCGAACCAGAGAAACTGAATCCCCCACTTGGGCCTCCACCACTTCGATCCTCCATCTCTCGATAGCAATCTCACAAGCAAAAGGCAAGCTTGGGAAGAACACAAAAGTGCTCCAAGGGACAAAGGGATGCAGACTCAAGCATAAGTTCCGGCAAAAATGGAATATAGTTTCTTTTCTCTCAATTCTCTCTTATGCCTTCAATGTACCAAGGGGTTCCTTATATAGCTTTTCAAAGCGGCAATGAAAGGTCGAAACTGAGTGATCTCAAGGCATATGGAAAGCCAAGAGTCAAATGAGTCGGATCCATGTCAAGGAAAACTCCAAAAGGATTGGATTATGCACACATCTCGATGTACGTGGTTTTAGTGGTCAAACCCACGTATGTGTGCTTATAGGTTAAAAAGTAACGTGTATCATTTTTCATGTGTTTTTAGGGATGATCAGGGAAACATCAAAGGACAAAAAGTGGTCCATAGGGTCTAATAAGTCTGCAGCAGGACAGGGGAAGGCCATACAAAGTGTGATTCACCTGGAGTGGTGAAATCCGCTATAACAGATGCCCCCTAATGTATGAGATCAGAGGGGTTATACGATGGTCAAAATACATTATAATTCCATCCCAAAAGTGGAGTGATGAAGGATCCCAAATGGAAGACCAGCCACCCAATCAACATAGTACAATAATACAACTCTGCATATAACTGCAATTACATATAGCAGTCCCGGATACATAAGAGTACAATGGCCATAAATAGGCATAATACATGATATCACATATGTGGTCATAGCCACGTACAATATACATAGATCATAATCTCCATGATGAAGATATACAAAGGACCATGATCTCCAAAATAGCTGAAGATATATAATAGATCAAGATCTCCATAGTGGCTGGAAATGTCTGACATATACTAGAATCAAGTCACGAGAACTGAAATCTCATGAACATTGGCACAATCAAGGAGGTAGCATATGAGATATGCCACCAATCTGGAAAGTCTTCTACACAAACCACTACGAGTAAATGTCCTACTATGCAAATAGAGGTGTCGAGGTCGAACATAGTAGTCCATCATCTGATTACCAGTCATTAATGTATACCGTTAACAGACGCGAGATTGCCCACCGATAATGAAAATGGGAATCAAGGTACTAGAGTGCAAACTAACAAGTGTGAATAAATGTGTTGAGGTCGAACACTTGAGAGGATCCATCAATCAGGGGACATTGATGTATTCCCAAGAACTGTCGATGGTGAGAGAACCTGCCACTGATGACTGCAAGTCTCAAGGCACTCAAAAATGACTCTAGACTCCAATCCCAGAATAAATGATCTGAATTCGATGGGATGAAATCCACTGGAAGGAGGGCACGAAGGCATCCCCCATCATCCAACACAAGGTACTCAGCAAAGCTGTATAATGTGGAAGGACTCAATCATAAGGTGCACGAACCAGTAATTGTACCAGGAATGGCCGACAGGAAAAGCCAAGATAACTGAGGAATGGCCAACTCAGGTTTCAACTTCCTTCGAACAAGAGCATAATGGCATATGGTGACTGAATGAAGGCAGCATAGACTCGATATACAAACTGGGACATCTCTGCGACATAGGAGGCATCGACAGAGGCTCCATAGGGACTAGAAGCTTAACCAGCCGGTGGAGATAAACTCAGATAAATGAGTACAGCTCCTAAAGTCAAACTATAACCCAACCAATGGATGTGATATACAGTGCTCTATTCGAAGGCGACACGACTCGACAGCTACCAAAGATAACATCTTTCCTTGTCTGGCTTTTTGGTTTTTTTATTTTTTTGGACTTTTTCAGTTATATGAAAAGCTTGAAAAAAGAATAAACTAGCTTTTTAGTTACAAAATAGGAGGAGACGAGTGTGATAAGGGAAAACAAACTAGTTCCAAGCAGTGAAACATACCTATGCTCAATGCAAGGATACATGTGTAGGATATCGACACTCGGGGGGAAATCCCCTCCCGGTAAAAAGGGAATCAAGCTGCGAAGGATATAAAAAATGGCTCTGCATGGCTAGACATGAGACAAGCTCGGGCTATATGGTTGAAATGCAATGTTAGGAGAGCCGGCATAAAGCTCAATAAGATAGGAAAAGCTCATGATAATGCATTCACAACTTGACATGAGGGAGTCCTGAGGGAAAAAGGCCAGCATAAGATCAAGAGGAGTATGAGGCTCTTGCGAAATGTCATGGCAGTACTATACAACGGACTCCCACACCCTAAAAGAGAAAACGTCGGCATGGGAACCAGATGCAAATAGGGTGCTAACTAGGGTACCCATGTAAGGTGAAGCTCTACAACTCATATCATGCCACTTCTAAAGCAGCAAGAAGGTTTCGTGACATAATAGAGTGGGTTTGTACCTAAGGACATGGTGATATGGTCATAAGGTCATGCAAAATGAAAAAAGTGGTGAAACCTAACCTATATGCTAGTTTAGAGATGATACCTGAAATCAGTACGAACGGGTCAATCCAATGGCTGAAACGGCACTGAAAAAGGTCTTCTACATCACAAATTATGTCAAAAATGGTCCAAAATGGTTAGAAAATGTCGAAACTATAGGAAAGGGGGTAAAGATTTTCAAATATTTGAAAAAAATTCTATAAATAGTAAAAAATAGAAATCATTTGAAACTTTTACCCATTTGAGCTCTGATTTTCAACTGCAAATTCCAGGAGATCCAGCCGGCGGAATTCACAACCATTTCTTCCAGGTATTTACTCATGCTCTCCTCTTGCATTTTGATATAATTTTTATAGATTTTCATGGTTAAATGAGTTTTTTAGGCAATCCCAAAATGAGCGCTACGGCCCACACGGAAATTGAGGCTTTTTCCGCGTATAGGGATGGCTATACGCGGAAAAGGGCCTCAAACCCGCGTACATACATGGTTGTTTGCAAAACAATCGCGTATGATGCCGCACATATGATTTTTCACTAAACTAATGGGAAATTTTGCAATTTCTTTTGCAGGATGGTGCTAGAGTGGAGAGAGCGTGAGCATGGTGAAGTATAGGAAGCAGTAAGGGCTGACTTAATGGCTCAACAAGCTTTATGTGCATGCCGAGTCTACAAGTTTTGGTGTCTTGGTTGTTTGAGGGCCAAACCAAGACTGCTACAAATGCTGGTAGACTATTGGGATCCAAACTCAGATTCCTTCCATATAGATGGGACATCCCTCACCATAGAGGTGGAAGACATATACTTTATCACAGGGCTTTCTAGACGAGGGGAGGTGGTGAACCTTCATTCCCGAGGTGGACCAGGGGGTGGCCTGACTATCGACGAGTACATTGCGATGTACTGTTATCCAGACACTGAGAATATGGGGAGTCAAGTCCCTACCAACGCTATATAGGTGCTGGGCCTAAAGGCCATACTTTTGACACTGGGCAGGATAGCTGGCTTAGCATCACTCCACCAGGCCTCACAGCCTCTAATGTTCTATGCAGTGGAGTGCAGTAGACCCACAATCTATGACTGGAGTACTACACTACTGAGCAACATGAAACACCAGCTCAGTGAGTGTAAGGCAGGCAGGGTGCGGAACTTTGGGTTGAGCAATATCTTGAGCACATTTTTCTTCAAGCGTGTTCCAGGATTGAGCCCTAGAGTGGGCATTCCTCTCCATGGAGTTCGAGATCCGACCCAATGGTGTTGGACAGATGCTATGCGCAGACTGGGGGGTGGTAGGGTGGCCAACCCATATCCAGCTGACTTCTTTCCATGGTGGCAACAATAGATAGTTTCCATTGATGACTACCCCTATGCAGGGATAGATTTTCGGGGGGACTCGAACATGCTGCTACCACCATGATCAGCATATGGTGATATAGGTAACGAATCTCGACCCTCACTCTTTTTAAAATTTTTGAGTTATTTAATTTTTTTGTGTTTTCTTGATTATATGGAATCAAAAAGACATGTTTTTGTGCGACAATAAATAGTGACATCTACCATTTTTGTGTAGATGTGGTACCATGGCGGCCAGAGGGCTTCCCTCATCATAGACGGAGGGGAAGAGAAGATGACATCATGGGTGTGGATGCGGAGCAAACGCTCTAGAGAATTCATACCAACTTTGTGAGACTGACTCATAGAGTTCCCATGGCGCAAGTCGAGGACTTGCCTGAGGCCATGCAGTGGCAGGTGGTGGGTGTACCACGCGCATGGGTGCGTTTATTTCGACAGCTAGCCAGAGTCGTAGTGACGTTCCGTGATCACAACCCTCCTACTCCTCCACAGGATTAGACACCTGGGAGTGTATACATTTTGTACTACCATGTACTATATGATGGTGGCTTAAAAGCCCCAATTTTGTATCACGACACTATGTATTACCACATTTTTGATGTATATAAAAAGTTTTATGGTGATCGATTTATTTATTTACATGTGTAAAAATTGTGTTTATGATTAATTTATGAATGAAACAAATGCCAATCTAACACGTAGTTAGCATATGAGTCAGCAACTTGATTATTATTTCTTGGAATGTGTATATATGTTATATTGTCAAATTGTTGTTCTAACAATCTCACACGCAAGAACCTTCTCAATAACATCGGATCTCTAACATGGTACAAACCATTGAGCTATGACACTACTAACTCCGAATCAAGACGTACCTCAAGAGATAGAAAGCCATGTAGAATGGCATCCCGTAGAAGCTCAATAACAACGCTATATTTAGCAACATTGTTGGAAGATGGCTGTAGACATACACCTTCTGAAGATAGTACCTAACCCATAGGAGTATAAATCACCCAAGCAGCAGAGGCTGAGTGTTGAGTGTGATGGCTTGCACCATCCACGAATCCTATGTAGGTGGAAGATTCCATTGACATCTGCCAAAAAAAATGGAAACTAATCACAAACCTGATCACGATAAGAAAAAGACCTAACTATGTAAAGCTGTACAATAATATACAACAAGAAGCCTTGGATAAAGATCATGCATAGTATTTCTTAAGATAGAGCCCATTTCTAGGCTCCGCCAAGGCCGTCCCTTCGTAATCCACTAACTCATAGGCACCCTTCTCTAACACACGCTTGACCACGTAAGGACCACGCCACATAGGATTAAATTTCCCTGCCCCCAAGGGTTCTTTCGATTGATCCCAAAAAAGGACCAAGTATCCTTCACTAAACACTCTTGGACGGACAGATTTATCGTACTAGATCTTAACGTGACGTTTATTAACCTCTAGAGCCACCAAGGCATCCCGACGTTGTTCATCAAGTTGCTCAAGGTGAACCAAATGCTCCTCCAAAGGTGAATTGTTTGGTAAGAGTTCCACAGCTAGCTTCAACAAAGGAATCTCGCATTCAACTGGCAATATCGACTCCACTCCATGTACAATTTGATATGGAGAAAAACCAGTGGCACTCTTAACCGCGGTTGGATATGCCCACAAAGCAGGGTATAACATAATGTGTCACTTCGTCTTCCTTTGTGCGATGGTTCATTGGAGAATGGATTTGAGTGATTTATTCACTGCCTCCACCTGTCCATTCACTTGAGGGTAGTAAGAAGAGTAGTGCTCTTGCTTATACCCTAACTTCGATGCCAACTCTTCCATTATATGGTTCTAAAAGTGCGATCCATGGTCAGTGATAAGCTCTTTCGAAATCCTGAACTGAGTAATAATTTGGTTGAATACAAAGTGAGCCGCTGTCTCACCGTCATATTTTACTGTAGGCATAGCCTCAGCCCATTTTGTGAAGTAATCAATAGCCACTATAATATGATGGCGCCCCCCAGCCGAAGCTGGGTTGCAATCCATAAAATTGAGCCCCCACTTGGTGAAGGGACCGGCGGTGATAATGGGATGTAACGGGCCAGGTTTCGAGGGCATATTACGTGTGAACACCTGGCAAGGGTGGCACCTCTTGACCGCATCAATACAATCCTTAAAGATCGATGGCCAAAAATAACCCGCTCTCAAAATCTTTTGAGCTGTAGAAATCCCAGATAAATGACCACCACACGCCCCTCTATGGCAATCATTAAGCACTACCTCAGCCTCATCATGAGTTAAACAACGTCATAAAATGGAATCTACTCCATGGCAGTACAAAGTATTGTCCACTATGAGGTAGTTCTTAAAGACATGACGTAATCGTCGTCATTCATCTCGCGAGAGGTGAGTAGGGGTCTTCTGTGTTTGTAAATATACTATGATATCCCCATACCATGGGTCTAACATTGAGATTAAGAAGATGTGTTCATCAAAAAACATATCTTCACAAACCAACTCCTCGGCCTCGCTCAGAAAATCCGATATAAGCTCTGTAAAGATTAAAGATTTCTTCGATTTTGCCGAAACAAACTCGAGATCAAACTCTTGCAGAATGATAATCCATTTATTATACCTTCCCCCAATCATCCTACGAGTGAGGATGAATTGAAACGGATTGACATGGGCCACAACCAAGGTCTGGCAAAGGAGAATATAATGTATCAAACGCTGAACCGCATGTACGGTAGCTAAAGCAATCTTCTTGACATGAGAATAAGGAATCTCTGCGTCAATAAGGTTTCGGCTCAGATAATATATGACATGCTCTTGGAGCTCCTCATCCTCTTGAACCAAAACCATACCAATCATCTCTAAAGATGCGGCCACATATAATAGAAAATCACAGCTATAATATGAAGGACTAATCACCGGGCCCCATGCTAGGGCTCGCTTGAGTGCATCGAAGGACTCCTGGGCTCGCTCATCCCATTCAAAGGGAGTATCCTTCTTCAAGAGACGCATGAAGCCTCTAGTCAAATTGGCAAAGTTGACAACAAATCTTCGTAAGAAGTTTGCCATGCCTTGCAAACACTAAAGATGACGAATATTTCTCAGGGGAGACAACTGAAGTATTGCCTCAACCTTCAAAGGGCTGACTCTTATACCCTCTTTTGAAATGATGAATCCTAACAAACGACCTGACTTCACACAAAAGATGCACTTATGAGGATTTAATCTAACTGAATAGTGTCGGCATATTTTGAATACCAATATCAAGTGATAGGGATGACACATTCTCATACGAGAATGAGTAGTGAGGTCATCCAAAAATACTTCAATAATAGACTTGAGATCGTGGAAGATCAAGGTCATCGCCCACTGAAATGTAGCTCCGACGTTTTTAAGGCCGAAAGGAATTTTTCTATATGCAAATGTTCCCCAAGGAAAAATAAATGCAATCTTATGTTGGTCCTCAGGTTTAATCTGGATCTGATTATACCCGGAAAAGCCGTCCATGAAGGAGAACACCTCGCTACCTGCACACTCATCCAAAATCTGATCAATAAATGGTGTGGGGAAGTTGTCCTTAGGACAGGCATGATTTAAATCGTGGAAATCAGTACATATGCGGATCGCTCCCTATTTCTTATCCACCGGAACAGGGTTTGAAACCCACTCCATCAAGGGAATGGGATAGATGAAACCAGCTTTCAACAGCTTCTCTATCTATGTCTTAATGGCGGGTGCTTTCCTAGGATTCATGGCGCGTAAAGGTTGTTGAACAAGCTTAGAGTTGGGGTAAGTCTTAATCTCGTGTTTGACAATCCGAGGGTCAATACCTAGCATCTTGTCGTAAGACCAAGCGAAAATATCACGGAATACCTTAAATAGCTCAATGTATTCAAGAATCTCAGCTTGGGAACATTCCGCCCCAATATAGACATTCTCTATTGTGCTAGGATTGCGAGAAATGTTGATAGGAATCATTAACGATATGTTTGCCATGTTTCCATTAGCCATCGGACCAGGAGAGCTTAACGGAACCATAGGACTACCAAATTTCTGACTAAGAACTGCCCTAAACTCCTCATGCTCTAAGCGGTCAAGCTCCAGAAGAAAGTATGATCTATGATGGAGTTCCTCCCATGGTGGCTCAACTCCCAACACAGCCTCGATAATCGCTTCATCTGAAGGGAAAACCATATCAAGGCAGTCGTGTGCGTGAGAAGACTATACTACCCATGCCGGAAGCACATAAGGGTCTTCCTCCTCCATCCGTGAAGAGGAAGGACTAGGCTCTGCAGCAGACTTGAGATTATCTTGATAAGCTATCATAACTGTAGGCAATGGCACGTTCATCTCGACAAACTCACTCGAAGAAATTGGTGCATGAAGAATCCAAGGATCTTCCATATGGGTCGTGCGAAAAGACACCGATGTCATAGATGTCGAAGCCTCATCGGAACTAGATCCTATCATGAGGATCGGTGCAGGACAACTAAGGCTTCCCATGAGGGATGGATACATGCCTACACCCACACTCCCAGTTTTTGGCTGAGAGTGCTCAATGATCGGGATCAAAGTTCCCGAAGATGTGGTTACCGATGGATTCTTGAATGTCATTTGATCAATCGTTATAATCTTCCCGTTATGTGGAAAGCATACAATGCAGAACAAGGAAGAAGAAACGGCTTGCATGCTGTACATCTAGTTCCTACCCAGCAAGAGATTGTAGTCAAGGGGTGCATCAACCACCTTGACCTCTATCACAACGCTCTTTCTTCCCAAACGGACTTTAAGGGAAGGAAGGATACCGTGCGGCCTAAAAGATCTCCCATCAAATGCTGTTAACATGGTCGCTAACTTAGATAGCTCAGGGGAACCCAAACCCTTCCAACAGGCTAAAGACATCACAGAAGCAACAGTGCCCTTGTCAATCATAGTATGCTTGACGATCATATTAAGACATTCTATGTGCACCAAAAGAGACACATAGTAGGGCAAGCGAGGCTGATGTTCTGTGGTTTCAAATTTAATCACAAAGGAAGAATCATCATTGTTCACACCTAGGGCAGAAAGCAATGCCTTCCTTTGCGAAGGACAATTCTGAAGCACTTCCAATGCAGACATAGCACAAGGAGTATGGCCCAAATCCTTGACAAATGAATAATTTTGGGAGGCTCGGGCATTTGGATTATGCCCTGAACGCTTAAGGACTCCCTTAGGAATGCGAGGTGCAGCCTCAAGTTTATCCATAGGTTTCTCAATACACAAAGGGGACCCTGGTGGATCAGGTTCTTTGCCTGGGCTGGGTTGTGACGAACTATAATCTTTCACACACGTCACAACTTTCGCAGCACGGACCATATTAATGCACCCACGACCACTAGTCTCTGGTGGATCATCATCACTAGACTGGTCATTGGACTTTGAGTTCATATTCTGGTTATGTGGTAAAGGGTTCGTTAACATAGCTGGGCCTTGTGCTAAGAATCTCGAAGCTTCTTCAATTTGAGGGCACAAGTAGGTGAGGTGATCGTCCTTACATAACTTGCAATGGAACTTAACCTTACGTTTAGCTTGCTTATCCCCCCAACATTTTTACCATTCTTGTCATTATTGTTAGCATTCTCATTCTTATTCCCACCCTTTCGATTAGTATTTTTACCCTTTTTTCTATTCCGTCCGGGCTGCTGGTTACCCTTCTGGTCCGACGATTGCACAAAAAGTACATTCGCCGTTTGGGTGGGTTGAGACGAAGCCGTAGCTTGTCCTGAAACAGATTGGTTGATTGAAAACTGACCAGCTTGTTTTGCAACCGAATCTGCAGGTTTCGCATTTGCACAACCCACAATGCCATCGGCATGTGGTCCAGGTTTGACTTTGGGATCGAAACTAGAATGAGGAGCGTTGGGAATAATCTCATACAACAAACTGGACTGAGCATAGATCAAGTCCAGTTCCTGCGCCCTAAAAATCGCTTGTTCCTCATTCTGCACTCCAGATGTGGAAACATCCTTCGCTATATATGGCAATAACGACTTGAGGAACCACTCGAGGAGGAACTTCGGCGGTATAAAGGATTTAATTAATCTCTTCCGTCTACGCCACTCTTGAATATGATCAGAAATACAGGTGGCTTTATCTTGCCAAAATGTCAACAAGAGTTTAGTACCAACATCATAGCGCACTGGTAGCTGGAAGTGATTAAGAAAAGTCATCGCAAGGTCATCGAACAAAGTGAAAGCAACCCTAGGTAACTCTATATACCATTTTGCAACAGGCCCTGTGAGGGTGCATTGAAATAGTCTCAAACGGACTGAGTCCTGATGTAACGAATTTGAAGAGCACCATAGGTGAAGCATAGTAACGTGTTCGCTCGGATCCTCTCCCAGTTTACCATTGAACTTAGGTATGTCCAAAGGAAGCTTGGTAGGGACAGCCGGCCAAGCCGGGTCATGAGCCACAAGATTGTTCGTAAGTCTCAATAAGTCAGGAAGATTGAGCATCGCGAGGAAAGGGAGCCTAGGATGATGAGGTCTATGGACCACTCCCTGGTTCATATAGGGTTGATTACCACCATGGCCTTGGCCACAGTGCCCTCCTCCCGTATGACCCGTATAGGGTGGTGTGGAAGCACCATAATGAGGTGGAACTTGACTAATAGGAGCTACAAAGCCATAATTAGGAGAGTAAGCAGGTTGTTGATACCCGCCTCCATAAGGTGAAGAACCTTGTCCATACTATGTCCCATAATAGGGTCCATAGGTCATCTGTTACGATGCCCCATGAGACACTCCATAGGTAGGAAGATACGCTCCAGAAGTAGGAATATACATACCGAAAGTAGGGATATATGCCACGGGAGTAGTAATCAGACCTCTAGAAGCATGAACATAACCTCCTGAAGTAGCGGGCGGTATGTGAACTTGAGACACAATCGGTCTAGTAACTGCAGTACAGACCTGACTCGTAGCCACGTGCCAACTCGAAGGCCCACATGAATAAGGTGGAAGGTGGAAATTTGAAGAACTAGGGGCTGAGGATGAAGGAATCTGGGTAATAATATACGTGCTACCACTTATCGTCACTTGTCTCGGGTCCGGTATCCTAATAGGATCACTAACCCTAGACCTAGGAGGAATATATGATGTAGCTTCCACCGCTGGGATGGAAGGTGCAATGTGACTAGTGCTCCCAAAACTCTCTACGTGGTAAGGAATGGGATTTCCCCCAGGCATAGTGTTAGGCTCGAAGTCAGATTCGACATGAAATTTCAAATCATGCATAGGAAAACTGGTCATACCATAACTACCATAGCTAGTAGTGGCGGGTTCAAAATGAGTCTCGGCGTCCTCCGGCATGCCATACCGGTAACGCATCAAAGGGGAATCAGCCCTAGAGTGAGAAGGTCTATCATGCATGGCTCCTATCTTAGAAATCACAGGACCTAACTTAGCTAAGTCAGGTGAAGGATTGTAAGTAGGAGTAAATTCCCCATCGTCTACACGAATGGGAGGAGGTGGTTCAGGAATATCCTCTTAATGGTCTCCCATGGTGTGTGAATCAATGTGTGATATAGTCCGCCTGGACTTTCTAGGTCTCTCTCCCAAAGGAGGAGGAGAAGTAGAAGGCGGAAGTCATGCTAAACGACGAGAACAATGAGGAACCACACTCGAATCCACAATGACTCAAAAAATAGCAAAGACTCTCTATTTACATAAACCCTAGGCCAAAAATCGTGCATAGAGCAATCACTAATAAAATCTAAAGCCAAATGCAAGCAAACAAGGGTTGGATAAGTGAACTCCTGAATGAAGTAGGTATGTCTCGCCTAGGAGAGGCTTGAGACTCCCATACACAACAAGCAGAGGTATGTAACCAATTATTGTGGCCCTCAGCTTCAACACGTAAAGCGACTGTGCTATTCGACCCTAACCTGGCCGGGACACCTGCAGAATAACCCCTACAAAGTATCCCCTCAATATCCTAGGTAAGGCCACTAAGGTCACCTCAATATAATAAATGCTTAGGTGGACAGTCACAGGAGGGATTGATCGTATCGGTAGTGTAGCAAAGCCCGAAACTCTCAAAAGAGCCCCCAGATACGAATACAATCCTGGAAATATCTCCGGTGCTACTTAGTTATGACTAGGGGTCATCCCAATCAATAACTGCTCACACTGACTCATGCTTAACTCCCTTTTGAGAGGAGGATCCTGAGAAACACTGGTTATACCAAGGATTTCACACACTCACCTAGACAGACACCTAGATGTTGTTGTTTAGTGATCTTGGAGAATTGACTTACAATGAACTATTCCAAGATCTTAAAACCTAAGCTTGTTGGTGCACCCTAGAAAAGAAAAGAGTGTAGTTCATTTTATTTAGCATTGATTTTAGTTGGCTTTATTACTCAAAAACGGGATATGATCGTGCAACTAGTGGTGGTATGACACAACATGAAGTAAAATGCACACCTAACAATAAATGAAAATGCATTGTATCCATGAAAACAGGGTATGCTACTATGTGAAATGCACAATTCTTCTTCAAATGATAAATGCAAATTTTCCTATATGAAGTCCTAACTAGTACTCCAAAGCAAATCTAGTGCAAGTACAATGCAAAGTGCCAAATGCAATGCATGATGATAAGCAAATGTTTTTGGATTTTTTGAAAATAAAAGAGATGTAAAAAGAAAGAGAATGATTCTACGACCCCTAGACTCTGCAAGCACACCCAAACAGCATTCAAGCAAAGCACTAAGGTAAAATAACTCTAATGCACTAATCTCAAACAAAAAATCGAAAAATGCCATGACAAGAACTTCCTTAAAAAAAAATTTAGCCTAAAAAAAAGTGTTTCTAGTCAGAAACAGAGGTCTAAATAGACTCAGTCAGTGCCAAAGGAGACTCAGCAACTAACAGAATTCACCCAGCAACCAATTATCTTCCACAAAAAGGAAAAATAAAGGGTATATGTGACTGTTCGCAGTAAACCCGCGTGTATACGCGGAAATAGCAGAGGAAACCACGTGTATACGCGACTGTAAGTCAAAAACCCGCATACAGGAAGAAAAGGTGCATAAAATCAAGGAAAAAAGGCAGGCTAAGAAAAACTTCACACCAATCAGACTCTACCAGGCATACATGCCCCCAGACCCGACATAGAAACAAGAGAGAAAGAGGAATTCAAATACATTGAATGCCGAGAAAACAACCCCCAAATGACAACTACTAGGAACTCCCCAGCGGAGTCACCAATTTTGTTACGGAGAGAAATTCCTATGGCTTGGGGTACCACAACAGATATCTTGACTCCAGAAATCAATCATTTCCAATATGCAATAGAAATTAAATGTCTAACACTAAAGGATCAGACCTCATACCTTATTCCGGACGGTTGAAGTAGATCCCTGTTGAGCTTTCCAATATTCAGCTTGAATTGATATCTTACTTTCTAAACAACAAGTAAACAATAAAAGCATTCTATATATCATGGTGTTAGATCTATTCTAGCATATATAATCAATAATGTACAAGCATTTGACATAATCCCATGGATAAAATATTCATTCAAATACACATCATTGGACAAGAAAATATATTTCTATTAATATAAATCAGAGATTACAAGATACAACCTCTGATAGCACGTCTGCGAACCGGAGAAACTGAATCCCCCACTTGGGCCTCCACCACTTCAATCCTCCATCTCTCAATAGCAAGCTCACAAGAAAAAGGCAAGCTTGGGAAGAACAAAAAAGTGCTCCAAGGGACAAAGGGATGCAGACTCAAGCATAAGTTCCGGCAACAATGGACTATAGTTTCTTTGCTCTCAATTCTCTCTTATTCCTTCAATGTACCAAGGGGTTCCTTATATAGATTTTCAAAGGGGTAATGAAAGGTCGAATCCGATCAATCTCAAGGCATATGGAAGGCCAGGAGTCAAATGAGTCGGATCCATGTCAAGGAAAAATCCAAAAGGATTTGGATTATGCACACATCCCAATGTATGTGGTTTTAGTGGTCAAACCCACGTATGTACGTGCTTATAGGTTAAAAAGTCACGTGTATCATTTTTCATGTGTTTTTAGGGATGATCAGGGAAACATCAAAGGACAAAAAGTGGTCCATAGGATCTAATGAGTCTGCAGCGGGATAGGGGAAGGCCATACAAAGTGTGATTCACCTGGAGTGGTGAAATATGCTATAACACTAGGACCACCAGACCCTCCGGAGCCTCCAGGAGGTGGTAAACCTCTAGAACCATCGGAACCACTAGGTGGAGGGCCTCCAGACCCTCCACAGCCATAAGGAGGAAAGCCACCAGGTCCCCCAGGACAACTAGGAGCTCTAGGACCATGAGGAGGACCACCAAATCCTCCGAGACCATTAGGCCCCCCCAAGGGGGAGGACCTCCATAAGGTGGTTCTCCCGCACCTCCCGCAGTATGTATAGGTATCCCTCCCATAGCTGGCATGTAAGACCAATTAGGTTTCCCCCATGGCATAAAAGTGTTACTAGTATGGAATTCCAGCATAAGGCATTCCTGTAGGATTAGATGGATGATTACCTACAAGTATTTGATAACCACAACCACTAGAAGACTAAATGGTAATAGGTTGTGCCCCTAAGGGCTGACCTGAACTAGATGGGGGATTTACCACATTGGTGTGGGTGGGAGGGACAAAAACTGTAGATGTTTCTATGTTAGAGGTCTGCCCTTTACTAGGTACAACTCTGTCATCAGATAACATAGGTCGTGTTGGGGGTTGCCCCTCGACATTCAAAGGTACTGACGAAACAGGAATTGAAGGTTGGGCCCCATATGCAAAAGACCTGGGAGGATTTAGAACATACATAACATAAGAGGTGAGAGGGGTGGAAAATTGACCTGGGTTGTGGGTTGTTAATGGACGATCTATAATCGGTTCAATGGGTCTCATAGAATCGGCTAGTGAACGATATCCCACAGGAAGGGATGTGGAATGTACTGGTGTAAAGCCTAATAGGTTGTCAATCTGCTTTTCTATCTCCTGTGCATGGAGAATAGCATCACGGTATTTCCTGTGTTATTCTTCACTCTTAGGAGAACTTACATGGGTGTCAAATGAGGCAATGGCCTGTCTGATAAGTGTCTACCAAAAAGGAGCATTAGGACCAAAGTCTGGACGGGTATCATCAATATGACCTTCCAAGGGAGGATGGAATGATGAATCTTCCCGGGAAGGGTATTGGACCAAGGGAGGCGAGTGTGAAGAATATGGTACTCCACTTTCCACCACCACATTATCTCCCACTTAGGAGTTGGTAGCAGCTCCTTGGTCGATAGCTTCCATTGGATTTTCTCCTAAAATAGGAGTAAAATCAGGTGGCAAGCCCCATACTCTTCTGGACTGTCTTAACTCAGCCAGTTTGTACAGTTCCTACCTAACCTAGGGTCTGAAAATCTAAAAAAACACACCAAAAGACTTCCCTACTCAAACTATAGGTCAAACAAGCAGACTTAAAATGACAAGAGGAGTTCAAAAGTCAGGTCTCTCACTAGGATTGTCAAGAAGGTGCCACTCGCGATATACCTCGATGGTACGTGCGTAGTAATCTCCCCGAATGCTATTTTCGGTGTATGGCTCCAAACAAGATAGCCAAAGGGATTTTCTCAGATAGATAAGGTACCCTAGTGGGGTCTCCCGATATACTCAATGTACGTGGGAGCTTGAATTGATAGTAGTGTTGTCTAATGCATAACCGTACACAAGGGGCCTTCCGATATACAATGGAGTATGTGAAGTACCTTTCTATATACCTCAAGGGTACATGAAAGTCCGTTCGATATACCGACGGTACGTGGAAGAACCACACAAGTCCAGGAATGCAATGCTGAAAAATAATGACAGCTCCTACGTTTGACGATGCCCGAACACGTCTCTAACCTATCACTCAAGTTACTGTGTAAATTTTAACCTACAACTACCATTAATTTTAACTTGTACGGTTAGGTGAATGCATGATGTTTTGAGAGAAAAGTAAAACCATGCAATATGCTTGTGCAAATGTTCACTTTACCATTCAGTATGCCTACTTACGAGAGGGAAGAGAGTGTTTTTCTTTTTGTTTCAAAACCAACAATCATTCCAATCAACAGTCATGAACATCAAATCAAAGACAAGAAAACACTTCTACAAACCAAATTATTCTTTTCGAAAGCAAATGAGAAGGGTGAGAATCTCTTTTCCTAAAAGAACAACACCAAGCACACCTATATGCCAATGCACTCTAACTTTTCAAATTTCACAAAAACATAAGCAAATCTAACTTAAAACTACCATTTTTTTATTTTGATTGAGATAGTCCTATATGCATGAGAGACGAAAGATCATAAAGGTTTTGAAATCTTGTAAATCCAATCAGAAAACCCAAATCCAATGCTCAAATATGATGTCCTAATCTCAAGTAAAACTTTTCTTTTTTGAAGGGAGGAAAAAGAAGTTTACTATGCAAGCAAGAAATGAAATCTAGAAGCTAATCTAGCATTCTTCTTTCAGTATATGCAACAAAAAGAGAGTTCAATGACACCCTAACTTTTAGAAAACAATAAATCCTTGTTTAAGCACAACCAACAAGAAAGAAGCGAATGAACAATCAAAAGACTAAATAAACTTTTGAAATTCCACTCAAATCAATATTAAACCATCAAAGCAGCAAGCCACACACATCAGATTCAATAACACAAACCTGATAACAGAACTGAAAGCAATCAAAATTCCAAATTTTTACAAAGAAAAATGAGAAAAAAGAGTTTTGGACTAATGCCTACCTGGCACCGTGCTTCGTAGGTGTTGACAGAGTGTTTCCAAGACAACACCGCTCCTGGAAAACCAGATACAGGTGGTGGCACCACTTACTACTCACTATGTTCGAGCGGTGGCATCGCTTACTGCTCACTATGTTCAGGCGATGGCACCACTCCTCGTACAAAGCATGGGCGCAGTTCCCTGTATACGGCCAAAACAAAAAAGAGAACGATGGATCAAATAAAAAAAAACTAGATCAAGGCAAATACTGTCGAATTGAATGTGGTAACAGAGCATAAAAGACCGAAATGACTCAGATCTGAATAGATCTGGAAATTTCAAACCCAAATAATACAAATCAGAAAGTAGATCTGACTAAAAAGAGTTGAAGAAAACGGAGCCTGGATTTGGACAAGAGTTGCATACTGAGGAAGATCAGAACAACTGAATACAACTAATCCCCAGCGGAGTCACCAGATGTGTTAGCTGGAATATTTAACCTCCTGTGGATAGCAAGGTGTTCCACTGTTCTGAATGGCTCATATCCAGAACAAATAGAGGACAGAGGTTGAAGACTCTCCCTAGACGCTGTAGATATCTGGAATACAAGGCTTTGATAGTTCACCTGTGTACCTGTAAAAAAGCTCAACACGAAACGAATAAAAGAAACCAGAATATGATCTACTAATCTATGCTAGTGACTAAGGAATCTAGCAACATATATATGTGAAATCACAACAAAAACATCATATGTGGGACAGAAATCAGCTTGCATTAGAAATATGAAGAAGTTTACAACCAAGCCTTAGTGTTGAAATGCATCTCCATGAAACCAGCTCTTCATCCCCAAAAGCTCCAACTCTAGCTCTCTATGCTCTCTCCAAATGATCTTGGGCCAAGAAACAATCCAACAACATAACAATACCTTCAAATGTTCTCCCCTCAACCATGGCTATGAGCTCATATTTTTAGGGCTTTAATGGATAGAGATGGTTGAGAAATTAGTGGGTGAGGTGGCCTCTAAGATCCTAGGATGAGGGATCTCGAGCTCAACCAACCCACAACAGTAGAGATAAGGCAGTACACGAAGCTTATCGTCTGGAAGCCTCGAGAAACTTCTCTTTTTCCCTTTTTACCTAGGTTACCGTGCTTCTCCTTCTATGACAGAGCGGTTCTGGTAATAACTGCCTATGCACCAAGGGCAATGGGTGGTGGCACCGCTTGTGGAAAACTGATGAAAGGCGGTGCGAGCAGGGGTACCGCTCCTCGATAAATGGGCATGCACGATGATGGGAATTTGTATGACAAATCGATAAAAAACCATTTAGTTTCCACTCCAGAAGCTGGGATTCAGGACAAGTAGGTATGTCAAATGTCTTATCACATGATGGTGACAGGATTTTGGTATAACAAGAATGATATGCAAGTGCCGATCTAAGAATGCAGACTGATAGAGAATACAAGGAGCGGTCAAAATGTGATTCGCAGATTCTTACCTCCTGTCTTAACTCACTCGCATCTAAATCACACACAGTAAGAAACTAAAACTAACTATCCAACCTATCCCTAGGGATCAAGATTATCATTTATCAATGAGTAATGTACTTTGCGCATGCATTCAAAAAAATCACATATAGTTGTTACGTATTCAAAAAACATGAACATAAATAGATATATGAACAACAAGATAGCTCATTGTTTATGAAAAGCCTTCATTACTCATAGTGAAAATTTCATAGAATAAGCTAGAGTGCATTCATAAAAAGAACATAGGTTTAAAGAGTTAGAACGATCTCACAGTTAATGGACAACAGCTGAAAACGAAATAGTTCACATTCAACAAATCCATAGCACAACACTTGAAATCTTCCACCAAGCTTTCTCTAATAGGAAACTTGTAATTCTTATTGCAAAAGGAAATAGTTCCTCTTACAACATGCTCCTACAAATCTATCTAGGAAAAATTCCTTTATTCTATCTAACTCTCCTATACTTATACTACAAGCAAAACTGTTGGGCCGCCCCTCAGTGACCTTTGGGCTCCCCCCAACCATTCAGTCCCACAATTTTGTCTTTTAGTGAGTGCTCATGATTCCTACAATACGTTATATTTTAGATTTAGATTTTAAGAGCACTTTATAAAAAGGGACCAGCTTGGTAACCGATGGACTTCTCCCAAGCCTGGGCCTCTGCTGCTATCGATCTGTTTGAGATCTCAGACCCCTACTTTCTTATGCTTTGTCTTCTAGACATATCTTCTCTACAGCAGTAATCACCCTATCATGAATAACCAGTTCTTAGATCACTTAGTGTTTGACAAAGTAACACAAACTGTATTAAAACATACATCTTGTAAAGTGAACTATCAAAAATATTAATGCATGAAACTAAAAATGATAATGCAAGAAAATCCTGCAAGTTCATATCTTGAACTCCACTAAATCCACTGTCCAAACTAAAATCACAAGCCCAAAAAATAGACTCTTTATCTCAATCCAGGACACATCTGGACCAAATCGAAATCCTTCGATGAAAGCATGAATCATGACAAAGTAACTGCCATCGAAAAACAGAGTAAAAGCACACGAGAAAGGCGAGAAAACCCTCACTGGCGGGAAAAATACTAAGCATTGGGCAAAAACCTCCTCATCGATGAACGGAACAACTCTATGTCGGAAGGTTAGTTCACTAAGCCACCACAATGGTGGAAACCATAAGGACTACGGCTTCTGTGACAATAAGACATCATTGGCGATCGGAAGAACGGGGAACTAGCTATAAATGCATCTGCAGATAAACCAACTAAACATTGGAAAGATAGTGTATTACTTAGCCGTAATGGCGGGAAAAAGTTAGAGAACTACTTCCGCTATCAAAATAAAACTTTGGCAAAATAAAACACCAAAGACTGTCGTACAGGCATCAAAGATCGGAACCACTACCACTAAACACATAGGCATCGGCGATCGGAAGGACTAACCATAATGCGTCGGCAGAATAGTTTAGTACGCAGCCGCAACGACGGGAGACGGACAGACTAAAAGTTTTGCAGTCAACCTAAAAACATCGGTGATCAGAGTCTCAGAAGACTAACCAGTATTGCATCAGCATATGAACCAACTAACCATCAGAGAGATAGCGTACTATACAGCTGCAACGATGGGAAACAATCAAACTACGACTTCCGCAATCCAAAGAAAAATTTGACGATCGTAAACTTTAATAACTGTGAATTGGTGAGTTTACAACAAGGCCTTCGAAATGGTGGCATCGCTCGAGACTAGAACTCTGACACTTAGCCAAAGCATTCTGATAGTGAAAACAAAATATCATCGCAAAGCAAAACCATTTGAACCAATAAAACCACGTAATCGGCAAAAGAAAAACTATCCATCAGCCCATTTTTTATCTGTCCTCTGAAACGGCGGTGATATAGAAGACTAATGCTCCAAAAACAATAAAATAAGAACGCTGACAGTCCAAAAAAAAATGAAATAAAAGTGCATCGATGAAAATAAGAACTTTCCATCAGGAAGTTCATTACTTACCCTCCGCAACGGCGACTGTGTTGGGCTGCGTAGAGAACTACCGCTCCGATCCAGACATAAATAAACTTCTGAAAGTGATAAAGGAAATCATTTTAAATAAAAAAGGCCATCAATTTCAACTTCACTATCAAAAGCATCAGTTTGAACAAAAGATAATCATTCAACTTTCGAAAGTGGTAAACAATTTACCTCAATTCAACCTCAAAAGATCCAAATTTGTAGCAGAGGAACAACAAATTTCAGCAATCCCAAACAAATTCAGGCAAGATAAAATTAAAAGGAGGGTCCAAAATTTTAAAAAATTTGGGAAATAGTTGCAGCTGCAACATAACGACGCAGTCAAATGGATTGTGGAACATGCAAACCCAACTGACCATTCCTTAAATGACATTACACGGTCACAACTTGTTACCTTTCTCCTTGATGTCTTTATCAGAGCATGTGGTCTTAAACCAGTTAGGTAACCCCTTGATGTAGACTTTGTTCGAGCCTCTAAGACCAGTTTCAATCTCATTGAAATGTTAAAATCATGGATGAGTGAAACTGGTAATTTCTCTCAGAGGAAATATGACCTTTACCCTATTACTTGGTTTAAAGAACCCTATTCATTACTAGAAGTTATGTTATGCAGTTTATATGGTCTTCCAAATTTCTCCACATTCAAATCCAAATGGGCTTCAGTGGATCACCATGTCCTACCCACTAGTGAATCCTTCCCATGGGCCTCTATTTTATCCCTAGAGCTTAGAACAACAATACAAAGTTATCAAAATGCCACTACCCGGAAGAAACCTAATTTATTTTTGTCAGCCTTTGTCATCGGTGTATTCTACACTCATTTTCAATATCCCAATTTGGGATGGAGCTGGGATTTACTGTCCCCACCAGTTCTATTTACTATTCAGAGTTGTGGGATACCAATTATGTAACTAGGTTCTATGAAATTTGTGAAAATTTCCTCGGCCGTATTCATTTTCTAATCTCTAAAAAGGAAGCTCCTGATTTCTCAGTCGAAGCCAAAACCCTCATTCCTATGATGGGTGACTAGTATGTTGCCGAGTCCTTTGCATATTTCAGGTTCTGGGGAAGAAATACTATCCACATGTTGCCAAGGGTTGTCCCTGATAGGTTTTTCATCGAATAAATATCTTTCCAGGCCATGACTGAAGGAGTTTCTAAGAAGCTTGCTGGACCCAAAAGAAGAGTTTGTCCTAAGTTCCCTCAGACCCTTGGATCTTTAACCATACCAACTTCAACCTACGCTACAGAGCTAAGTGACCATATAGTTTCTCTAAAGCTTGGTTTTGCTAACAACTTGACAACATGATCCCATTGGATCTCTTGATGCTCATCTCAGGCAGAACCATTTCAAAACTGGCTACAATCATGAGGAGAAGAGATCGAAGTGATATGGATGCATCTATCATAAACTAGAAATTTTGGACTCAGCAGTCTGGTGATCCACAGGTGGATGCTACTGATACTACTGCTACTTTGGGAGCATTCACAGGTGCAAATTTTGATGCTGTGAACACACTAAACAAAGAATTTGATAGAAGAAAAGAAGAAATAATCCAACTAAAGGAAGAGCTGGAGCAACTCAGGAGAAAGCATAAAGCTCATGTTGCTAATATCATGAAAACATCTGAAGATAAGTATGATGAGCTGCAGGTCAAAAGTGATTCTCTTCAACTTGAACTAAAAGGAGAGAAAACTATGAATGCTAGTTTTATACAGAAGATAGCCTTACATGAGAAGTAATGTGAAGATACAACTACAAGTGCATCTTCATCTTCATTCTCTAGGTTTTCGCAAGAAGAATTTAAAGAATTTCCTATCAAAAAAACCTAGGATCATCATGAGTTAATCAAGGAATTGTTTCAAACTCTTGATAATATCTTTGAAACTCATATTGCTTTTGGTAAGACGTCTATTACCCTTGAGTATCAAGTAGAAAATAGAGAACAAGCTTCCAAGGCCTATGATGATGTTGTGGATTGGAAAATATACATGAAAGACAAGCCATAAAACATCACCATCATGAGCAGTTTTCAACTGAAGAACGTCAGAACTATATTGCATGCTTGGGAAGATATGAATGACACGATTGATCGGGCTATTAAAAAAACACAAGCTATCTGTGGAAGGAGGTGGTATGCTGCTGATAATTTAATGGAGATTTTTTTTTTTCCTTTGATGAGTCTCATCAAGAATGCATTCCCTCCTAGATTGCTGATTGAACATGTTGAGCAAAGACAAGATGAGGTAAAGGTGAAGATCCAAGGACTTGATCACATCGGCATTAAAGACATGGATCGGTTAATTAAACAACCTGTTTCTATTGAAGGGAAGATCCATATTTACATCTGTATCTACCACAAGTTAGCGAAAAATGAAATGGAGAATCACAAATGTGATGCTCAATTTGGGCTCGAATCTGCTAACTACCCCAACATAGAATAATTGTTGGAGATTTGGAAAATATGGAGATATTTTCTTGGTTATTAGCCTTATTTGGGTCTTTTCAATCCCATTTTGATGGGGATCCATTCTTTGTAATGTTTATTTAAGGGGTAGACTTCACATGTAGAAGGATTTTTGGAAAAGGGAAATCGGGCCAAGACACTGGAGATACCTCTGTTTACTTGAGGTTTATGTAATTTCTTGCAAAACTTTATGTAAATACAGTAAATGATATCCCTTCACATCTCTTGTTATTCATTCATTAAGTTTCTTTAATGAATCATGATTTTTCCTATTTCAGATGGATCAATAGTGTTGTTTGTCCTTTGCAATTGATGAGTGCATTTATTCACAACTTTGATTTCTCTCTGTTAGTGATTCATGTACTGATAAAGTTTTAAAGAGGTTATTCTATAAAGTCTTTATCTATTTCTGCAAATAATTATGCAGTAAAATCAGATAACAAAATGTGTTGATTTTTCAATTAACATACTTCTGGCGGGTTAACCTTGGATGAAATTATAAATTATTGTCAGTTAATTTTTATTAATTGATTGAAAGTTAAAGGACAAGTAAATTTCCTATTTACATTTCTATTAATTTGGTTAAATGCTTTCCTGTCTTACATCTCATGTTGACTTGTAAATCAAACCAAATACCTCTGTTAGACTAGCATAGATCTAGATTAGTTTTCTTCTCTCAGTTAGCTCTCACTTTCCTTTTATCTCCTCATTAATCCAGTTTTCCTGCACTGGAAAACCGATCCTTTAAGGATCAAATCCACAACTACCAACAGAGGCTAGAAATATCAGTGAGATATTATTACACCAAATAGGCTGCAGATAGGATTGTCCTTGCATAGGACCTTTAGAATCCTTTTAGTCTGGGTTTTCCCCCTCTATTGCAATCCTTGAAAACATTTTCATCCACATACACTGCCGAGGCTTCAACAAATGGCGCTAGAAGGAGGGCTGACAAATCATGCCTAAACAAACTACCAAAACTCCTCCTCCAGCAAGAGACCCAATCAGTACCCGTAGTCACACCCACACTTGTACATCAAGGGAACAAATTGCACAAGGTTCAAATTCCATCCCATCTACCCCTGTCAATGAACAGAGAACCCCAGCAAATAGATACGTTCTCATATCACCTACATTAGGGCCCATTACAATTGAAAAATTACTGAAAGGTAATTTCGATAACATTGATGACATTCGAAGACAATTCACTGAAGGGCATCTCCAATACAACAATCCCCAGGCTGATAGTCAAGATAACCTTAATAAAGGTGACCAAAATTTCGAAGAACCTAATAATTCTTCTAGTCATCCATCCACCTCTAGGTTAAATCTTGACTCCTTTTTCCAAGAATCAAATACTCCTCGACACAACATCTAAGCAGGAGGACCGCCACCTTCACCTCCTTCTTCCTCGTCTTCCTCAGACGAATCGTCAGACCTTGAACCTCCCACCTCATCAAAATAATTTGTTCCAATGGCTGACGAACAACCGAACAGGCCCTGGTTAGATGGAGATGCTATGTCTGTTTTAGCTGATCAGCATAGGTTACCTAAGAACCCCGAGAAGTGGCTTCCGAAATATAATCCAGATGAAAAAATACCTGTGGAAGACCACATCAAATATTTTATGCAGGCTATCAAACTTAGAAATGTAATACATGAAGACCTGGTCTACATATTGTTCCCCTATACCTTTGAGGGAAAAGCTTTTACTTGGTATTTTTCCTTAGAAACCAGCTCTATCCCGTCATGGGATGTGTTTTCAGAACTCTTCACTCATAAATTTGGGGATGACAAGACCCCACAAGATTTTGTCATAGATATTTCTTCCATAAAGACCAAAGGTAAGGAGAGAGTCAAGGATTATAACCAATGGTTTTCATACTTGAAAAATAGAATTCCCACTATTGTTCTCCCTGCTAAGGAATTATTAGTAGCTTATTATATTAAGGGTCTTCTGACACAAATGGCCATATGGGTCAAAAGGGCTCATAAGGAAACCTTCTAGGATGCTTTCTGGGAAGCTATTCAAATAGAAAAGGACATGTTCTATCTTAAGGAAAACCTTGACACATCATCTAAACAAGCATCTACTTCCTGCAAGAAAATTAAGAACTCCCCTAAACCAGCTGCTACTAGTCAAGACCCTTTCAATATGAGTGACATGAAGAAGATCCTCCAGAAGATGTCTAATGAAATGGTGGATCTCAAGAAAAATAATAATGAAAATCAAGCTAATAATAGGGGTTTTAATAGTCCACCTTTCATATGGCCTAATCAGCCTCCTCAAAATCCATTATCCACCACCTCCCAATCCCAGTGATGGATTCACTTCAAAAGAAATTTTTTCTGTCTTGAAATCCTTAGCTGTAGGAACACCAGACACTCCTGAATCCTCCTCCAACTGATCAAATCAAGATTTGCAACCTCCAAGAAGAAGAGGAAGAGGAGCAGCAGGCTACCACTGTAAGTTTCTTTTCGGAAGAGGAAGAAGAAGAACCTGACACAGTTTTCAATCTACAACATACTCACAACACTAGATCTAAAGGGCCTCCTCTGCAAGAACCACCACTTGTGACACCGACTCCCAACAAAGGTAAATCCCAAACATATAAAGATACCATAATTCCAGAGCCTAAATACAACTTGGCTAAGGATCTAAAGAGATTTAAATCCAACATCTTGTTGTTTGATCTTCTAAAAATCCCTTATATAAGGGATTCCCTTCCCAAAAGCATGATTATCAAACAACCTAAAGAAACCCAAAATAATAACCTTGACTCTTCTCCTATACCAAATAATCAGAAGCCCGAAAGCAAGGGGACCCCTCCTTTCTTACTTACTTTTGAAATCTTCAACAGGAATGTACATAACTGTATGGTAGACTCAGGTGCTTCATCTAACGTGATGCCTCTGTCTGTTTGTAAAAAGTTGAATTCTACTTGGGAATCTTGCCCAATCCAAATTGTCCAATTTGATAGGTCTAAGGTTAAAGTTGTAGGAAGGCTAAGTAATGGTCTCCTTAGATTGTCTGCAAATCCTAGAATTCATCAGACCATTGACATTGTGATCGCAGACATTCCAGAGACTTACGGTATGTGGTTAAGCAGAGATTGGTAGAAAAAACTGAAAGGTTACTTTTCCACCGATTGGTCTCACTTGTGGTTACCCTTAAATGGACAGCCCAACAAACTCAAGGTTAACAGGGAAACTTTTATGAAACAAATGGTAACTGATCTAGACAGATCCAATGAATCTATCTCCTATTTTGGTAATCAAATTGAACATTTTACATTCGATACATTCTTTGGAGATCTAACTGCTAATATTTCACCAGTGCAAAATGTACAGAAACAGTACCAAGTTAATCATCTTACGTCTGTACCATTGTCCAACACTATTGTACATAATGTTTATAATGTAAATACTAATTTTAGAATCGATCCTTTTCTTTGGACTTTGTTTTTTGATGGCTCCAGGTCAAAAGATGGGGCAGTTGTGGGATGTGTCCTTATTGATCCAAATGGGACCAAGACCATGATCGCATGCAGATTGGAGTTTGAATGCACCAACAACGTAGCTGAGTATGAGGCACTAGTCCAAGGACTCAGAAAGGCCATTGACATGGGTGCAAAGGCGATCGAGTGTGTAGGAGACTCTGATATTATAATGAAGTAGGTAAGAAACCAAATACATTGCATGTCTCCTCGCTTAGTCAATTATCAGATGTTGATCAAAGATCTAACTAACTCTTTTCTAGCATTTAATATCAAATATGTCCCTAGATCAAAGAATTTCGATGCTGATCTATTGGCTAATACTGAATCTAGGATAATCCTGCTGGAAGGTTTTGTTGGATAATAACTCCCAATTCTTATTATTCCCTTGCTAATGCATATATTTATACAATTCATATGACGGTTGTGTTTCATCTTCCGCCCAGCCTTTTCGGCTTCCTACATAACTATTCAATTTTCTTTATTTATTTACAAAATATAATCCCGACGGATTATATTCCAACAATCCCCCTCTTAATCCAAAGGGGTGTTCGTAAGTCCGAGCATGTTTCTGAATCTTTCAAACTTTTCTCATCCAAGCGCTTTGGTGAAGATGTCTGCAATTTGATCATTTGTGGAACAATGTCGAAGATGGACTGTCTTGGCCTCTACATGATGTCGAATCAAATGATACTTTGTGTTGATGTGTTTGGTTCGATCATGGAATCTAAGATTCTTAGCCAGCTTGAATGCAGAAGTATTGTTGATCAATAATGGAGTGGAGTTCTCTTGTTTTTCTTGCAAATCTTCAAGTATCTTCCTGAGCCATACTATTTCTTTTGTTGCTTCAGCTGCAGCCACATATTCTGCTTCTATTGTTGAATCTGTCGAAACTGACTGTTTGCGTGATCTCCATGAGACAGCTGCTGATCCAAGACTCATAGTGTATCCAGAAGTTTATACTCCTGTCTCCTTATCGCCATCAAAATATGAGTCTGAGTACCCAATAAGTTTGAAGTCATCCACTTTAGAGTACTTGAGTCCAACATCTTGAGTCCCCTTCAAGTATCTTAGAACTCTGTTTGCAGCTGACCAGTGTCCTTCACAAGGTTTATGATGAACCTTGAAAGTATGCCAACAACATAAGAAATATCAGGTCTAGTTGTTGTAAGGTAGATAAGACTTCCTACAAGTTGTCGATACTTGGTCGCATCCTCAAATTCGTTTCCTTCGCTTGATGTGAGCTTCATTTTCTGTTCCATTGGAGTAGAGATAGGGTTGCATTCTGTCATGCAAAATTTGTTTAGTAGTTCTCAAACATATTTTTTTTGAGATAGGAATATGTACTTAGGATGTTGAGTGACTTCAATTCCGAAGTAATAGTGGATATGTCCCATATCTGACATTTCAAAGATCTTTTTCAAATCTTTCTTTATGGATGCTATATAGCTCTCATTGTTCCCTGTCATCAAAAGATAATCTACGTACACCACAAGATACACAACAAATCTTCCAACTTTCTTTATAAACAGTGTTGCATCATCAAGATCAAAATGTTCGAAATTTAACTTCAAAATATGCTCGGTTAACTTTTCATACCATGCGTGAGGCGCTTGTTTTAGGCCATACAAGGATTTGACAAGCTTGCATACCTTTTGTTCTTTTCCTTTCACAACAAAGCCTTCTGGCTGAGACATGAAGACATTCTCTTTCAAGTCTCCATTCAAGAAAGCAGTCTTCACATCCATCTAATGAACTTTCCACCCTTTCTGAGCAGCTAAAGAGAGTAAGGTACGGATGGTATCCCATTTTGCTGTAGGAGAGAACGTTTCTTCATAGTCAATTCCTTCCTTCTGTGCATAGCCTTTTGCTACAATCCTCGCTTTGTGCTTGTCAAGTGAGCCATCTGATTTGTATTTTTTCTTGTACACCCACCTGCAGCCAATTGGTTTGGTTCCAACTAGAGGGTCAACCAGCTTCCAAGTTCCATTCTTCATGAGTGCATCATACTCATTCTGCATAGATTCTTTCCACTCAACACGAGTAGAAGCTTCTTCAAAGGAAGTTGGTTCAAAGTTAGCAGATAAATTAATTTCACAATCAAATGATACATCCATGTCATCACCTGAATTATTTGCTTCTCCTCCATGTCTTTTCGAACTTCTCGTTCCCGTCTTTCCAACTTCATCCGGATGGACACTTTCAAGTGTCTTTGTGGCCCATTTAGGAATCTTCCGTAATGGTCCTGGTTGATCAGCTGGTGGTGCTTCATCATTGATTGAGAGTCTTTCAATTCTCTCAGTCACATCATCCAGTTGAATCTCTTGTTCAAGTGAAGTAGCAGGAACTTCTTCATGCGGGGGAGTTGGTGCTTCATATGGAAATTCCAAAGGTTGATCCAGAATAGGAATCCCCCCTTCAAGGTTTGGAATTTCATATTCATTTTCAGAATATTTCTTTGGATGAGGATATTTTTCCAAATGATCAAGCTGTCTCTCAATGGACTAGTCATTTTTATTAGTTTCAAGAAAAATGACATCTCTGGAAATAACAAACTTCTTGTTTACCTCATCATACAGACGGTATGCCTTGGAGTATTCTTCGTACCCCAGGAAAATTCATTTTCTACTTCGAGCACCAAGCTTGTTTCTTTGCTCCTTTGGAATCAATGCATAACAGGCGGAACCAAAAAATCTGAGATGCCTGACTGAAGGGAGATGGCCAAACCACATTTCATGTGGAGTCTTGTTATCAAGAGCATTTGAGGGACTTCTGTTTCTCAAATAGGCTGCACATTTTACTACATCACCCCAAAACATTAGTTTTATATTCTTAAAAAACATCATTGAACGAACCATATTCATTATGGTTCTGTTCATTCTTTTTGCAACACCATTTTGTTGAGGATTGTAGGGAACTGTAGTCTGATGTGAAATTCCATGTTGGTGAAGATAATCTTCAAAAGCATTTGAAGTGTATTCTTTCCCATTGTCAGTATGAAGTGTACCAATTTTAGATTGTGCTTGTTTTTCTATTAATGCATGAAAGTCCTTGAATGTTTGAAATGCTTCTGATTTTGTCTTTAATGCGTAAATCCAACACATTCTTGAGTAGTCATCAACAAAGGTCATAAAATACTTATTCCCATTTGCAGAAGGAGTTGGCATTGGGCCACATAAATCTGAATGCACTAATTCTAATTTCCTACTTGCTCTGAAATTAGATTCATGGAATGGCAGCTTACTATGTTTCCCTAATATACATGCATCACATTTTTTCTTCTATTTGGGAATGGTGGGAAAACCAAATACACAATTCTTTCTCAACAAACGAAGACTGTTATAATTCAAATGACCAAATCTTGCATGCCACAATAAACTTGATGACAAATTACCTTCTCCATGCTGAGAGAGGTAGGCATAGTTCTAAACTCTTGCAGATGAACCCTTTAGCTTCAGCAGCTTCCCATCTTCGTATCCATTCATAACGACTTGGTTGTCAGAGGACTTTCTTATTTCTACGATTCCATCAAACATGTGGATGGAATGGCCTCACTGTCAAATCTCCACCAAGGACAGCAGGCTTCTCTGCAACTCTGGAAGATAAAGAACATTCTTCAACAAGAAATTAGGGAATCCAGGCATCTTTAGTCGAATGGTGCCCATTCCCTTTGGTTTAAGACTTGACTTATCTGCAAAGTATACTATGCCATTTATTGTTTCATTAAGTTCTTCAAAATAGTCTTTTCTAAAAGTCATATGTGATGTTGCACCAGTATCAAGTAGCCAACAATCTTTGTAAGATGAAAGTGAAGTCATTTCATTAATACCAAGATTACAATGTGCAACAATACAATGAGCAGAATCTGAAGAATTACTAGCATCTTGGTTTTTATTGTCATCTTTCTTCTGGTTATGTCTGTCTTTGATGGAGGCCCATGAAGCCCAACACTGATCTGCTGTGTGTCCAATCTTTCCACAACGCTTGCACTTCAAATCTGATCTTTTGCTGGAGTTGTTTCTGCCTCCTCTACCTCTGAAGTTTCTTCTTCCTCTGCATCTCTTGTTTCTTTCTCCTTTGGGATGATCATTGGATTGGTCTTTGGTGTGGTTCTTTGCTTTTTGAGCAAAGCAAAGTGATTCTACAGATGCTATAGATTGCATTTTTTACAACTGTTAGTGTAATTTACAAAGAGAAATAGAAAAACAATAACCTTGCAAGTCTACAGTCACTGCCAAGGCGAATACAATGCAATTTTATAGCATACACAGGCTTCTTCAATATAATTGTTTCACATAGACTTTATTCTTCAAGGCAGGTCGCAACTCCAGCAGCTTGATGCACTACTTCTAGTTGCAGCAGCAGAATAATTGCATAGTGGCAATATTCCCAATTGCACGAGCAGTCTCAATGCAATCAACACCAACAAAACAACATATATCTTCCACTTGGAAAGGAATATACACATGTGCAATATATCAGTCACAACCCAATATATATGATATATCAGTCACAACACAATATATCAGTCACAACGCAATATATATGATATATCAGTCACAACACAATATATCAGTCACAACGCAATATATGATATATCAGTCTTCAATATTCAACAAATTCTGAATACTGAGATCGGTCTTCACGCAGGCAGCTCCATCAACTTGATCATCAGCTCCACACAGCTCCACGCAGGTAGCTCCATGCATGCAGCTCTACGCAATTCTGATTATCTTCAGAGCAGGTTTTCAAAGCACGCAGCAGTCTATAGTAAATTTAGGGTTTGTGCACTTCACGGGAAAAACTAGGGTTAGGTATAGCGGTTTTTAATATTAACAGATCTATAGATTTTGGTGCATACATCTACACCTTCACCCAGTTTTTGCAACTAAAAATAGAGCAATATGCTTGTAGGCATGTGACGATCAAAAGTATAGCTGCGGCTACCAAAGAGAGCAATTTCCGCGAACTAAATATATAATTATTAGCAAACTCTACTGCAACAACTTTCCAGATAATATCAATTTAAATCTTCTATAGCTTTGTCTAAATATCCAGCATTTGTTTGATGAACACACTTACCCAAGCCGTTCCATAGGATGGCAACCTTTCCGTTCCATAGGAGGTAAAGCATGGATGTCTTCAGCTATACGTTCTCCACCAGCAGTCTGAAAATGGCAAACAGGCTCAGTCTTCAATGCAGCTTCAAAAGAGTGCCGGGATCAAGGCGGTCACCAATGCCGTAGCAGAGAACGGGATCAAATACTAAGAATTCACAAACTCCTCACTGATATCGCATAATACTTGATAGGAGCAGTCATAAAGCAATATTCAGATGATGAATGTCACACAAGAATTAGGGTTAGGAGCTAATTCAAATGATTTGCCAACTAACAGTCAAAACCATGCAGCAAAGATCACGCAGAGTGGCGTAGTCTTCACGCAGAGGGCGTTCACTCCAGTAGCAAGCATATACTCAATGCAGATATAAACTCATAGCTCGCAACATATATACAAACTTACAGCTCGCAGCATATATTCAAACTTACAGCTCATTAGCACTCCACGGTTCTCACCACATAACAAGCAGCACACACAACAGAATGATGAATGGAAGGATAAGAAGAGAGAGTGTGGTTACAAATTAGGGTTAGGCAGGTCTCCAAGAGAATAACGCATACAATGCATGCCACTGGCAGACTGACGGAGCAGGAAGCTTGAAAGAGCAGACTGGCAGGAGAAACGAATTGACAAAGGGCAGAATGGAGGTCTAGCAATGGAATGGAATGCAGCCAGGAGTTATGACAGCGCTCTGATACCATTGTTGGATAATAACTCCCGATTCTTATTATTCCCTTTCTAATGCATATATTTATACAATTCATATGACAGTTGTGTTTCATCTTCCACCCAGCCTTTTCAACTTCCTACATAACTATTCAGTTTTCTTTATTTATTTACAAAATATAATCCCGACAGATTATATTCCAATAGGTTTATGTCTGCAAAATTTCTCGATTGAGTTGATCTACAAGCCTTCTATTCCACACAATGTCACGAACTAGAAAGTGTTTGACGATGACTAGTATATTCTCGATTTCCTTTCATCCCAATACACCTTTGAAGGCATGGTTATCAAAGAAGTTGATCATGAAAAAACTTTTTCCAACCCTTCCAATATCATTCTGAATTCGGTCATCAACCTGGAAAATTTCTACGATATACAAGACAAGTTTAGGAAGATGACCAACTACAAGACCTAGAGCTCATCCTTAAATTATGAAGCTGTCAATCTGGGAATTGCTCAATACCCTCGCTTTATCAACCTTGTAATTCGTTCTTCCCATGAATAAAAGAGAAGCTTCATTAAGTTATGCAAGGAGTTCAAAGACATTTTTTCCTGGATGTATGACGAGCTTAGGACTTTCGATACCAGCATCATGCACCACAACATTCCAATGAAACTTGAAGTGAAGCCATATCAACAGAAGCTAAGGAGAATGCATCCCAGCTTAGAACCTTCTGTTAAGAAAGAAATCGATATGCTACTGGAAGCAAGAATCATATTTCCTATTAGACACACGTAGTGGATCGCCAACTTAGTACCTATTCGGAAGAAGAATGGGGAAATCAGGCTCTGTGTTGACTTTAGAAATCTGAACAAAGCTTTTGAAAAGGACAATTACCATGTTCCTCCCATGGAATAGATTCTACAGAAGGTGGCTGGATCCAAAATTTTCTCACTCCTCGATGTTTTTTCAGGGTACAACCAAGTCCTGGTTTCCCCTAATGACCAGCTTAAAATAGCGTTCTGAATCCCTTGGGGAACATTATCCTACAGGAAGATGTTGTTCGGGTTGATAAATGCAAGAGCCACGTTCTAGAGGGCTATGGATATAGATTTCAAGGGCTTAATTCATAATTTTGTCATGGTATATTTGGATGATGTAACAATTTATTTTAAAAATGGCATGAACATTTGACTGCTTTGAGACAAGTATTTGAAAGATGCAGGATATTTGGGATTTCACTCAATCCTGAGAAGTCTATCTTCATGGTGACAAAAGGTAAGTTGTTAGGTTTCATCGTCTCCAAGGAAGGCATGAGCATTGATCTAGAAAGTCCTGAAGTAATTTCGAATATCCATATTTACATCCATATCTGGCACAAGTTAGCGAAAAATGAAATCGAGAATCACAAATGTGCTACTCAACTTGGGCTCGAATCCGCTAACTACCCCAACATAGAAGAATTGTAGGAGATTTGGAAAATATCGAGAGATTTTATTGGTTATTAGCCTTATTTGGGTATTTTCTATCCCATTTTGATGGGGATCCATTCTTTGTAATATTTATTTAAGGGGTAGACTTCACATGTAGAAGGGACTTTTTGAAAAGAGAAAATCGGGCCAAGAGACTAGAGATACCTTTGTTTACTTGAGGCTTATGTAATTTCTTGCAAAACTTTATTTAATATAGTAAATGATATCCCTTCACATCTCTTGTTATTCATTCATTAAGTTTCTTTAATGAATCATGATTTTTCCTGTTTTAGATGAATCAATAGTGTTGTTTGTCCTTTGCAATTGATGAGTGCATTTATTCACAACTTTGATTTCTATATGTTAGTGATTAATGTACTGATAAAGTTTTAAAGAGTTTATTATGTTAAAGTCTTTATCTTTTTCTGCAAATGATTATGCAGTAAAATCAAATAACAAAACATGTTGATTTTTCAATTAACATACATCTAGCGGGTTAACCTTGAATGAAATTATAAATTATTGTTAGTTAATTTTTATTAGTTGATTGAAAGTTAAAGGACAAGTAAATTTCCTATTTACATTTCTGTTAATTTGGTTAAATTCTTGCATGTCTTACATCTCAGGTTGACTTGTAAATCAAACCAAATACCTCATTTAGACTAGCATAGATCTAGATTAGTTTTCTTCTCTCAGTTAACTCTCACTTTCCTTTTATCTCCTCATTAATCTAGTTTTCTTGCACTGACAAACGGATCCTTTAAGGATCAAATCCACAACTGCCAGTGGAGGCTAGAAATATACGTGGGAGATTACTACACCAAATAGGTTGGGGATAGGACTATCCTTGCGTAGGATCTTTCGAAGCCTTTCAGTCTGGGTTTTCCCCATCTGTTGCAATCCTTGACAACCTTTTCAGCCACATACACTGCCAAGGCTTCAACAGGAGGGTATAAGAGTCACAACACCTCTGTATTGACAGTTATCTTAACCCCATTTCTATAAGTTACTTGTATATGTTTTAATCTAATATGGTTCTATAATAACTGTTTTTTATACCATGTTATTTCCCTAATTGAGTTGGTAAAGATCATAGTGAGAAAGCAACAAGTAGAATAAGTAAGCATAATAGCAACACGAGATGAGCTTCATATTTATTTCCATTACTTCTACTTTTTTTTTCGTATGGATCCTATGTAAGCATGCAAATATTATTTATCAAGGGGAGTAAATTAGAAAACTATCAAGAATTTATGTATAGCATTATTTTGTAAATGCATGCTTAGAAAGTATAGCAATATTTTGTTCCACCTACTGGATTTTATGTTCAAAACCTCTATATTTTTCTTTGTTCCAATGTACATTTGAAATATATATGAATGTGATTATCCTTCCTTGACTACACCAATAATAATAGATCCTATTGAATGAGTACCCCAGAAACCTTGAAAACCTTTCTACATGGAATCCATCAGATCTTGGAATTTGTCCACTTGTAGTTTATGGATGGCCCTCTTGAGTTCATTTAAAGTAAAAACTACTATTAGTGTTATAATATTCTCCTCATTCATCCTTGAAATCATGATATATGGTATAGTTTTTGAATAGGAAAATTTGAAAATTTAGGAAATGGGGAGTGGCTTTAGTATGCATGTACTACATTTTGGTATTGGTTATCAACAGAAACATATGAAAAACAATATCAAGGAAAGGAGGTAATGAATAATTACATTTTAGAGTTTTAAATCATTTTATTGATTTTTAATTCTTATTTGAGATTGAGAATGGAGTGACCTAATTATAGAGATAAAACACCTAAACTAGATTGTTATTTTGAGTATTGTGAGGTTTCTTCTGACAATTTGACCACAAAGACATTCCTTTGGTATATTTACTTGACTTGGCATTTATATTAGAGTCGAAACCAAGTTGTTATTGTGGTATTGCATATCTTTGTTCGTTTTGTGATATAGGGAATGATGTAGTACATATGTGTTGTTACTAAATGTTATTGTTATATATTTATGCATGCAATCACACTATAGTGAACACTGAAAACAACCTATGATGATGTATCGAATTGGATAATATTGTGAGATGTGATTAGTCATTGTGGGGTCATGCTTGTCACATGGTACCTAGCTAGATAAGAAGGTGCACATGTAATGTCTATTTATAATTTTATTTCACTATGATATGATGTAGATTATTAATCGTCCAACATTATTACTTGCGTTTGTGTTGTAGCTGCAACCTTTTCCCAAATTTAAAAAAAAAAAAACTTTGGACCCTCCTTTTATTTTTATCTAGCCTGGGATTGTTTGGTTTCCTAAAATATTCCATTCCTCTGCTATAAATTTTGATCTTTTGAAGTCAAAATTAGGGTCAACTATTTTTTCTTCATTTCGGGATTTGAATGATCTAGCACTGACGTTTGTCTAGCCTATAAAAGACTGTGGAGTTTTGTTTTATTGTTCAGAGCTTAACATTTGATTTTTGATGATTTTTTTTATCGTTGTCGGGAGTTTGTTGAATATTGAGCCAGGGCATTAGTCCTCTATGTCGCTGACGTTTCGAAAGGGAAATGACGAACGTCCCGATGGACAGTTCTGTTTCTCACCGATCCATGGCCTTTATCTCCTTTTGGTTTTATTGTTTAAACCTTTTGACTGTCGATGACTTGGTTTTTTTATCACTATCGAAACAATTTTTGACAGTGGTCAGAAATTTTAGTCCTCTATGTCGTCAACGTTTCAGAGGGAAGTCAATGAGTAGTCCAAAGGTTAGTCTTTCCGCTCGCCGGTTTCGATGCTATAGTGGTTAGTCTTTCTAATCTCCAGTGTACAAACATCATGATGATAGTGCTCGACATCACCGACACTACGGCAATGTTTAGTTTTGCATCACCGAAACTACGGAAACGTTGAGGTTTGCATCGCCGACCCTTAGCGTTTAAAGCTTTCGACCGCCGACGGGTTTATGTTATCACGGATCCATAGTAGTCTGTAAGTCCACCATTGCGGCTGTCAACAGAACTATACTCCCGATGTTTAGAGCTTCCGACCGTCGATAGGGTTTTCCCGCTGATTCTTTTACCGAGGGTTTAAATATTAGGCGGAGCATTATTTTATTATTATCCTTGTTGAAACTCACGATTTCTCTAGTCCTTGTCGATCGAGCTGTTCATGTGCCCAGCTATCCGGATTTCACTCGTTGGCATGCTACCGTGGAGGTTTTGAGTCATCCTGTCGACTGCACTGCATTTTTTCCAGGTAGGTAGTCCTCGACATTGTTGTTTCATGCTTATTCGTTGATTGAAACCGTGGTATTTCCCGGGTAGGTTTTTCCTGCTTAGGTTTTTACACGAATTTTCCCGCTTAAAGCTTATACTTGCATAACATCTTAAGGCCAAGAAGTTTAACTATTATAGTTTACTTGAGTGAGTTTTCTTTTGAGCCCATGGGATTGAGCCATTATGTTTGCTTTCTTCCTATCTAAAAGATTTAGGGGTTGGTGCAGGAAAACGTTATGCTGTCTGCACCACCCATTCTTTGGTTTTGCATGGTCATCTAGGGGGGTTTTAATTTGTTGTATGCGTTTACCATAGTTTCGTGGGACGACGAAGGTTTTCAATATCTTGGTCAAGTTAGGGTGTTCCGCATTGAAGAGCACAATATAGGGTCTCTTGTTTGAGGATTCGCAGTAACTATAGTGCGGTTCATGCTTTTACCGGAGAGTTAGATTAGTTCAAATGTAGCCCGGATTAAAATGAAGAGTTTTTTTATTAGGGTTGTGTTTTTAATTATAGACGGTGGAATTAGAGGATTTTAAGACACAACTTGCAGGAGTTTCTTTTGCCTTGTCATTTTTATTTTCATGCATTAATAGTCTGTATAGTTTATTTTTGAGAATGCATATGGAAGAGGTAAATAGGTTAATATAGTTTTTCTTCATTAGTAAAACACTTGCTAAAAGCTTAAATGGTCTAAGAACATACTGTGTTTATGACAGGGTGACTGTTGCAAAGAAAATATGTCCAAAAGACAAAAGAAGAAGGCTCATGTTGCTGAAGGATAACCAGAGGTTGAAATCATCACCAAGGTTGAATACATATATGAAGATACCAAAGCTACCACAGGGGTTGAACTAGATTATAAATGGGGTGAGATATATAGGATGATTGCAAATTAGAATGTGCCTGCTGCAGGATTCGAAGAGCTGACTATAGATGCAAACATCGAGAAATCGGCTCTTATGAAAGTAGCCACAAGACCTGAGTTGTTCCCATGCTCAGAGGTGATCGGTTGGAATCTGCCTAGGGAAGATGTAACTACGATGATCCTTGAAAATACTGCTAAACAGGGATACGTTGCATACAAACCTGCTTATGTCTCCATGGCATATCATCTGCCTCCTGCTCATATTTACCTAACAAAAAGCTAGTTGAAAGAGACAGTTATGGACTGGTAGAAACAGTAAAAAGAATGATGATACCAGGGAAGAACTTTTGAACCAGGCCATCAGGAGAATATGATACATCTACTCTCTGGAATCCTTATAGATTTATTGCACTAATGCTGAATAGGATTTTTTGTAGAGCTCATGGAAAAAGTTTCAAAATAGGATGGGTACCAATTATCTTCTATGTGGCCACTCAAGGAACCATATTCAATTGGTCAAACATAGTGTCCAATAGCCTCTCAGCATGCATATCTTCAGCTTTGGAAGGAGTGTCACAGAAGAAATCAAATTTCTACATGAGCCCTATCTTAGTTGACTGTATACTGTGTACCCAGTCTTTTTGAGCCTTGAGGTGTAATTGGGATAGGGATACGACCCCAGTATACACTGCATATAAATTATTTTGGGCCCACAAATACTATAGCTACTACAGAGAAATATGTGAACACTTCATCATGCCTTTGTACACTCTGATTTTCCTGACCAAATGCAACTGCATGTCCGAAGAAGCATTCAAAGTCATTGAGGAATATGGAGACTATTATTTAACTGAAGAAGGGATGTATATCAGAATGTATGGGGGTTCCAGGGTACCTTCTCTACTCCCTAAATATGCCACTAATTATGTGCTACTTAAAGAGGTAGTTAGGCAGGTATATCTTGATGGTGTGGGGAGTTTCTTGTTCGAGCATAAAAAGGCAGCATTTCCTGCCATACCTTTCTAGCTAGGGAGTTATAAGTTTTCAAAGGTAAAACAGACTACAGAATTTGTGCAGGAGCTAGAGCACTTCCATTTTGGTGAGATGAACTTTCACAGGAATGACTCCCAGAATAAGGTAGTAGAACATTGCAAAGAGGCAAGCATTCATTTTGAGTATACCAACTTCTAGGACAAGGACGAGGAAACATTCAGGAGTGCAAAGAACGTGACTTCCTTAAAGAAGAGATTTAAACAAAAAATCACTACTATGGGCAGAAAAGGCAAAACTGCACAAAAGACTAAGACTACTGAAGAACAAGAGGCCAAAAAGAGGGAAGAAGATGCTAGAAGGCTAGCACAAGAGGCAGAGAATTGGCTGAAGAATGAAGAAGAAGAAAGAAAGAGAGCTGCAGAGGAATTAGAAAAAAAGGAAGAGGAGGAGAGAAAGAGGAATGAAGAAGCAGGGATAAAGAAAAGACAAGAAGAAAGTAAAGGTCTGAGATTAATAGGATCTAAAAAAGACCAGCAGACTACTGAACAGATGGATACATAGGGGGCACATGATCATACAGATCAAGGGCATGGACAAGATAATCCTGATCCCCAGGAGCTTGCTATAGCTTCTGGCAACACTCAAGGGAAAGCTGTTTTTTGGAATGAATTTGATCCCTTTCATGCAGAAAGAAGGGGAGGAGGTACCTGACTTCAGTACCATTTTCTATGACAAGGAGAAGAAAAGGATTGTTAAAAGAACCGAGAAAAAGGTTGAAACTGGAGGACAATCTGAAAAGATGATAACTGATAAGACTTTGGTGTATGGAACAGATGTAGATCCAAGATTGACAGCAAGAGATGGGGTGGCATTAACCCAAGCTACTGAAGATAATGTAGATAGGCTAATGATGAATCTTGAGCAGTCAAGAAAGAACACAGCTCAATTAAAAGAAACACTGAAGAAAGAGAGGGATGAAGGTCATAAGTTGAAGAGGAAATATGAGGACATGCATAATGAAGTGAGGACTTCAAAGACAGAAATCCAGACTCTATAGGCAAATAAGGTGGCTTTAGAAGTTTCTGTAGAAAAAACAGAAAATGATGCTCAGAATAGCTTAGCAGAATTACAGAGGCTACAACTAGAGAATCAAGAGTTGAAGACTAAGAAAGATGACCTCTAGGTGTCCTATGAAACTATGAGTGCAGAAAAGGACCAGCTACAAAGCAGAACTGAGTTAGAAGCAGAGAAGGCCACCACAGAAGAAAGAGAAAAGCAATATCAAATACAGGTGGTAGCCTTGGAAGAACAAAATGCTTCATTGACGGCATCACTGAAGGATGCTATAGAGCAGAAGACAAACTTCCGGTCTTTAAAAGAACATGTTCTCACTCAGAGGAGGAAAATCCACCATTTGCAAATCTGTTTTGAGGAATAAAGATGTAAGATTTTACAAATAGATAGTAGATTAGAAGAGATTTTGGACACTACGTATTATTTTTTGGATAGATCTCAAGAGATTCTGGAGATTCTGATGGGAAGAATAGTGTGGGTAGAAACAAATGAGGAACCTCCTGTGGAGCTACCAGTTAAAGATCGGCAGAGTTTAAAGCAGGATTATGATTTATTGGATTTTGCAATTGATATTGCAGAATAATTCAAGAAAACTGTAAAGAAATCGAGAGGAGCGTGTGTTGAATATTGCAGAAGGGTGCTTGCTACATATAATAGATGCCAGATTTCAGCAGAAAGGAGATTGGACACAATTCTAGAGCATAAAGTGTTTATAGATCATCTACAAAATAGATGTCAGGAAGACGAGCAAGAGATCCAACAAGTAAAGGATCTATATGAACAGATCCTAAAAAATGCAGTCGCACATGCGGCTGTAAGTATACACCTCTTGGAGGATCAGTTGTACCTTAGTCTTGCAAGAATAGAAGGAGTAAAGAACCAGTCAGCCAAATATGTGATAAATATCCATTTTCTCGAACCCTCCGGATTTGAAGGTATAGCAGCAAAGGCTCAAGCATGGAAAGAGTTCATCAATGACCAAGCAGGACCCTCTTCATAAAGTGTTTTGAAAGATTTTTGTTTTAAAGTGTAATATATTGTATAAAATATGAGCACTTACTACAAGACAAAATTTCAGGATTGAGAGGTTGGGGAAGCCCAAAAGTCATCAAGGGGCAACCCAAAGGTTTTGCTTTGTTGTATAAATATAGGAGTTTAGATGTAGAAAGGACTTCTTTCCCAAGCAATTTTTGAGAGAATATTGTAAGAAGAACTACTTCCTTTTGCAATAAAGAATTACAACTTTCTACTAAAGAAAGTTTGGTGGAATGTTTCAAATGATTTGCTATGGATCAGTTGAATGTGAACTATTTCATTTTCATCTTATGTCCATTAACTATGAGATTGTTCTAACTCATTGAATTTTCGTTCATGTTATGAATGTCTTATAGTTTATTCTGTGAAATTTCCACTGTGAGTAATGAAGGTTGTCATAAACAATAAGCTATCTTGTTGTTCATATTTATATTAATGTTCATGTGTTCTGAAATAAGTAACAACTATCTGTAATTTTTCTTAATACATGCACAGAAATACATTACTCATTGATAACTGATAATTTTTTCTCCCTGGGGATAGGTTTGTTAGTTGTAGTTATTTTCTGGTTGTTTGTGATTTAGATGCGAGAGAGGTAAGACAAGAGGTAAGAACCTGCGCATCACATTGTGACACTCCTCGTTATCTCTATCAATTTGCATTTTTAGATAGGCACTTGCACATCATAACTTAAACACAAAAAACTAAAAATATATATGGTGGACCGGGCCATAACCGGTAAAACCTTTTAAATTTGTTACTTGACCTACGATAGCCGGACTGTAAACCAGACGGATTCCCCATACCAAACAGTAATGGGCTAGTTGGGAACGTTTATTAGGGAGAATCCCTAACTGTTTTTACCTATGATTTTCCAGGCCTCAATAGTTTGCTACATGTTAAGGTAATGGGAAATCCAATTGAGTAGGGACTGGGGAGCTATGGTAGACACATAAACACTATTGTTTGCCATTTGGATAAGGATATACTAAACATGAAGGTATAGTCTTGTGTGCCATGATATACAATGGGATGTGTCGAATGAAATTAAGTTCTCAAAATCATTGACATGTGTTAATTAATAAATTTGTCAAACCATAATAGGTTAAACAACTTGTCAACCCTATCCAATTTTGACCAGTAATGTCTCAAGGAAAATTTTCATCAAAAACATAGATAGTATAGATAACTTCCTAGATTTACTTTTTCTGCCTGAGGTCAACAAAGGGCTTCCTGAGATACAGACTGTTGTTCGTAACTCTTGCTGCCCAAATTTTTGTATAGCTGCCCGAGACCAATTCTGCTGCCCGAAATGCTACATGTATTCATTGTTTAGCTGCCTGGAGTTATCTCTCTCCCGCTCGGATTCCTATGCCTATCTCAGCATAATTTGCAAGTTTCCCATGATTTTGTTTGAATTAACCAAGGTCTACCTAGACCTGATTGAGCCTACCCGATCTGAGAAAAGGGCTTCCCGTGAGGCTAACATTATTCTCGTACCCTATTAGTGCATGCCCAGGATAAGAGGGAACTTCCTGTGAGGATTATTATGCTCGAAGATGCTTCCTGAAGTGTTCAGGGGGCTGCCCAAAATTTGGTTGAAACCTAGACTATACCTGCTTCCCAATATTATGCTAAAACTCGAACCTCTTGAGCCATACCAGATGTTGTAAGTTCCTACCCGAAGCCTAATAGTGCAAGTCGAAGCTCTATGTTACAAATGATAAATTTAAAATATTAAGCTAGGTTAATTTTAGTAATTAATGTAATTAAACTAAAGAGTTGACTTGAAAATTCACCTCTCTTCCCCACTTAGGGTATAAATTACCCGAGGAATTTATTGTGTAATCATCATCTACATTATCATATATACATTTTACATTACGTTCTTTTCTTTTCACCCTCCTTTTTTTTCTATTGGTATCAAAGCCTCTCGACTCTCGGCACCAGACCACCACCTTCCACTCCAAATTCGGCTTCCCACCACTCCCATATGCCCTTCCCTCCTACGCACTCCTCCACTTAATCCGACGCTCCTCTCTCCCCATCCACGCTGACCCCTCTTCCCAATCCACCGCCCATTGCAGCCTCCACCCTACTCCTCTCACCCCCCGGCGTTTCCATCTCCATGCCACTCCCCGTGGAGCTCCCACGCTCCTTCTCCCATGCAGCTCCCATGCTCACTGCCACTCCATCACCATATCCCTTCCAAGTCCAATCTACTACCCCACGATCCCTGCCACTCCATTTCCATTGCTTCTCCCTCCCACCATTCTTCCATCCACCTTCCTCCCGCCTACTCACCCCTTCCGCCTCCCTAAATCCCACCTATTCCACCTCCCTCCTGCCGCTCATCATTGCTCCAAGGTCGGGTTATTTTAGTAATTAATGTAATTAAACTAAAGAGGTGAATTGAAAAGTTTCCTCTCTTCCCCACTTAGGCTATAAATTTCCCCAGGGCACTTATTATGTAATCATCATCTACATTTTACATTACATTCTTTGCTTTTCACCCTCCTTTGTTTTTCCACTCTGTTGGCTACATGCAGAGGATAGTAGCTTGTTAGTGCTACCTGATCCAGGAAAAATAGTTTCCCATGGAGTAAAAAGGGTTTCTCGTGGATTGTTAGAAACCAAAGGGTAGGATTCTGATGGATTTTGTTTCTACCATGAGGATATGTTGTTTTTGTCATGAAGGTTAGGGTAATACCCTAATCCAAATCTTGAAAAGTTGAGACTGAAAGAGTAAACCCCAGTCTTAGGGTGTGACTGTAAATACCCTATCTTTCTCTACCTGCTAGTCATGGATAGGAGAAGGCAGACATTGCTTTCCTTGGATGGATAAAACCTTATCTGAGGGTTAGGCTAGTACAAAGGTAGATGCCCTAACTAAAAATCCTTCACATTAGGGCATAAACAAGAAAATCCAAGAACCTTCTCTTCCTTCGAATCACACGGATCAAACAAGATTTTCTTCTCCTTGGCTTTAGGCATGTCTATAGGGAGCACAATATGAGTGCGTACTATTTATCCAAGGAAGCACTGAATATGAAGGTTTTCCTCCTCTCCTTAACAGAACTTTTAGAAGGATAAATCATTAAGGAAGGCATGATACAACTCTTTTAAGAGATTTTTTTTCTTTATGTGGCATACTTGTTTTTTATTCTTTCGAGTATGGGATACATTAGCATCTTTCTTGTTTTAGTTGGGGATATAGATTTTGTTTTGATCCTACCAGGGGTGTGTTTTCTTCACCCTCGATGCCTCCTTGGATAAGTTGTTTCATCTCCTTATGTTCTCCCTGTGGTATTGCTACTTCATTCATCTTGGGATTGTGGGTTATGTCCGTCCCCTTGGGAAAGATTTTGATACTTATATCCACTCACATCTAGAATTACTTATTGTCAGGACTATGTACAAGTGTGGTACAAGTTACCTTTGATTCACCATTGAATATCAAGGAACAACTATTTTTATTCTGAAAAAAAGTTACAAACTCTTAGCAAAATATTTTATTATATATCTTGAGATGCGTAAACTGGGTCTTTAATATTTTGGTGAGGAAACAAAATAAATTAAAAAGCTACAACTAAAAAATTTGTCAAAAAAGTAGTTTGTATTTTGAGATAAATTGGCTAAAGCATTTGCTATGGAACCACTTGTTATAGGATAAATCTACTCAATCGGAATCAAGCTAGATCTCCCTAGTCCAAGTAGATCTAGAACAAATCAAATATTGAATACAATCTACTTTCCCAGATCAAACAAAAATGCAAAGAAACAAATAGATCACCTACCTGAAATATGCAGATCCTCTTTTCTCTTTGTTGATCCAAGCTCCAGAATCTTCAAATCTATAGCTAAAAAACCCTCTAAATCATGTGGAAACAAGCAAACAACATATGAGTATCCAAACATATAATTGATCTAAGCTAACAGTTAAAGAAGAATTCTCTAAACATTATTAACACGACAATGTTTATGGAAATATATCTGTATTAATGTAATCAAGGAGATACATAGAATTACATAGGAGAGAACATCACAACCTAGCCTTAACGTTTCAATAATCCATCCAACAATCCAAGCCAAAGCCAAGCCTCCAAAGTAAGATATGGATCACCTAGAAATTGCACTAGCATAAGAGTACCATAGTCTTTTCTCCCTTCCAAATGGAGAGAGGGTTTAATTTATAAGGCTAAAGGGATAGAGTAGGTTGAGGATTAGGAGGATAGATCAAATGGATCTTCCCTATAGGTTAGGAACTGAATGCCACCTCACCTAGATAATAGGGATAAACCACCACCTCAACCACCTTCGAGAAGGGTCTTGAATCTTCATTTTTTTCCCTCGAAACACCACCAGCACACTTTCCAAAAAGGGAAAAAGCATCGTCGATGCTCCTAGTAGTGGGAGACAGAGTGCCGGCGTCAGTGCACCTAGCATGAATGGAAAAAGTGCCTTCAGCGTTCCTAGCATGAAGGATAAGAGAGTCAACCTTCCTAAAGAGGGAAAAAAACAGGATCTCAGTCTTAGTCAACTTTAGTAGAGAGAAACTTGGGGATTAGGCAAAAGGTTAACACATGGATCAACAGAAAGAGATTTTGGTGTAATGCCACTTGATATCTATATTGTGTTACAAGACTATGTGATGTAGTGGTATACTAGGGAATTATTGATATTCTTCAAGATAATGATGTCACTATGATGTCATGCTTATAAGTCTATCAAATCTGTTTCTCAACAGTTTGATATCACTAAGATGCCATGCTTATAAGTCCTCAAGATAATGATATCAATTTGTGGGTTATCCGACCTCTATGAAGGATAATTTGTAGAATTTCTAATATCTATGAAGTGAAATGTGTTGTTGGATATCCATTAAATCCAACATCTATGCTACACTATAGATGAATTCAATTTATGGGTTATATGATTTTAGGCATGTCTACAAGGAGCACAATATGAGTCCATACCATTTATCCAAGGAAGCATTGAATATGAAGGCTGGCCTCCTCTCCTTATCAAAACTTTTAAGAGAAATCATTGAGGAAGGCATGATACAACTCTTTTAAGAGCTTTTTTTATTTATGTGGCATACTCTTCTTTGGTTCTTTCAAGTATGGGATACATTAGCATCTTTATTATTTTATCTGGGGATATAGATTTTGTTTTGATCCCCTAGAGGTGTGTTTTGTCCACCCTCAATTCCTCCTTGGACAAGTTGTTTGGGCTCCCTATGTTCTCCCTATGGTATTGTTACTTCTATCATCTTGGGATTGTGGGTTCTGTCCCTCCCCTTGGGAAATTTTTCGATGCTTATCTCCACTCACGTCTGGAATGACTTATTGCCAGGACTATGTACAAGTTACATTTTATTCACTATTGAATATCAAGGAACAAATATTTTTCATCTGAAAAAAAATTACAAAATCTTAGAAAGTGATTTTATTATTATCTTGAGATCCGTAAACTGGGTCTTTAATATTTTTTGTGAGGAAACAAAATAAATTAAAAAAGGTACACCTACAAAATTTTTCAAAAACGTAGTTTGTATTTTGAGATAACTTGGGTGAAGCATTTGCTTTGGAACCACTTGATATCTATCTCGTGTTACAAGACTATGTGATGTAGTGTTATACTAGGGAATTATTGATATTCTTCAAGATAATGATATCACTATGATGGCATGCTTATAAGTCTATCAAATACGTTTCTCAACAGATTGATATCACTAAGATGCCATGCTTATAAGCCCTCAAGATAATGATAGCAATTCGTGGGTTATCCAACCTCTATGAATGAGACTTTGTCGGATTTCCGACATCTATGTAGTGAAATTTATTGTCGGATATCCATTAAATCCGACATCTATGATACAATGCCGACAACTTCAATTAATGGTTTATATGGCTTTAGGCATGTCTACACGGAGCACAATATGAGTGCAAACCATTTATCCAAGGAAGCACTGAATATGAAGGCTGTCCTCCTCTCCTTCTCATAACTTTTAGAAGGAGAAATCATTGAGGAATGCATGATACAGCTTTTTTAAGAGATTTTTTTATTTATGTGGCATACTCGTTTTTTGTTCTTTCAAGTATGGGATACATTAGCATCTTTATTGTTTTAGATGGGGATATAGATTTTGTTTTGATCCCCTAGGGGTGTGTTTTACCCACCCTTGATGCCTCCTTCGATAAGTTGTTTGGGATCCTTATGTTCTCCCTAAGGTATTGCTACTTCAATCATCTTGGGATTGTGGGTTCTATCCCTCCCCTTGGGAAAGTTTTTTAAACTCATCTCCAATCGCGTATGGAATGACTTATTTTTGAGACTATGTACAAGTTACCTTTGATTCATTATTGAATATCAAAGAATAGTTATTTTTCTTCTGAAAAAAAGTTACAAAATCTTAGCAAATGATTTTATTATATATCTTGAGATCTATAAACTGGATCTTTAATATTTTTGGTGAGAAAACAAAATAAATTAAAAAAGGTACACCTACAAAATTTGTCAAAAATGTAGTTTGTATTTTGAGATAAATTAGTTGAATCATTTGTTATGGAACCACTTGATATCTATCTCATGTTACAAGACTATTTGATGTAGTCTTATACTAGGGAATTATTGATATTCTTCGACATAATGATATCACTATGATGTCATGCTTATAAATCTATCAAATTTGTTTCTCAACAAATTGATATCACCAAGCTCCCATGCTTACAAGTCCTTAAGATAATGATATCACTAAGATGCCATACTTAGTCACCTCACGCTCAGTACATGAACATTCTAGTTTTTGAACTATTACATTTCAGTCTATATGCAAGTAGCCCTATTTTTAGAATAGTGAACAACTGTAGGTTTTTTGGCCTGAATAATTCAGACATTTTTTTAATAGTGCTTAAACCACCTGAGGATTGTATTTTTCATTCTCCTTGAATAAAAAAATATGTTTTTTTCCTTGGAAGAGAAATTGTATGATTTCCAAAGGTTGGTCACTATCCCTCCAAAGAAAATCTTCATCTCAGTTTAGTATGTGCTCTATCCCATGATGGGATACTACATGCTTACTTCTGTAACAATGTAACTGAGGAATGCCTACAATGGGGTACTAAAGGGGTCTATTGATAGAATTCCCAAGGTTAATATGATGTGAGGTGGGTTGATAGTTCATGATTTTAACAAAGGAATTAATGTATATCTAGTGTTCTTGTATGGATTAGATTGTGTAAGACAATGGGTTTGTGGTAGAAGGGATCCCAAGCATGGGAATGGTTTGTGATGGACGGATAGAGTGGGAAATCCATACAAGAAATATGTTGTCTTGCATGTCACTAACATTAGCATTTTAGGTTGATGAATTTAAGAAGGTAGAAAATTTATCTATGTGATGGGTATGCCATTGGAAGTGATAGTTTCATCATCCAAAAGTATTATATGCTCAATGTGGAGCTAGTTGCAGTAAGAATTTTTTGTAATGTTGTGTGGACAGTTTGAACACACAATGTAAAAATGGTGTCAGTTTGTTTAAGTGTCTATAGGAATTTTTGTGGTTGTCTATATAACAAGCCTCTATTTTGACAAGTTTGTTGTTGTTGACTGATGGAATGCAGACTATTAAATGTTTTTGGTGAGGAATTGTTTGATGGGGCTAGTTGATGGTCTTTCTTTACTAAATATACAATTTATTTATCCATCTTAGATTGTGTGTCTTTTTCTTGTTTAAAATTGGTATTAGTTGGAGTTTTTTTTTAACATGATGGTATTTTTATCTTATTTTCCAAGTTTTTTCAGGCCATGGTGGAGGTAGAACCAAACAGGTATTTGTTAAACCTGTCTTCCTCGAGAGAGGAAATTTTAAGAAGGCCAAAGGAAAGTGAGAAATTTAGTAGGTCTACAAGGGTTAGATCAGCTAGATGTCAGAAGATAAAAAATAAAAATAAAAATCAATAAACGCATGGATTTTTTTCTCACAGAAGGCTGGTCCTGTGATGATGAGACAATAGGAGACATCAAGGTTTCATTAAGGTACAAACATATAGTAAAACAATGGGTACCTAGGGATATTCTTCAACTCAACACAGATTTTGTTTGAATGAGAAGATATATAGAATTGCACCATCGTCACTACATGGATTGGGGTTGTTTTGCATGGATGGCATAAAGTTCGGTTATGATAGATGTGCAGAATTGATGGAGTATATTGGACCCTATTACAACTACAAATATTCGATTTGCTTGGTCCAATATACACAAAGTATGCATATATATGGGTTGTCAACAAAATATTTACAACTTAAAGACAAAGATCAAAATAAATGAGCAACATTGTACATCGATGGAAGGCCAAAGGCAACTGGGAATATTGCGGGGTTTATAAATAGTACACAACCAGTGTCTACACTTAAGAAACCTAACTGCATATTTGAGGGGCATGAAGAAAATCATATATATTTGTATGTGCCATTAAATCAATAGCTACAAGGGAAGAGCTACTTATTAATTACATTTTGAATCGAGTAGATACAAACACGGTTACTATGGATGTGGTACATCCAACAATTTACCCAACATTTTATTAATTATTTTAACCTCTTCATATTTTTTCATTAGTAGATTGTTATAATTTTTATTAAATTTTCTATGTTTACTTCGTAGGGCAATGATCGGGGGCACATCACCCCAACAGATGGTCAGAGGAGTACACCATCCTTGAGGAAACAGGTATACATCTTTGTAATAATATAAGTATAATTTGAAAAATGAGTTTTTTTAATGTTTTTTTTTGTGAGTATATTCATATGGTTTATAAAATGTTATCTAATTTACTTCGCAAGGTAGTGATCATGGCATCCCCCCAGTAGTCGGTCAAATGACAACAGTCTCGGAGAAATAGGTAAACACGATTGTAACTGTACAATTTAAGTACGTTAAAATGTTATGTTATTATATTGTTTTAGTGAGTATTTTTGTTTCGTAGGTGATTTTTTCTATGTTTTTTATGCAGGGTTCTGTGAGGGGCACCTCTCTCATAGTAGATGTTATCAAACTTGTCTCAAGGAGAAATATATACATCAATTCCATTGTACAAATTTAATATGTATAAACAGTTCTATTGTTATGTTTTTTCAACAGTATATCCATTTTATTTATATAATCTTACCTATATTTAATGCAGAGTGTTGATTAGGGAAGCCACCTGGCTGTTGATCAGATGACAACAGCCTCAGGGAAACAGATAAATCTGAATGTAATTCTACAATTTGAATACTTCAAAATTGTACACATATATAAAATGTAGCATAATATTTTTTTGTTATATATTTTTTCGTTTGTATATTTCTTTCATTATGTTAATGCTTTCTACTTCCTTTTTTGCAGGTGGATGATCAGGGAAAGCCCCCAGCTGTGGATTAGACCACACCGTTATATAGGCATCAGGTAAACCTAGATGTAATTCTAGGAATATATCATGATAGATATGTTTTGTTAATATATTTTTTCGTTAGAATGTTTTTTTAACACGTAGGTAATGTTTTGTATACTTTTTTTGCAGACCAATGATTCGGTTTATGAAACAATATCACAACAATCCATAGATGTTGATGTAAATGAGTTCTTGAACGATGTTAACATTGGTTCTTCTCTAGACCGGGTTAAGGTGATAGAGAAGACCTTGAAAAAACTAATGTGGATACCCTTCGTCTGTTGTTTAGTATACCGTAAACAAACAAGATTAAATCCAAGGTTGAAGTGTTGGTAAAAAGATCTCATGCATTAAAAGTAAGTTGTGGAATCTTAAATCATAATATCAATTCATTTAGAACTTTATAATTTTTACTTCTATATGATAGTAAACTTATAATTGAATGGTTTGTATTTACAGGATTTTCTGCGACCACACACTAGTGGTGAAGGCAGTGTTGGGCCCAGTGATGCCCATAGATATTAGTCACCACATGAGAAAATGACTCCACATACACCATGTATTGCACCATTGTTGTCGACTAAACAGTCGAAACACATTTCGCAACACCCCCGAGGCCAGCACAGAGTGCAACCGCTACTGACTGATGCACACCAAATCCCGCAGATGAAGGGGTGGATGCAGAGCTTGTTAGTAACATTGATGTTGAAACAGTATTTCCTAGATCTTCCCGTGTCACAAAAACGGGTTCAATAGAGAAAACATTTTTGGTGGACGAGGAACTCGTTCCCATAAATATAGAGAATATCCGAGGTAATTATACATTGTTCAAGTTAGCTTTTATAATTTTATTGTAATATACCGATAAAACTTTTTTTAAACTAATGATAACATGATTGTTTTGCAGGAAATGATGTTTTTTTATAAAAATCTAAATGATTTGACCTTGGATATCTTCAGGCCCACCATCCGCACAAGGTGGGACAGACAAACAAAAATGTAAAGGATGAGATGAATAATTGGTTGGTTGGCATGTTCAAAAATGATAGCTTCAATACAACAAATGTCCTAAAGAAGGTTGGACAACATATGAAGATTGTCTGAGACTAATATAGTGTTCACCTAGAAAGGAACCCTAGGTATGAGCGCCCTTCGATGATTCTATCAAGGGAATGGAAATCCCTAGTGGAAGATGGAAAGGTGAGGGCTCTTAGAAAAGCAAAAAATATACCACCATGCACAGGGAGATATGCAATACTTTCCACAATGTAATGCTAACCCTTATTATTATTAATTTTTATATCAAATTTGGAACATATAACGTAATTCAACACTTACTTAGGATGACAGACACATCAAAGGCCACAAAGGAAATACTGGAGTAAATTGTTTAACACAAACTTGGGCCTAGTGGTTATTCGAATTTGGCGACACAAATTATAAGTATCGAAAACCTGATGATGCATCCAAATAATAAATTGCAAATTATTTTTCTTTTAACGCGACGCAAAAATGTAAAATTAATGACGTTATGTAAATATGGAGGAGGACCGATTCAAAGAAGTGTCCACTCAGGAACACTTGAATCTTAGCTTCCAACATGGCTTTGAAATTGTTGTTGAACATTGAAAAAGCTTGTCTGGGCAAACACGGTCTTCTAGTGATCCATCTAGTACACAGGTATCTAAAATCTATATAGTTCAATGAAAATTTATTAATTGTCATGCAATCTATTTTTTATAAACAATTAACATAAAATATTTATTATGTTTTGAGCAAGAAAGAAATGATCCATTTAATTTCGATGATGGACAACAACCATTCAAAGATCATGTTTCGATTCGTGGTAATGAATTTATTCATATACTACAATTTTATATAGAGAATTGTAGATGGTGAACATTAATTGCATTTCTCCATATTTCAACTGTAGAGCATGCAGAGGGTCACATTGCACAGGTTGAGCTTGGACAGGAAAATGAATAACATGATGTGGCCACACCGGGTAAAAAAACACCTTTGTAATGTTTTTTAAATGAAATGCTTGTAATTATAAAAACAAAAATAAATTAATGCCACATTTTTACATTATTGCAACAATTCCAAACCCCTTACCACAAGATCCACGTGGAGAGCAATCTACTAGGGAGACATCAGAACAAGTTAATGAAGCACTAGGAGCCGGACGACAAATTCCAGAATATGTGCTTCTTGTTCATTTTGTAAAGAAAAGAAAACTAAAAAAGAAGCGACTGACGAAATTTTGAGTAACTTTTTTATAATACAATGTTGTGCATGGTTTTTTTGGCTATTGAATGAATGAATGGTTTAATGAATGCTAGATTTTATTGAATGAATGTGTTGACTGAATGAATGAATTGTTTAATGAATGTTATATTTTATTGAGTGAATGTCTTGACTGACTGAATGAATGGTAAATGTTTGTTTATGATGAAATATGCATGAATTCGCACTAAAAAAAATTGTACGTAGATGCATTTGGTTTGGGGAATTGAGAGTGATAAGAGGGGGGGAGGAGCCATAAGAGCTTCCACCTTCACTTGGTTCGCCATGTTCAGTAGAGAATATTAAATTATTCTCAAAACAGAGAAGAGCTCAATGAATGGTAAGGAATTATCGATTTCTCACAGTTATTTCTTTGAAGCATTATTGTCATAGCATGTATTCCACAACTTATAAGATGTTTTATGGATTATATAATTGTAGTGTTGAAATTTTACTATTTCTATTTCACTCGTCCATTGGAACTTGTTATAGATATCCTTGGGAAACATTTTGATATTTCAGAAGGAAAATTGGTGTTTTGATGTGATCAATGGCCTTATATACTTTGTTTTTTGGTTCTCCATGTTTCCTCAGGTGATCTCTTATTACCAATTATTTTACTTGAATATTATTGTAATTTACATTGTTAAATTAAAAATGTTCATCAAACGTAAAATATTCATTTTTAATGTTGTTTTTATCCATTGAGACAAACTACTTAAACTGTATTTTTTTAGCTTCATTTTGTTATTTTCGTAAACAAGCAAATATTTATTTGATGGGTCCTAACATGAAATTATTGCAAGAGGAAAATATTTGTAGTGTGTTAAAAAATGTTTTGAAAGGTAAAGCAAAAGTAAACAGTGTCAAGCTCCACAAATTAAGGTAAGTTGTACCAAGAAATTATAAGTATTGACAGCATATTCCTAATTCTGATACATATTTTGAATTCCATACAGGAGCCACTTTACCTCTTTTTAGCCTCTTAGTGAGTTTGTAGGGAACTTTCTACTTATGCTTGTTGAAGATGCCAAGATGAAGTGTGAAATGGAAAAATTGATCTTGTCAAAGGGTATTTAAAGCCATGTATGCAAGATGGAGGAAAATTTGCAGAAGTATGCTCAAAGGAACAAATTTTGTTACGCCAAAGAGCTCAATGATGTAACTCTTATGCAAAAGGTGAGTGAATATCAATTTCATGAAAAATGTGTCTTTGTAGTAAACACTTATTTCTAGACGACTCTTTCCAGCTAGCATTCTTTGCAAAAGGTGTTGATGATTGAGTTTTATGCCACAATATCCAAAACATTTCCTTTGGTAAACATATTCTCTATAGAATAAAAATATTTTATTTCCCAACTTTAAATGAAACTATAAATTATGTACATTATGTAAAACCATCACAATCATAACCTTTGTTTTTCATCTCCAAAACAACCCCCAATTCAAGATTTCATGATCTAAAGTAACAGTTCATAACTATCATACAAGTAACAATATTTGATACATATACCATATCCTCAACCTCCTTCAGATTTCTATGTGAATTATCTGACCTGTTATCCTAGAAAATATCATAAGAATGATGTAAGTGACAATTGTTGGACAAGTCCTTTTTAGTTTTATAGAATACAACAATAGGATGGATTTAAGACCACTTTCCTACCGTTAGAATAATCAACCCATATTTACCTATATTAGACATTAATTTAATTATTTTTGTCGTATTACCTTGTTTCCTAGATTCTATTCTATGCTAGTTTCCTTCTACATGTTCTAGAAGTCAATAAAACTAAGTCATGGAGCACTTGGGAAACATCCTGGAAAGCCAATTTAGCATGTCTGCTGTATTCCATATTCTCTAAAGTGCATATCTTCTTTTTCTGAAAAGATGCCTTGTTTTATTTCTGAATTAAGGAAAAAGGAAAAGCTAGACTAGCTGTAGTTGCCTTTTTTTTCCCACATCATACTCCCTCCTTTTCTCCAAATAAAAGCATGTATGATTTTTCTTTCCATCCCTCTTTATCTTTCCCACTTGAATTAGCAAATTCATGATCATCTACCTAGATTTGGAAACTTCTTTATGCACCTATGGGGGATTTGAATAGTTTTGGTAAGCCTGATTTTTTACTATTTTGAATGGCATATTTATGCATTCAATTCTATCATGTAATTATATATTGTAGCAGCCTATTACTTCATAAGGTTGGATATTGTACACTTACTCAATACAGATTAGTGTTATGCTCCAATTTCAGTATCCTTTGGTGTGAATTTTGCATGTTTGATTAGCAATTTTGTGAGTGTAATTGTTCTATCTCTTGGGTTCAATTTCCACATGGTATCAGATCCTTTGTAGATCGATTTCTCTCCTTCCAAATTGTTATTGTAGGTTTGACATCATTGACTGGGAGCGCATTCTACTGACTGAAGGGCACAGTTTCTGAGCTATGGACCAATCTCAGAAGATCATCTTGACTCCATTCAATTTATTTGAGTGGAAAACTGCGATGGAGATATTGCTGAGAGAGAAAGGTCTCTACAAGGTGACTATGGAAATTGAGGCAGAGCCCAATGCAAATACAAAGCAAATTAAATGGCACAACAGGAGGGATGAGGGCTATGGTCTTTTGTGTCTGAGCATTTCAAGGGACCTCCTCTTCCATCTTGGCGGATTGACATCACGTAATGAAGTGTTGGAGAAGCTAAAAGAGATTTTTGGAAAGACATATGAGATGAGAGGACATCAAATCAAGAATGAGTCGATCTTCTTGAGTCCCAGTAGCTTTGAATCATTGCAACTCTACTTTTCCAAGTTTAAGGCCCTTGTTTTGCAGTTGAAACAGTGTGGGATCGAAAAGAAGGAAGAAGAACTAGTTTTAGCCATACTCTCTAAGCTTGGTCCTAACTATTCAATGTTTGTTTCGACCTTCCATGCCACCAATTTGACAACTCGATCCTGGAAGATGCCTAAGCTTGCAGAGTTCATGGAATCCCTCACATAGGAGCAAGATGAGTTGGTGATGATGGGCACCATCAAACCTTCCAAAGACCAAGCTTTGGTTGCTGGAGATTCAAGGATGGATTCAAAAAGCAAGAAAAAAGATAAAAATCCACCTAAGCAAAAGAGAGACAAGAACAAGTCTCAAGAGGAGCCCTAAGGTTCCAAGAAGAACTCCTAGAAGAAGAAGAACAAAGGAGAAATGAGCAAGTGTGCATACTGCAGTAAAGGATATCATCCTGAGAGCTCTTGTATGAAGAAGCAAATTGACATGTTGACCCAATTCCTGGAGAAGAATAACATCTCCCTTCTTGATTTCTCAAAGAAAAGGGAAGGAGGATCAAATTCAGAGGACAAAGAGAGAGTGCATGCCTTGTTTGTTAGTACATCAAGATCACCTAGCTTCATCATAGACTCTGGAGCTTCTAGACATATGGTTTTGACAAAAGAGACATTATCCTCTCTTCACATGTCGAAAGGTCCACCAATAGTTTTGGGATATGAATCTCTCACTAATAGTTTGGGGAAGGGAAGGATTGATCTTGACCATGGTAAGTTCAATAATGTGTTGTATGTTCCAGGTCTTGCCTCTAATCTCTTGTCAGTGTATCAAATGACTCATACTGGGTATCCAAAGAAGGTTATCTTCTCCCCTGATAATGTTGAAATCACTGATATTTCGAATGGTAAAGTCATAGCAAAAGGTGTTGCTGATCACACTTTGAAGGTATACAAGTTTTCCCATTTTCTACCCTACTCAAACCCCTCTGCTCTTTTGATTCATGCTAATGAAGCAAGCAAGATTTGGCATGAAAGATTTGGCCATATTAACTATAAGTATATTTCTAATTTGAGTGAAAAATATATGGTCATAGGGTTACCAAAGATCAAGTTTTCTAAGGAAGACTGTCAAGGTTGTATCCTAGGGAAACACCCAAAGCACAAGTATGAGAAAGCTAGTCATGAGAGAACCTCTGCACCTCTTGATCTGATCCAGCGTGATATTGTTGTTCCATTCCCTCATATGTCCATGAGTCAATCCAAATATGCACTGACCTTCAAAGATGACTTTTCCAGGTATTGTTGGGTTCACTTCCTAAAGCATAAGTCTAAATTTTTTGACCTCTTCAAAGTCTTTAGAGCCTTGGTTGAAAACCAGTCTGGGAGGAAACTCAAGATCCTCAAATTTGACAATGGTGGTGATTATGTCAAGTCTGAGTTAATTCAGTATTGTAAATATGCAGGTATTTAGATGCAACATTCGATCCCTTACACACCACAACAAAATAGTGTTGCTGAGAGAAAGAACAGAGCATTGAAGGAGATGGCAACCTGCATGATGGAGGCTAAGACTTTGCCACAAAAGTTTTGGGCCGAGGCTATAAAATGTGCATCCTACATCCATAATAGGGTGCCTCATAAGCAACTTGACGGTATGACTCCTTTCAAACCTTGGAGTGGGCACAATCCAGATGTGACCCATTTTAGGATTTTTGGCTCAAAGGCTTGGACTAGAATTCCAACTGAAAAGAGGAAGGCTTTGCAACCCCAAAGCCAAGAATGCATTTTTGTTGGTCATTCTAAAGATTCAAAAGGTTACAAGATGATAAAATTGAGCACTAACAAATCCTTCATTGAATTAAGTGTTCAGTTCCAAAAAGAGCCTTTAGCAGTAGTTGAAGTTGGAGAGTCTTCTTCACCACCAGATCCACTGATTGTAAGTGAAGAGACTAATAAGTTTGTTGATTCTGATATGTCTAATAATGATGATTTGATTGCATATCCTAGCATTCCTACAAGACCAAAATGGGTAGAAAATATCATTCATACAGCTGGGGAACTAGCTGGAAATCCTAGTGACACTATGAGGACTAGATCTCAATTTGAGAGTGCCCTTTGTGTGAAAGATCCTCTATTTGCTAAGAAGTGCTATCGGATGGTTGAATCAAATCCATAGACATATGAAGATGTAGCACATGTTCCAATATGGAAAACATCCATGAAAGAAGAATTCAGCTCGCTCTAGAAGAACAACACTTCGGAATTGGTTGATCTTCCCCCAGGGAGGAAGCTAGTTCAATGTAAGTGGGTTTTCAAGACTAAGTTTGTTGTTGATGGTTCACCTTTGAAATATAAGGCAATATTGGTAGCCAAGGGCTACTCACAAGTACATGGTATTGACTACAATGAATCCTTTGAACCAGTGGCAAATATGGACTCCATAGGGCTAGCTCTAGCCATTGTAGCTTCAAAGCAATGGGAAGTGCATCACATGGATGTGAAGTGTGATTTCCTAAATGGAGATCTCACTGAAGAGATTTACATGCAGCAACCTGAATGGCTTCTTTCTAATCCATATTTAGTGTGCAGGTTAAAAAAATCATTGTATGGGCTCAAGCAAGCCCCTAGGGCTTGGTAAGACAAGATTGATGGATTTTTTCTATCACTGAGTTTTGTTCGATACAAGTCTAATCCTAATGTTTATTTGTAGCTGATTCATGGTTCTTTGATGATTATTGTCTTGTATGTGAATGACCTACGGATTACTAGAAGTTCAAAGAAAGAGATTGTCTCCTTGGAGGCTGCAATGAACCATGCATTTTCTATGATAGATTTGGGATTGTTGAGCCAATTCTTGGGTCTCAAAATTCACCAATCCCAACATGGAATCAAAGTTCAACATGAAATATTTCAAGCCAAGCAAGACTCCCTTCCTTTTAGGAGTTAAGCTTGAAGAATCAAGTTCTTCTCCTATGGTAAATAATACACTGTATAGGTAGTTGATTGGGTGTTTTCTTTATCTTACACACACTTGACCTGGTCTATATTATACAGTTAGTGTGGATTTGAGATACATGTATCAGCCTCATGAGATCCATTGGAGAGCATCCAAAATGATCCTAAACTTTGTTCAAGGAACAAGAACTCATGGGATCTTCTACAAAGCAAAATCCAATCTTGATTTGATTGGGTTTACTGACAGTGATTGGGAAGGTGACAACACAAATTGAAAGTATACATCAGGATATGTGTTCATGCTTGCAAAAGGACCAATCAACTGGTCAAGCAAGAAGCAGAGTGCCATAGCACTCTCATCTACATAAGCAGAGTATAGAGGAGTTGTAAATGCAGCAACTAAATGTTTGTGGTTGCAGGTGATACTTGGAGAATGTGGCTTCGAATCAAAATTTTCAACTATTATCTTATGATAATCAGAGCACCATTTGAATCTGCAATGATCCAGTTCAGAGACAATGAAGCAAGCACATTGAGATCCATATGCACTACATCAGACAGCTTGTGCATGATGGTACCATTGATATACTCTTCTGTGCATCTTCAAAACAAGTAGCAGACATCTTCACCAAATTTTTTTGTGAGAAGAAATTCAGAAATCTCAAATCACTACTGGGGATTGCTGATCATGCTGTGAATCATGATTGATGACAATATTTCCAAATTTTTTTTTCCTGTCCATGTTTAAGTGAGGATTTTCCCACTTGGTTTTTGCCTCTTTCCTTGGTTGTATGGATAAGCAGTATGTAAAGGGTGACTAAGCCTTATTGCTAGGACCTATATTTTTTTTATATTTACTCATAAAGTCAGGCTTAAGGGGGAGGTATTAGAATAATCAACCCATAGTTACCTACATTATACATTAATTTAATTATTTTTGTCTTATTACCTAGTTTCCTAGATTCCATTCTATGCTAGTTGACTTCTACATGTCCTAGAAGTCAACACATGATTAAAATGAGTCATGGAGTGCTTGGGAAACATCCTAGAAACCCAATTTAGCATTTCTTCTTTATTCCAAATTCTCTAAAGCGCTTATCTGCTTTTTTTGAGAAGCTGCCTTGTTTTATTTCCAAGTTAAGCCAAAAGGGAAAGCTAGACTAGGTGTAGTTGCCTTGTTTTTTTCCCACATCATACTCCCTCCTTTTCTCCAAATAAAAGCATTTATGAGTTGTCTTTCCATGCCTATTTATCTTTCCCACTTGAATTAGCAAATTTGTGAGCATCTACCTAGATTTGGAAACTGCTTTATGCACCTATGGGGGATTTGACTAGTTTTGGTAAGCCTTCTTTTTTACTATTTCGAATGGAATATTTATAAATTCGATTCTCTCATGTAATTATATATTACAGCATCTATTACTTCATAAGGTTTTCTATTGTACACTTACTCAATACAGATTAGTGTTATGCTCCAATTTCAGTCTCCTTTGGTGTGAATTTTTCATGTTTAATTAGCAATTTTGTGAGTGTAATTGTTCTATCTCTTGGGTTCAATTTCCACACCTAAATATCCCATATCCTAGACCTCCTTCATATTTATATGTGAATTATATGACCTATTGGCCTATAAAATCTCATAAGGATGATGCAAGTGACAATTGTTGGACATGTCCTTGTCAGTTTTCTAGAATACAACAATAGGATGAATATAAAACCAATTTCCTACTCATTAAAACAATTTCCAAAACCTAGTGTCATTTGGCCTATGCCCTTACAAAATCCCAAAAATAAATGATATTTGCAAGTTTGTGTTCGTATTTTTTGTTGATATCATCATCAATAGTCACACTCACATACCATTTGGAGCATCTGTACTACCTCTACAACAAGGAATCTAAGTTTGAATTTTCCAAAACTTCCCTAGAATACCCAAGCCATATTATCTTTGTAAATGGTGTCATACTAATCCTGAAAATATTCAAAGCATCCAAGAATGGCCAATGCTTATGACCCTTAAGAAGTTGCGTGAATTATTGGATTTATCAAGATTCTAAATCTTTGTAAGAAAGTTTCCCACAAGAAGTCTAAGTGTGGATTCACCAAAGCTTCATTGGAATCCATTGGGAATATTATCTTTGTATAGGATATTCATATTGTTCTTGTAAATATTCAAACCATCCAAGAATGGTTGGTATCTAAGGCCTTTAGTTGTGTGGGTTCTTGGGTTACATAAACTTCTACAAGAAGTTTGTGAGAAACTAATCCATACTTCCTAGGAATAGGTTGAACATACTATCTTTGTATAGGGTTTTCATATTCACCTTCCAAAGTTTCAAGTCATTCAAGAATGGCCAATGTCTAAGGCCATTAATAATTTATGTATGCCATGGGTTAAGAAATGTTAGTTAGTTAGATACTTGGATCATTGTTGTTATTTGCTTTTGATATCAGTGTGGATATAGGAGTTTCTTTTGTACTCCCAATATTTACTTGCACTGAAATATTGTTCTAGTCACATTGACCTACTTTTGTGATCATTTGTTGGACATCCAAATTATTTTAGCTTATTTACTACTTTCCATCCATCGATCAACCTAACCAAGAAATATGCATTTTACCACTAAAATGAGACACAACAAGATTTCAATACAAAATGATGCACTCCCTTCAACCCCAAGGCTAGCGAATATTGATTTCACTGATAATCCCTTCAACATAATTGATCGTAATTTATTTAATTTTGGACTATATGCAATTATCTCATGTGATAATGGACCCATCACCTTTTCCAGTGTGAAGATAAATGATAGACCAAAACACATGTTCACATATAACAATTAAATTTTCCCCAAACTTCATGCAGTGACCAAGGGGTTTGAATTCCTTAATTTTGCATAATCCAGTGTTGCAAATATCTCCAATCTCCTAATTTTTTGGTCTTTTTCTGAGATTTCCAGGTTGCCAAATTTCATAGATTTTCTAAGTTTTTAAGGTACAAGTTTAGGCTTGTTGATATTTTCCCCAACATTTCCTTATTTTCTTTCCAAACCCTCCACAATATTTTCAATATTTTAATTTAGCACTTTCATCTATTGCTTCAAATCGGTGAAGCTAGGAGCACACTCCAACTCCAAAACCACACTCTAAGCAGTAGTGCCTAGGGATTATTCTCCCAAGGTCTTTAATATGCTCCCTAGACCTATCTAAAGTGTCATGCTCCACCACGTTCCTAAGATAGTGAGTACACTCCCCTCATGTTCCCGAAACACTTTGGATCTAGTGGGAAACTCTCGCCCTTCTTTAGGGATTGTGTGCACCTCTCATATAAACAAGCTAGTTCCCTCTTTCAATGTACTATATTTTGTACATTTCTTGGAATTTGGAAATGATTTTTTAGTATGTACACATACATAGAAATTATTTCTAGTTAATATTCAAGGATGCTACGCTTGTGCATTAAAGTTTCAGGTAGTAGAGTGGGAATCATCTATTATCTTTCTAGGTGCATTTACTTGCAGTTGTTTACTTGTTTGTATGGTACAGAGGATGTATCACTTAGTCATTTGACACTTTTTAACACAGAAAATTTGATTTAGGGCTTCCATTTCAGGACATCACTACTTAAGCTACCCAAAATTTTCCCATATTTTGAAATAATGCTTATTATTATTGTTTCTATGCACAATCCACCTATATTTACTACTATAAGAAACTAGGATGCTCAAAATGCTTCCATACCTAAAAATTATTCCTTTTCGTAGCTATTGTTTTATGCTCAAACTTGGCAAGACCTGGAGGTGTTATGATTTTATTTCCATTAATTCCTCATATTAAGCACCCAAACCTACATTTAAATTGTTAAATAATCATTCTAAACATTTGTATGACAAAAATATCACCTACAATGTTTATGCTTGTGTTATTTTGGTTGGTTCTATAAAGCGATATTGTGTTCTAGGCAAGATTGGTTTGCTCCTGAACCTTGTGGATTGCTGTTAAAATATCCTGAGGTATTTCTAAATTATTTGAAAGGAAGGGTTGCGACTTCATTTTCATTTAACCTTTGTCTAAGAAATCGCTTTTCATGTGAAGTTAATATCTTATTAACAAGAAGAAAGTTAAAATGTGGTTAGGGTTGCAACGAGCTTCACTGGTTGGTTGAGTGGGTATAGCGATATTCTCCACCGAGGCTTAATTCCCTCCAAAATGAAGTATGTTGAGCCCCCTAAAAGGGATGGTGAGTGTGCCATGGCTATAGAAGAAGGCCAGGCATGAGTGATGGGAAAATTCCCCATGGTTTTCATCTTTCCTCCTTAGTGTTGAATGGATTTTACGTTAATAGTTAAAGAAAGTCTCTTCAACTTTCCAAAATAGTGTTAGAATTGACCTGCTTTACAAGTAGTTATAGTGGTTATCGGGAGACAAAAATTAAAAATATATGTAAAAAAAAGCTAAAAATACATGTACTTATCAGTAATCATGCTTCATAGGATTTGTTTTGCTTATGCATGACTATCAGTGATTGTAAACATATTTTTGTATTATGTCTATGTAGATCCTCTTCCATATCTGCTTAAAAATTCCAAAATGGATCCAAGTAATCATCCAATAATTGTATAAGAATCCAGATGAAATATTCCTTTTCTTTCTAACATTCATTAGAGCCAAGGGAATGCTATGGTAAGTGGCATATTGAACTTGTATTATGTATCAACAATGAGACATAGGGAATATCAATTAGACTTCCCAAGGAAAGATTTGATTTCCAACATCAAGAGTAAATCATTGTAGCATCCCTAGATGCCTCCCTTTGCCACTAGGAATTACCAACAAGATTGAATTTCTTCATTAATCATCGATAAGGCTAAATTTGACCTATAACAACAATATAATATAAATCTAGTTTGCAAGTATGAATTATCAACGGTGATAATATTGCACATTTTGAATGAATTCATTGCCCATTTAATTCAAGGCATTAACAAAATAAAAAATTTCTACAAGAGATAATTATGAATATCTGTCTATAATTAAATCCATGTTCACCAAATAAGTTACCAATCATTTATTTCTTTCACCCCTCAATCTAGAGCATGATACCACCAAGGCTAAAGAAGCTTTTACATGACTCAACTCTCTTAGGACAACCTATTGTTCTCATGCTTAGCAAATCTTATCACCATAAAGCATGCTTAACTCTCATACAACTGTTAAACAACCATGGAACTCACTTACACTACCTTACATAACATAACATGAGGAAGATCTTCCATTTTTCTGCTCCATTGTGCTTCAAGGATATTCTTCTCTTCCAAATCTCTTCAATGTAGGTAGGAAGAGTCCAACCTTTGGTTGGTTGCTAGGGATAACCTAGAAGAGAAAACACTCAGCTTCAAAACAATGGATGAGAAATGAAAAAAAGGTTGCATAAGTTGTTTGCTTAAGCTATTATGGACACTCTAGTGATTATTTTTCTCTCTCAACCATCCCATCCCCTTCCATATTTTCAAGGACACATCCCCAACCTCTATAGACTCTACTAGCCACAAGTATTTAGGATAATTTTTTCCATTTGTAGTGATAAAAACTCTACTCGCCATGGGAAATAATCCCCATAACATGAAAATGAACACTAAATGGTGAGTCTTCCCTTTGAAATTTTCCTTCCAAGTCTTGTCCCTTGAGTTTGTTGTCACTAATTTTTTCCTCTAAATTATATCTATAGAGTTTTTCTTCGACAAATATTGTTTCATTGAGTTTTCCTTTTTTTGAATTTTTCCTCTCTTAGAAGTATGCATTCATTGAGTTATCTTTATTAATGGTTCTACCTTCAACTTTGGGACCCAAACCTGCTCCAAGCTTCCCAATTTCTTTATTAGGGACATAAAGGGATTTTTTTTTATTACACAGTGTCATCGGATTTTCGACATCTATGTAGTGAAGTTTGTCACAGGATATCCATTAAATCTGACAAAGTGGTGTTAATGTAATTGTAACTTCGAAATATATTCACTTGTATATTTTATATTGTTTTTGTATTGTATTATTGTACCTCAAATGTTCATTCCTCCGATCGAGAGAGTCACCATTGTACTTGAGTCATGTAAAGTCATTGAGGATAACCATCCTTTGTATGTTGGGGCATTAGTCCCCAGAAATAAGTGTTAATTGGGTTAATGTTCATTCCTTTGATTGAGAGAGTCGTCATTGTACTTGAGTGATGTAAATTCATTGATGTAAACCCTCCTTTGTATGTTGGGGCATTAGTCCCAAGAAATAAGTGGTAATTGGGTTATTAGAATCTCCTAGAGAAGTCGGCCCAGTAGGAGAAAAAGTCAAGTGGAAAATAGGTATAAATATAGATAGTGACTATCTATTTTACAGAAACACTCACTCATCAAGTGCGCATGAGAGAAACGGGACTAGCTCGCACAAGTGAGAGAGAGAACAGTTGTTGAATATCATCTTTATACTTTTGGGTTTTACTTTTTCTACTGGTGCCCATTCTATCTCTGAGGAAGTTACGAGGTTTTTTCCTTTATGGTTTCCCCAAGGAAAATCTTTGTCTCGTCTCTTGTGATTATTAATGTGTATGTTATTCTCTCAGATAAGATCCTAGATCATATTGAATAAACTGTAAAACATCTAACATGGTATCAGAGCCAAACTGAGAAGAAGGCATAGTGCCGCTAGAGAAGCTAGTGCTTCTTAATTTTTAGGTCTCTCTCCATAGATCATCAAGGCAAGGAATCTAGGATAACTCTCCTTAGTAGGGCACATATTCATGTCGAAGTAGAATTGGATTCTGGGCATTTTCAATTTTTGGCCTGTAACTATTGTGGGAAATTAGGGATTTTCATATAAGTGGAATTTTAGCGTGGAACCAGCATAGGATTGTTCTCCTCCTCAAAATCGAAATTTAGAGACTAAGATCGAAATTTTTGGTTGGGTAAAACTCTGGGAAAGTCAAACCCTAATTTGACCCCTGACCAGAAAACCAGCACTACAGAAGACCAACTCCAGATCTAGTCTAGGCATCTCAAAGTGGTAAGATATAAATATTCTGTATTTCCATTTGAGGTTCTCATTAAAGATGTCTCACCACACTAGTCTTGAGGATAAGCTTTAAGGAGATGATAATATCCGATCATGGAAGTATAGGATTTCACTAGTCCTTGAAGAGAATGAATTGGAAACCTACATAAATGAAGAGTTTCCAGTTCCAAAGGGAGATGAGGCTAAATCCTTACAGAAGAAGAAATTGGTCAAGGCCAAGAGGATTATTGTTGATTCTATCAAGGATCACCTTATACCAAATGTGTCTTCCTTAAATACAACTAAAAGAGATGTTTGATTCCTTGACCAAGCTATTTGAAGGAAAGAATATAAATCGGAAGATGACCTTGTGAAATCAGTTGAAGAATGTGAAGATATAGAATGGAGAGACTGTTGATGAAATTGTCATTGATGCCAACATGGACTTGTAGTGGCCCCACGGGATGTCATTGATGCCACCAAATCCCACCTGTAGTGCCTAGACCCTTTACAGAGTGGGTTTGCACCTTGCAGTACCTTGAATCCCTTACAGAGTGGGTTTGTGCCTTGAAGCACCTTGTACTCAGTTGACAAGGCCCTTGTACCCACAAGCAAGATCTTGATGCCATCACCTTGCTGAAGATGTCGAAGACTCTGTTGATGGTTTTGAAGACCCTGGAGATGGTCCTAAAGCCTTGATGGATGTTGATAAACCCTAGATGGGTTAGAGAAGAATTAATGACCCATTATGTGGTCATCCATGCTATGATGATGTCAAGATATCCCAAAAGAAGACCTGACATCCCCACAAGTGATATATTGACCCTTGGAGGTCTCTTGGTGTAGTTGAGGTGGATGAAGAATCCTTGAAGATGGCCTTGGACCCACACTCAGTGGTTGATGACATTGCAACCCTTGTTGGGTCATGGAGCTCTTGTATGATGATGATGACCTTCTATGGTCCTTGGCAGGATATGGAACCCATGAACATGTCCTTGGATCGATGAAGAATCCATTGGGCCCACAATTGATGGCTTAAAGGCCCTTGATGACTTGATGAAGACTTGGAACCCCTGATTCCCTTGCAAAGGTTATGAAGTCCACTACTTGCATTTTATGTGGTTAGATGGCATGATGAAGGAACCCACACACATAGGGTAACATGAAAGCACTTGAAACTCTTGCACATGGTATATGTGGTAACCTTTTTGGAGTATGACCATTAAAGATTAGTGCAACAACACACAACATACCCATACCCTTTTTTATGATGACCTAGTAGATTGTGTGACATTTAAAAATTTAATTAAAACATAAAATACTTACCTTGCTTACCCTACAAGTTGACTCCAATTAAATTAAAAATAATAATAATAAATAAAAATAAAAATTGTTTTTTAATACAAGTCGGCTAAAAAAAAATACAAAAAAAACTAGTATAAATACCCTATCAACTATTTCATTTTTTAGTGTGGAATTTTGGAATGAGCTCTGAATTTTCGTGACTGGGTTAAACTTTGGGTATGCCATTGAGGCAGCCATAGGTGATGAAGTCTGAAAAAGTGGGTGTAATATCTGCTCTGCAATTCATATGGAATGAAGCAACCGAGAGTTACAGTTGATGCAGGGTACATATTATGGAGTAATATTTTTCTTTTTCTTTGTTGCTTGCAAAGAGATGATAGCCTATTTTTAGACTTGTCTTGGGGTTCTTATCAACAAACAAACAGTCCATACTGATGAATTTTTAGGACAGTCCTAACACTAATTTACACAGTCCTGAATTTAGTAAAGGAAGTCCAACTTTTGCAAGAGTTCCTCTTGTCTGAATTTTACACCTTCTCACACAGTACCGAGTTTTCACTTGAGATCATCCTTAGAATTTTTGCACAGTCCAGATGCATGAAACTTTGAATAGTTACTAAGGCAGTGAAAGTTCAGCAGTGTGCATGGTGAAGGTTTGATGAGAGTTCTTCATTTTTGCACTTTCCTAAACAATGATGCAATGATTCCCTAACAATCCAAGCTTATAACAAGTATTTGAGGCCTTTTCTACAAAAGAAACAGACTAATTTTGGTGGTTGCACAGTCTAGGTGTTTGAAGCAGCAAGGAGTCCACTTTTGGACTTATCCTGGGCACAAACAGTCCAAGTTCCAGAAGCATGAATAGTCCTGAATTATAGATTTGGCAGGACCAGAAATTATAGAGAAGTGTGCAAGTGTGTACATACTGCAGTATATTAAACTACCATGTACACTATGATGCCCTAGTTACATACAGTAATCACATACACTATGATGATATACTTCTCCTTGATGATACTGTATGATGGTGCATGTATTGATGATGCTGATATGATGCAAAGTTGCACTCCTGCACTTGATGATGATGATGACACTATGATGCCCTAGTTACATACAGCAGTAACAGTAATATTTTCAGAAGTGTATACACAGTTCAAGGGTCTGCTACAATTGACAGTGCATTTACAAAGAGGTATGTACAGTGATGTGTATGCTATATACTTGTTGACACAACAATGATGAATACAACAATGAATATGCAATGAAGTGTATACAGTGGTATACTTACAGTAATATAAATACATTGACAAGTGAATAGATACAGTGGTATAGTAATTTTTACTATGATGTTATATATGATGTCGTACATGATGATATGTTGATGCACATACACTCTGTGACACAAATGCATGATTTGTTGATGCATTCTCTCCTATGATGAACAACTCCATGATAATGATGCATTCTACAGTATGATGATCTAATGATGATGATGTATGCTACACATAGCCTTATATGATGATGCAGATTTTGATTATACCAACCTTATTGATGATGATGATGCATACTTGATGCATACTCCTTGATTATCTCAGCCAAGACATGACAAGTTGATGGCAACAACAGTTCATTGAACAGATCTTGATGACTCAACAATGTATTGAGCAGCTATGATTCATGGTTGATGTGCACAGATACTTGAGTAGATATTGAGATGATGAGCAATGTTGGCAATGAGCAGAGATGATAAGCAGTGTTGATGAGAAGAGATGATGTGGCAGTGAGCGCACTTGACAATGATATGTGTGTGTGATGAGTGTGTTGAGACAGTGAGCTGTAATTGTAAAAGCAAGCGTGTCTTGCTTTTGAGGTTAGGATACCTCAAACCCTTCTTAGCAGGGTCTAAGAAAACCAGGCAGGGTCCTATATTCAGAGTAGGTGCTGATTTTACCTCATGGTTGTAGCCGGTCCAAAACTAATATAAAAATATTACAAAAATATATGGTTTGTGTTAGGTTTCTTAATGATTCAAATGCTTATGATATGTGAATGATGAAGTGAAATATGCTTATGAAATGATTATGAAATTGGTAGAATAGTGGAGTGATGAATTGGTAGTTAATTGTGATAAGTTAATAAAAGTTTTAAAATTGGCTTTACACGGATTCACCCCCCTCTCAGTGTAAACATTGTGTCCAACAGAGACCATACAGTCATACTTTACAAGGGTCTCTCAAATCAAGGAAAAACTTGAAGTTGTGGGAGAAGACATAGAGAATAGAGAATTTGTGATGACCACCTTGAATGGTCTCCCTAGGTCATGGGACTCCTTTATTCAAGAATTTGTGCTAGAAGGAAGTTAATCACTTTCAGTAGGTTTTGGTAGGAATGCTTGTAAGAAGAATATCCACTTGTATCTCAAGAAGAAAAGATGGGAAATGAATATCAAGCTCTCACAACACACACCAGGAACAAAAAAAGGGATCAATCTCATCACAAGAAATAAAAACATCACCACTGGAATCAAAGGGATAATCTTAGAATACCCAGAAGAGATCAATCTAATGTTAGATTCTATACTTGTGATGAGAAGGGAAATTTTTCCAGAGTTTGTCCTAAGAACAAAGAGAAGAAGAACAACAAGAAGAGACATCATCCTCACACTGCAGAGGATGATGAACCTCCCAAGAAGATGTTGATGTATACGTAACTTCGGAATGTATTCTTCTATGCATCTTATGTATTGTAACCCGATGTTTATTCCAGGATGTTTCTATTATGTATTTGAGTCATGTGATCATGCCCCGATGTTCTGATCGGGAAGATTAATAATGTAAACAAGTCTTGTCAACTCATTAGGTAAGTCCCCACAGTTTCGGGGCACTTGAGTTATTATACACTAATTAAGGTGTAGGATCGAGTAAGTAATTGTAAGTTGAGCCTACGTGTGAAAGTGCAATTCAAGTGAATGGATGAATATAAATAAAGAGTGAGATTCTCTCTATTTATCACTTGTGAATCACATCATTCACTCTCTCAAGTGTGGCACACTAGTGAAGAAGGAAATTACTGGGACAAGAAGTCTACTGCTGTTGGGGAGATCTCTTACTGTTTTGGTGTTGATTCTATCTCTAAGGAAGTTGCGGGGTTTTCTGGGCCTTTATGGTTTCCCCAAGGAAAACTCTTTGTGTCTCTTGTCTCTTGTGATGTGCTTATGTTTTATTGTTGTTCTTGTTATTCTCTCAGTGAAAAGATCCTAAGATCATAATGCTAGCTTATTTGATGAAAAACTAACATGGAATCAGAGCTAACCTGAGAAGAAGACACTGTGCAGCTGCGAGAACTAGGGCTTCCTAGTTTATGGACTTTTCTCCACAAATTTTCAGCAAAAGTAAGGTGTAACAACTCTCCTCCTTAGGGCGCATCTTTCTGTCGAAACAAAATCCAATTCTGAGGTTTTTCAGTTTTGGCCCTGTCACTGGGGTCGAAAATTAGGGCTTTCTACAGAAGAGGAATTTTTGAGTGAGACCAACATAGGATTTTTCTCCTCATCAAAACCGAATTTTAGAGACCTGGATCAAGAAATTTGGTTGGGTGAAACTCCAGGAAAGTCAAACCCTAGTTTGACCCCGAGCTAGAGAAACCCTAAATACTAAAACTGCTAAGTTTTGGTACAGTCGCTGTATTCCGAGATTGACAAATTCTAAGAAGATAAAAATTTCAAGGGCCTAATATAAAATATTGATTAAAACTGTCTCCAAAAATCATCCTCAGATTCGCTGTATTCCAGGAGATATGATCTCTCCAAGTTAGGGTTCCAGCCTCTTCCAGAATTCATCCATAAACAAGACATATGGGGATATCTGAAATATCTTGGGCTACAGAGGTCCAAATGGAATTACTAAAGATTTTAGAGAAAGGGCACGGAATTTAATTTCAGTGGTATGAATATCAGACTCAGAAGATGAACCAGTGACACGTGGCATGTTGTACAACTTCGTTGTTCTGAACAGTCCTGTAACAGGTCACCTTGGGAAACGGCTCATAAATCCAAAAATGGTGAAACCAATTCTGATGAAACCTATGGTGTTGGATCAGGGAAATTCTATGTTACCTCAGTACGAAATTTCAGACACAGAGGAGCAGTAATTTCGGATATATCATAGAAACAGTAACAGGCATTTCTGCAAAAGAAATTGAAAATTAGGGCTTCCTGTTCCGGGAGCTTCCCTCCACTATTTTCAGAAAAGGAGTACATTGGACAGCTCCATTTGAAGAGATATATCTGTTTGTCCAATCAGATCTGAAATATTCCAAGTTTTGAAAATTATGGTTTCTGTGACAAACCCTAGATCAGCGAACTCCGGGACAAGGACGGACACCTCAAATCAGTAAGATCTAATCCTTTGTTATTTCCATTTGAGGTTCTCATTTTAATATGATATATCACATCAGCTTGATGATAAGCTTGGTGAAGTTGACAACTTCCAAGCCTAGAAGTATATGATCTCTCTAAAGAAAATGGATTGGACACCTACATGAGTATAGAGGTTCCAGTTTCAGAGGGAGACGAGGTTAGAATACTTTCACAAGAAGAACTTGGTCAAGGCCAAAGAAGACATCATGCTCATGCTGCAGAGGATGATGAAGCATCCAGAAAGAGATCCACATATGAAAGTGAAGATTCTTCAAGCGAGGATGAATATGTTCTGATATCAGCTCTCACAGGTAACATTACTCATGGAATTAATGATTGGATTATAGACATTGGGGATTCCAAACATATGATGGGATTCAAGGAATCCTTTGTAAGACTACCAGAACATGAATCACCTCACAAGGTGAAGTTAGGAGATGACTACCAATATCAAATAAAAGGTAGTGGGGAATCTTCATACAAGCTAGACTCTGGTAAGTCTCTAACAATGAAAGAAGTATTGTTTGTTCCAGGATTCAAGAACAACCTTCTCTCCATTTCAGCATTGATGCAAAAGGAATGCGGGTTGCATTCATAGATGGTCAAGTCATCATGTGGCCAAAAGGAAAGACTATCG
>LPNX010726300.1:265722-283137 GCA_001517045.1 Pseudotsuga menziesii
TGTTAGGGCACATTATCGAGACCTAAAGAGAAGTTCATAGTTACATCATGCAGTAGATGGAAACATCGTGGGATACAAAGAAAGATTCATAGCATGATGCTTCTCACGAAAGGAAGGCCTAGACTACGAAGAGACATTTGTAGCCAGTAAGAGTTGAAACACATACATGATGAGATTGGTGAATATCTTAACCTTTGCTACAAGGTTGAATATGTAAGTCTATACACTAGATGGTCACATAGAATATTAGTAGCATAGGAAGCTACTTGTCACTCCGGTACAGAATGTTTTCAGCGCATAGAGCACAGAAGACAGAGGGAGTATGATGCTCCGCTTCAGAGGGAGTGACTACAGAATATATTGAGGTTCGACATGGTACGACAGGATGGGAAGATTACTGATGACTCTAGGCTTTACTAAGAGTAAAGAGGATTCCAACCTTTGCTTCAAGGTTGAAGACAGAAGACCAATGATACTCCTGTTATGTGTCGATGCACTATTGTTCTAGGTATGGAGGTGTGGCAGAGTGTAGATGGAATCTTCCTTGGACAAAGGAAGTATGCAGTAGAGATCCTGAAGAGGTTCAGGATGATGGACTGCATGACCACACCTATGGCATCGAACATGAAGCTATTGAGTGATGCTTCATCAGAGACGGTTGATGCTACGATGTATCGTCAGATGATTGGGTCATTGATGTACCTAACGAACACAAGACCAAACATTTGCTTTGCTGTGAACACCTTGAGCCAGTACCTGACAGATCCGAGAAGTGTTCACTTGATGGCTGCAAAGCATATTCTAAGGTACCTAAAGGGTACAATTGATTATGGGCTCAAGTATGATGCGAATCAGAAGATTAACCTGGAGGGTTATGTTGATTCAGATTGGGCAGGCAGTGCCATCGATAGGAAGAGTACTTCAGGATGTTGCTTCAGTATGGGATCAGGTGTGATCTCTTGGTTTAGCAGGAAGCAATCCTATGTGGCACTGAGTACAGCTGAAGCAGAGTATGTCGCAGCTTGTTCAGCTAGTTGTGAGGCAGTATGGCTGCGGAAGCTACTGTCTGATATATTTGATCTCCAGTTGGATGCTACTTATATACATTGTGACAACCAAAGTTGCGTGAAGTTGTCAGAGAATCCAGTGTTTCATGACAGGTCAAAGCATATCGAGATCAAGTATCACTATATCAAAGATATGGTGCAGAGAGGAGCAGTGAAGCTCCTGTATGTTGCGATGGAGGAACAAATAGCTGATGTATTGACGAAGCCATTAGCTAGGCTGAAGTTCGAGTACTTCAGAGAGAGACTTGGTGTTCTCCAGATCGAGGTTCCTTCCAAGAGAAAGTGATGAGACCCATAGCCATTCTGACATGGTGAGAGGATTGGTTCCTTCCATGGTCAGATGTAAGGGCTGAGACATTCTTTCATGGTGATAGGGTTGCTCCCTTCCATGTCATATATGAGTGCTGTCCATTCTGTCGAGTAGGACAAATGTAAGGGCAATTGCCATTCTAGGAATGGAGGCACCTGATCAGTTACCAGGAACACTCAGTGTAGGACTGAGTAGCCATTCTGATGTGATAGAGGGATGTGTTCCCACTTGATTAGATGTAAGGGCTGAACCATTCTGTTCATGGCTAAAGGATTAAGTTCCTTCCATGTCAGATGTGAGTGTTGGCCATTCCGACGAGCAGGTCGGATATAAGTGCAGTGCCATTCCGACATGGTGAGAGGATTGGTTCCTTCCATGGTCGGATGTAAGGGCAGTGACATGGTGAGAGGATTGGTTCCTTCCATTGTCAGGATGCCACATCCAGCATGAAAAAGGGTTGGCTCTGTGAAGACTCATCTAGTTTGAAAAAGGACTAGCTCTGAAGTAGATGCCACATCTGGTTTGAAAAAGAACCAGCTCTGTGATGCCTCATCTAGTTTGAAAAAGGACCAGCTCTGAATATGCCTCATCTAGTTTGAAAAAGGACTAGCTCTAGGAAGACTCATCTAGTTTGAAAAAGGACTAGCTCTGAAGTAGATGCCGCATCTGGTTTGAAAAAGGACCAGCTCTGTGATGCCTCATCTGGTTTGAAAAAGGACCAGCTTTGAAGATGCCTCATATAGTTTGAAAAAGGACTAGCTCTGGGAAAGCTCATCTAGTTTGAAAAAGGACTAGCTCTGAGTAGCTGCCTCATCTGGTATGAAAAAGGACCATCTCTGAGATGATACATCCAGTATGAAAAAGGACTGGCTCTGTATAACTTCCTATGACGATAAGAATCATGAGATAGCACCAGGGTTGATCCAGATCGAGTGATGATCGAGATCCAGTAATAATGATCCAGTAGTTATGATCCAAATTGAGTGATGATCCAGATCTAGTCCAGTGATGATGATCCAGATCGAGAGATGATCCAAATCCAGTGATGATGTTCAGTGATGATGATCCAAATCGAGAGATGATCTAGATCCAGTGATGATGTTCAGTGATGGTGATCCAGAGATGATCCAGATTCGATGAAGATGACTTGAATATGAAAATGACTTGAAGATGAAGATGACTTGAAGACGAGGTGATCCAGCTGATACAGAGAAGAAGACCAGTGCTGAAAATTGTTTCGAAAGAATACCTTCCTAGTTAAGAGGGAGTGTTGATGTATATGTAACTTCGGAATGTATTCTTCTATGTATCTTATGTATTGTAACCCGATGTTTATTCCAGAATGTTTCTATTATGTATTTGAGTCATGTGATCATGCCCCGATGTTCTGATCAGGAAGATTAATAATGTAAACAAGTCTTGTCAAGTCATTAGGTAAGTCCCCACAGTTTCGGGGTACTTGAGTTATTATACACTAATTAAGGTGTAGGCTCGAGTAAGTAATTGTAAGTTGATCCTACGTGTGAAAGTGCAATTCAAGTGAACGGATGAATATAAATAGAGAGTGAGAGTCTCTCTATTTATCACTTGTGAATCACATCATTCACTCTCTCAAGTGTGGCACACTAGTGAAGAAGGAAATTACTGGGACAAGAAGTCTACTGCTGTTGGGGAGATCTCTTACTGTTTTGGTGTTGATTCTATCTCTAAGGAAGTTGCAGGGTTTTCTCCTTTATGGTTTCCCCGAGGAAAACTCTTTGTGTCTCTTGTCTCTTGTGACGTGCTTATGTTTTATTGCTGTGCTTGTTATTCTCTCAGTGAAAAGATCCTAAGATCATAATGCTAGCTTATTTGATGAAAAACTAACAGAAGAGAACCAAAGGAGACAACGAAGATTCTTCAAATGATGAAGAATATGTTCTAATTTCATCTCTCATAGGTACTGTTTCACATGGGAGAAATTATTGGCTTGTAGATAGTGGGGCTTCCAAACATATGATAGGATTTAAGGAATCCTTTGTGAGTCAATCTAAACATGAGTCACCTCACAAGGTGAAACTTGGGTATGACTACCAATACCCCATAAAAGGAAGTGGTGAAGCCTCTTACAAGATAAACTCTGGAAAATATTTGAAGATGAAGGATGTTCTATATGTACCAGGATTCAAGAAGAACCTTCTCTCCATATTTGCATTGGATGCAAAAGGTATGAGAGTTGCATTTATTGATGGCCAAGTTATTATGTGGCAAAAAGGAAAGACCATAGATGATGTAGCAGTGATTGGAGAGCAAGAGGGAGGCTTATACAAATTGAAGGGCCAACATGAACAAGCCCTTGTTCATGACTCCATGGAGCCAAGTGAATTATGGAATAGAAGGCTTGCACATGTGCACTATAGAGCACTATCACTTGCAAGCAAAGCAATTAACGGTCTTCCTGAAATCCAAACAAAGCATGAAGGCATATTCAAATGATGTGCGAAGGGAAAGAACATAAAGAATACATTTCCAAGAAGAGAGAGCAAAGAAAAAGGAATATTGGAAGTCATCCACTCTAATGTATGCGGTCCAATGTCATCCAATTCATTGATTGGGTATGTAAATTATGTTTCTTTCATTGATTACTTTTCTAGGAAGACCTGGATATATTTCTTAAAGAGAAAATATGAAGTAATCAGCAAATTTAAGGAATTCAAAACTTGTGATGGAGAATCACACAGGAAATAAAATCAAGACCTTTCGAGCAGACAATGGTGGAGAATTCACATCAGAAGAAGTCAAGGAATTATGCAAAGAGTTAGGGATAAATATGGAGTTGACCACTCCATGCAATCCACAACAAAATGGAGTTGCAAAAAGGAAGAATAGAATGATTATGGAAGCAGCAAGGGAAATGCTTCATGATCATGATATTCACATGCATCTATGGGAAGAAGATATAAGAACAGTCGTGTATGTACATAATCATACTCCCCATAGAGTACTAGAAAACAAGACACCAGAAGAAACTTTCTTTGGTGAGAAACCAAAATTCATTCATCTCAAGATATTTCGCTTCCCAATGTACACACACATTCCAAACGAGAAAAGAACAAAGTTAGACCCTTCAGGAAATAAGGGCATATTTGTGGGATATAGTGAAAACTCAAAGGCCAACATAATATACTTTCCAGGGTACAAGAAGATCGATATCAGCAAGGATGTGACATTTGAGGAAGACTTGGCTTACAACAAATACATAAAACTACCTATTGAAGACATTGAGCAACCAGAAGTACCCAGGATATGAGATACATCAATGAATGAAGCAACTCTAGAAGAATATCGAGAAAAAGAAGAACCTCAGGAACTTGTAGATCCACCCCATGAGAATAATTCTCACAAGAGGAAACCAACATGGGTACGAGAGGTTATCCTAGATGCAGAGAGATATGGCACTCCAGAAGGAATGCACAGAGAAATAAAGAGACCTAGGCCATATTCCATTTATGTAGTCCTGTTGTGCAACATCATTGACAAAGAGCCTTCCAACTATGAAGAAGCGGCAAAAAAGAAAGAATGGAAGGATTCCATGATTGAGGAATACCAGTCAATCATGAAGAATGATGTCTGGGATGTGGTCCCGAGACCAGAAGGGAAGTATGATGTGACTTCCAAGTGGATCTACAAGATCAAGCATGCTACAGATGGAAGCATAGAGAAATATAAAGCAATATTTGTGGCACGCGGATTCCCCCAAAAGGAAGGGATATATTATGAGGAGACTTTTGCACATGTAGCCAGATACACTTCCATCAAAACAATACTTTATCTTGCTGCAGTGATGAAATGGAAGATACACTAGATGGATGTCAAGACAACATTCTTGAATGGTGTAGTGGAAGAGGAAGTGTATGTGGAGAAGCCACTCATATTTGAGACACATGACAAGCAGACTCATGTGTGCAAATTGAAGAAATCTTTGTACGGATTGAAGTAGGAACCCAGGACATGGTGCGACAGGATGGACAACTTCCTAACTAGTTTAAAATTTACCAAGAGTAAAGCAGACTCCAACCTTTACTAAAAGGTTGAGAAAGGGAACCCAGTGATACTACTATTATATGTAGATGACATGTTTGTGATAGGTGAGGATGGGTTGATTGTTGATACAAAGAGGAAGCTTGTTTTCGAGTTCAAGATGAAATACTTGGGCATGATGTATTATTGTCTAGGTATGGAGGTGTGGCAAAGTATAGATGGAATCTTCCTTGGTCAAGGGAAGTATACAGTTGAGATCCTGAAGAGCTTTAGGTTGATGGACTGTAAGGCAATAGCCACACCCATGGCATCGAACTTAAAGATACTTTGTGATGCTTCATCAGATTCAGTTATTCCATGATATATCGTCAGATGATTGGATCATTGATGTACCTGAAGAACACGACATATGTTTTGATGTACCTGACAACTTTTGTGCCATGGAATCTAAGGAGATTGATGCGGTTGGAATAATATTGAATCTACAAGTGAAGCTGGAAGCATACTCTGATATCAAGTTGACAATGGATGTGTTGGTTATTGATGTGCTAGACACATGGATGCTTCTATCAAGGAAATGGTATGCCACTTTGGGAGGTTGCATTCATATGATTTTGACTTATGTTATTGTTCTTGCTTCAAAACATTGACTTGTAAGACTACATAGAGATAATGAGAGGAAGTACCTTACAGAAGATTCTAGGGATTCCATGAATGAATATATATATATAGATCAGATCGTATTGGGAATTACGTTGTCTTATCCAACTTCCTAGATCCTATTAAAGAAAAGTTTAAAGAAGAAAAATTTGATGAGATCTGGAAAATGAATCTTGATGGAGCTCATTCAAGATCGAGTAAAGGGGAAGGAATTGTGATTACTTCTCCAACCAAGAAAATTTTCAACTTTAACTTCAAATTAGAATTTAATGCAACCAACAATGTGGCAGAATATGAAGCACTCTTACAAGGATTGGAAATTGATAAGGACATGGGTATTAAAATTTCAAACATCAGAGGTGATTCTAACTTACCAGTTCTCCAAGTAAATAACACGTTTGCATGCAATATTGAAAGGTTGAAAAAATATAGAAATGTACTCTAGCACAACAGAATTTGAACCCAAAACCCAACAGATGCCATATCTGAAATTCAACAGACACCTGTATGTTATTCGACAACGTCATTTTTTTGTCATCGATGGGAATTCATCGGATATTCAACCCCATGTCAAACCCCATCGACTTTTCGACAGAGTATGAAGCTAATATGCCAAATTATTTCACCATTGAATCGTCGAATTTCCAACTCTTGCGTTGTCGAACATCTGACGTATCCTTGTCAAAGGTGAGCCACTTCCTTTGTAAAATTCCGCGCTTATGCCGTTGAATGTGATATGAATAGGTCGTCATATTTTTGACTCCATATTGTCAAATTTGTGACACCCCATTGTCGGATGTCCGACCTAGCCATGTTGAAGGTTAGCCCATCCTTTATAAAATTTCTGGCTTATGTCGTCATATTTCTGACCTAATATTATCGAATGTCCGATGAGAATGAAACTTAATGTTGCCGCATTTGCGACGAGTATATGGTCAAACTACCGAATTGACCGTGTCGAATTTGAGATGGCCTATAGTCAATAGTCTGATCGAGTCTCGTCTATTCCGCCTTATCGAAGTCATGACAAAGTTGTTGGACGAGGGTTGCAAGCTGTCGAAAATTTGACAAAAACCTGTCGTCGGAGCTTCAGCAGTGTCATTGGATTGGCATGATATCTGACAACAACTTCCAACATTGGATATCCGACAGGGAACTATGTATTAATAAAAAAATAACCTGGCACACATTCAAATTGAATAATGCATGCAAATGTTTACATCACGTTAATGCAATCATTAAAGATGGTTCAGTTGGAGCCATCCTTGGATACACCACATACATTCATAGAGACTAAATAATTTCCAGTAGAGGCACACTTCCATCCAACCATATCATCAGTGTGTGCCTTGAATGGTAGTTTAAACCAAGTAGGTAGATTATAAGATGCTCCCATTGAGTTGCATCCTCCTTATTGTGTATGTTGCTAAGAAATGTAACACACACACCATAATTATATATAGAATATAATGTAACCTGCATATTCAACATCATTTTAATCCTTAACATTTAGTCAGTTGTTTCCTTGTAAAATATTTTTAGAAAAAAACTCCCTTGCAAAAAATAAATGCTTCAATTCAATATAATTATGTATATTTCTTGTAAACCTCTTACAAAAAATTCTTCAATTGAAGGAGAAATCTCAAGGCTTTTTCCCATTGAAATGTAATTAATGTCTCCATATACTAGAGTAGGTTCACTTGTTTTATAGCTTTGTGCAACTCTTTAATATGCCCATACTTTCTATGCCTTATATTCCCTATAAGGAGTACATAGTACCATATTGTTTCAAATAGGAGAAAAGCCCAAATATGGACTCAACACTTCCTAACTTTATGATTGTGAAAGAATAATTGAACCAGACTCATTTTTTAATACTCTACAACCCGAGGTAATAGAGTTTCATATTTGTAACCATTTAAAAGAAATAAAGATAAGAATACACCCAACCCTAGGCCCCCCCAACACTCTTTTAGTTCATAATAAAAGTTGGCATTGGAAACTCTTACACACCATATTCATCAATAGGAAAATCATAGTCATAACTTGTGGGTAACGAATGGACCTCTTCTTGTATGCACAAAGTTTGTGCCTCCATGGTACTGCAACATAAAAGGAATTAAGGTAACGGTTCAAATTTTAATAAAATAAATATAAATACATATGAGCTTGATCTCAAGACAAATGAAGACTCAAATCCACCATGAATGGTTCTGATTTGTTCCTCCTCTCTAGAAAAATCAAGCTACTGTGAATGCAATATCCTCAATAGGCTTATGAGGGGTCCTCTATCCCATTGTCAAAAACCTGTAAAATAAAAAAAAAAATTAAGAAGGATGGACAAGAAGGCCTTGGAATTGAAATCCACAAGCTCTACTTGGAAATAATATGCAATGATAGAGTAATAAAGGAAAATTATATTACTACAAAAACGTAGGATTTAAATAATAATGAATAAATATGATTTGGGCCCTTTTAACCTAGTGTTGGATTGCATATATAAGAAGCAAACACTTCCCTAATTGCATGGATCTCTAATTGTCACAGATATGATTTACTCTCTTAACTTATGTATGTGAAAATGAAAGAATACACATTACATTGGTTACGATGGTGATTAGAAATCATTGCCATCCAGCCTAGTTCTCATTCCACATCTTTGGCTTCCTAAAAGAATTAGGTTGGAAATAGTCATAGTAGTAATCAATGAAGGTATTGATCTATAAACGAATTAATCCATATATTAGTATGAGCCTTGGATTATGACAAATTTATATAGATATGGAAGGTTGTGTTGGAAGCCAGACTTCTATGATTTCACAAAGCTATTAATATAGACTCATAATTGGGTCTAGGGAATTAGTGTCTTTGCAATTCACCTAGGGAATACTTTTATTTAATGATAATTCCATGTTTACTACCAATTTTACATATGGTTTTCCCTTCTCTCCATAATATTTCTCCACTTATTCATATTCATTCTCTATTCGCATATAACTGAACCAACTTAAAAAGCCATATTTCATTATACACACAATATGTTGAATAACTATTACAAACATAACTAAATCAAACTAAAGAGCTACATTTCATTATAAACACAAAAGTATAAATAACTATACAACAAGACAACTTACATGTGTCAAGATAATATGTCCACCTTGCCATGAAAGAAGGTTTTGTTTCATCACCTTTACTATCTTTGCTGTAAATTTTTCAATATCATACTAAGGAAAACAGATCAAATCATTAGAATAAGCACAAATGTTTAAAAAAATTTTTTTAACATTGAGCTTACAATTTGTTTAACTTTTTTAGATTATTATGTTTAATATTTAATTTTTACTAAGCTCAAAACTAGGGTACTCTTTAGGGTAGCCTAAAAAAATATCTCTCAAATTTGCACACCAGAAATAAAATAAAGTTTTTCTTACAACTACACATTATAAAGAGAGTCATTCTTCCTCTAAATCTTAACACATTACTCTTCTTTTTCCCTAGTGTTATCCATTTAGTTGATTAATATGTAGTATGCACAAAATTTATATAGCTACATCATGTCATTGAGCTTAATACAAACTAATTTCACCTTGAAAGTTTTGTTGCTAATTAGTATGAAGTTGATAAGCTATGCACACAATTTCTATATCTAGAGCATATATTGTTGGACCAAATACAAACTAAAATCACCTTGAAAAATATATTGTCTTTTCTCACTTCTCAACTTCATTATCTATATGGCATGCAACCAAAGAGTGAAAGCTCTCCAAGGTCACAACATTTAGTGATTAATAATTGGCATCTAGTTTAAAATATAAATAAAAATTGAAGATTTGAAACTCTTATTTAATTCACCTCTAAACAATTACACAATCATATTAAAGTTGTGAAACTTTAAAGGAGAGTATTGTTGATTTTCTATATAGATTTTTTTATGATTAAAGTCCGACTAAATATCATTTTCAACAAATATTAAGTTATTGGTTGCATCCCACAAATAAAAACTTTTAGTACAATATATATTGGAAGAAAGTGTGGTTCCTTTGCAGTTGTGGTTCTCCCTAGTTAAAAGGGCTAGGTTCAAATCCTAGTTGTTTCTGGGTGTGTCTCCTCAGTGACTGTTAGCACCTGTATTGAACAAAAGCAATATAAGATCAGGGGGGGGGGGATAAGATTGTGCTGTTTAAATACTTTGGTTTAAAGATATGGTACAAAGGTGACGTGATGGTCTAAAAGAGCAGCCAAGTTAACAAAAATCCTAGGCTGTGATCGAAAGAAGGATCCAATCCATGGCTAATACTCCCTCCGCCTTTCAAAACATGCGAGGAAGATAGCAGAAGTTCAGGCCTTTAGCCGCCTGCACAAATCAAGGGTTACAAATTGATTCGGGGATGATCTGCGGTTCATAACTGATCTGCCGGGAGAAAGTGCAAGTTAGTTAAAGAAATGGGAGTTGGCGGAATCACATATATTCCTCTCGATCCGACGGTGGAGGGACGGAATCGGATCACATCGGCGGTTGGGATTGATTTCGCAGCCGGAACCTACGCGGCGGATAAACACCAGAGCTTCCAGCGGAAGGGATGCGTGGAGGTAAATCCGACGGCCGAGGATTAAAGACAGCGTGGATCGACGGCTATTTTGGTTTCCAGGAGATGAACATGCACGCGGGATAACCTTTGAGCCACCCGACGGAACTCATTATATGCTGCCTGATCCAACGGTTGGAGATCAGAGGGTAATAGATCAACGGCTAACAATGATCCCGGAGGTCGAACTAGCACGGCGGATAATCCCGGAGTGCCCAGCGGAATTGGGTACGCGACTGAAGATCCGACGGTGCGTAGCTGAAGGGATATCGCATCAATGGCTGGGAGCAATTCCGCTGATTAAAGTTGCTCGACGGATAAAGCGAAGGAGCCCAGCGGAATTGGATGGGCGCCACATGATCCAACGGCCCACCTGTAAAGGAAGATCTAATCGACGGCTCTAGATGTTTCCGGGACCCAGAGTTGCACGGTAGATAAAGTCATACGGCTCGGCGAAAAAGCACACGTGGTGTACGATCCGAAGGCCAGGAATTTGCACAGAAGAGATCAACGGTCGGAAATGAACCCGGAGGAGAAATATGCACGGCTGTTAGAGATAAGTAGCGGTTGCGGAAATAAATGCTTCCCACGTGTCTAATCGGGGGTGTCCTATAAAGGCAAAATTGACCTCTCCAGCGATTATTTTATTGCTTGGGACCCGGCGAAAAGGACCTGTCGATTTGGGCGCTTCCAGTTGTAAGCACCAGGCGCATTCTGAACACACGCCTCCACAGTGAGCCAGGTAGGACCTTAATCCTGTAATTCCTTCGCTCAATTATCATTATAAATTAAGAAATGGATCAACAAGGAGAAGCCTCTGTGTCTGGTCGGGTCCCGGATGAAAGAGAATAATTCTTGGTAGATAGACACAGGGGTGTCTGCGATCCTTTCTTCTCTACAGGAAGTGTGTCAGGAAGCAAAGAGAGGTTGTGGTCTTGTTTCTCACAAGGGAATGATGTTCTGAATGTACGCAAGTCCCTTTGTACTTTTTTTCCCTGGAGCAAACCCTCCACTTCCGTGAATTTTCCGAATGGTGTGCAGTAAATTATTTTCCCTCTCAGAGAGTCATTGTGAGTCGGTCCGCGTCGAAGATACTATGTAAAATTGATGCTTCGGCCATTAGGGAAAATCTTAGTTTGCCCGAAAGTTACCCTGTGAACCGTGAGTCTGTAAATGAGTCTGTCCTTGGCGAGTTTTTTAAAAGTTGCAACGATGACGCTCGCTCTCGATTCCTGTCAAGTATCCTAAGGGAAGGTCAGTCCCTTGAAGGCCTTACCTTGCCCTACCCCTTGCACATTTTTAGAACTGAAGTGCAGTGGGTAATGTCTTTGGTTTGTCAAGTGTTAGGTCTAGATGACGACTGTCATATAGGTGATGTTATCCTTGGTTTCCTACTAAAAGTAAATTATTTAAGTCCGGAGTCCCAGTCAGTTCCTGTGCTTAATTTAGACGAATATCTGGCCGAAGCGATCCACCTCCAGTTGACTGAATTTCCCAAGGTCCAGTTTTTTAGGTTTCAAACACACATGTTTAACATGTTATTATGTTCTAATGTTACAGAATTGAATTTCATAAGTACTCTATCCTCTTCTGATTTGCCAAAGAAAATCAACCTGATCGAATTTGCCAATTTGATCATGTCTGAAATATACAGGATGCTGTTTGATCAAGAATTGCCCATGGTCCTTGATGAAATGAAATGTTTGATGCAGTCTTCACCTGAGGGGCGGGTGGGAGACTAGTTTCTGTACAGAGATTATACTGTTTTGAGAGTGTATGGCTTTACAGGTCATCCTTATAGGTTTCCTTCCTTTTTGACACCAAGAATTTTTGCTCTAGAGTTTATGAGGCAAAGGTTGTTATCAGAGGAGGAGCATTTCGGTGCTTTCAGAAAATATTTGAATATTAAATTTCCATTTAAAGTCGGCCCTTTCATTTTTAAAGGCAAAGGTTCCCTGGCATGTATAGAGAGATTGATGGAGAATATGGATTTCGTAAAGGATGTAAATATGAACTATGACCCCCACCAGGTGATATCATTGAGAAAGCAAGCAAACAAAAACAAACCGTTTGAGCATCAAGCTGTTGAAGGGTTAGCTGAAATGGCTAATTTGCTGCAGTTCACTAATGAGTCCAAAACTGAGACAGAGACACATCCCGCATCTCGTTCAGAGATCCAAATCACAGAAGGTGTCAGTGTTGCGGTCAAGAGGAGTTTGGCAGAGGCCGAGAATATGGAAGTGGATGAAGAGATGTCCCGTAAGAAGGCGAAGCTGCTCGAAGGAGGTGATATGGTGGACGAAGAGATGCCCAGTGTTTCCAAAAACGTTTCCTCGGTACCCATCAAGACCGTACAGGTCAGTCAGTTTTCTTTTAAAGTTTCAGAAGGTGACGTTAACAGCCCAGAATTCGGTCCCTTGTTTAAATCAAAAGAAGAGCTCAAGACAAGCTACCTAGAAAAGAGGAAGCAATCCCTTGAGGAAACACAAAATCTACTCCCTAAGGTAAGGAACCTGTACAGTTCTAAAACATCCCTAGTTGCTGCTAGGGATGCTGAGAAAAATACTTTCAAAATGGCCATTGTGAATGATAAGAAAATGGCTGAGATAGAAATCCGTCTGGACAAAATCAGTACTCCAGACAAGATTCAGCTGCATAAGCAAACCAGCGACATTCTATATTCAGACCTATTGCAGGCCATGATGAGGATAAGTAAGTTGCAAGTGTTGGTAGACAAGTTGGAAGTTCAACTGAAGCATGAAAAGGTCGAGAACAAAGCCAATGCCGTTCAAATCAGAAAAATGCAAACGGACATCGCTAGCTCTGACAGTACCCAGGCTGTCAAGAAGTTGTTAGAGGAGAAAGACAATGCTCTACAGGTCCTCAAAAAGAAACTAAAGATCCCCGGTTCAGAACACGTCCAATCGGCCGAATTGATGGCCTTGCAAGAATAAAAGGAGAAAATCCATCAGGAAATGATGGAATACAAAGGGAAGGTCGTCGAGCTACAGGACGAAAAATGTGGATGGGAGGTCGAAAGGGAGGAACTGCTGTCCCAAATATCTGTGTTGAAAAAGGAACAAAATGACGAGAAGGAAATCATGGAGGAGCTGATGAGTCAAACCCCCACTGATGAGGATCTCTCCATTGTGAAAATAGACAAACCACTGGATAACTTCTCTGCTGATGACCTGTTGGTGTCCATGTCCCACGTAAGTTTAAAAGACGAGGAAATCTAAGAGTTGACGACTGAGAATGAAAAGGTAAAGGCCGAATTAATCAAAATGAGTGAAAGCGAAAGACAGATCTTGCAGGAAAAGAATCAATTGCAGAAGAAGCTCGAGGAGCTAATGTAAAAATGCATTGGGAAGGTCCCCCTTCAAGGGGCGAAGCATATTATTTGGGATACCCTTACTATAGAGATTACTAAGTTCCGACATTACTTGAGTTTTATTGATGATTTGTGTATAGTGACAGAGTTGGCTCAGCAAAAACTGAAGCTCGTGAATGAACACATGGTGATAAGACCCCTCTCCATAGCCCAAAATACATTAAATTTCCTGAACTCACTATCGTACCAAAAGCTGCACGACATGGGCATAAAAGACCGAATCTCAATAGTGCTGTATGCGAAGAAGATCATCCAAAAGCATCAGTTGATGAAGACTGTCCAAGACAAGTCCGATGAGTTGGTCGTGCAAGTCAAAGAGTTCAGACAGGAGTTTAGAGAGTTGTTCGAAGACAGATTTCCGTCTTTCTGGGACGGAGAAGGTCGGTTGCGCTCACCGAAACATTATCATCAGCTGCTTGTTCGGGCTCGCATGGATCACTCGAAATTTAATAGCATGGAAAAAATCATGTCAGGGCAAACTATTGTGGACATATTAGCGGAAGATTTCAAAGTCTTACAGAAGTTCACCGTCATCAGAGCCAGGTTACCCAAGAAATCTTATGAAACATATATGGAGCTCGAGGTGACCATCCGAAAGATGATGGAGTGCGACACCCCAAGTTCGGAGCAGTGGAAAGCTGTCGAGAGGTTTGGGAAAACAAAGTATATCGTTCCCTCCTAAGAACAGGTGTCATGGTACCGAAGAGCTGATGGGGCAAAGACATGGAGCTGATGACGCAAAGGCATGGAGCTGTTAGGCGAAGACGTGGAAGCTGTTAGGCCCAAGTTTGTTATTCAGTTGATTCATACTTTGTGATCGGTTAGGAATGGAATTGTAACAACTTCCTAGTGGTGTAGGATTTCGGTTACAAACTCTAATTTACGCTGGTCATTCTGTTATTGATCTGCTGGAGGCAGACTTATTGTTTGATCTATAAATTTGTATCTCTTTTATGAGATGGGGGTTGGAACCCATCAGATGAAGTAATTTGTGGAGAACATATCTGTCTTATTTTTTACCAAAATGAATGCATGAGAGTTCTTTTTCAGAGATTCATGTATCATTGACATTGCAGTCCGTGCTTTCTTTCTCTGTGTGATTTGTAATTTTCCCTGTGTAACGCTCCATTCTGTTTTTTCTATCGTATCTGGAACATAGTGTTTGATGTTTAGAATTCATATGCTTATGCTCTATTCATCGTTTCAGGTATTATATGATGTTTTCTACTAAAGTCGATATGGAATTCGTGTTAGACACTCTATATTGATGGGTTGTTCCCTCATTCCTTCTATTTTCACCCTGACAAATGAAATGACTGCAATTATGTGATTATCTTTCCTTTGAAAACTCCCGTGTATGCATTTTGGGAATCTTTTTATATGTATATGACTCCGTTGCCCAATGGATATGTGATTGTTTCAACCAAATAAATAAACCTTTAAATATTCTTACCATTTGGTCTTGCAATTTGTAAAGTTCATGTTGAGAGATCCCTCTCTGGGAGAGAATACCAATATCTTCCTAAAGTGGTTTTGCTGTTACCTCGGGGTGTACCTTTTACAACCTGGGTACATTCTGAGTGCTAACAAACTAGCGCCGTTGACGGGGACCGAAGTGCATATCTGCCCCGGGAGAACGACAAAGATTAAGGGAGGTTCCTGCGGGCAAACATGAATTTCAAAAAGAGAAGAAGGTTGTGTATTTTCCCTGGCGACTTCACTGTGAAATTGTCCCAGAATTCAAGAACGACATTCTGGCTTTAAGAAGACATACACGAGGTAACTCTGATACCGAAATCTTAAAAAGTTTTGAGAATCCAGAAAAGTTGTTCAGAAGAAAGAATAGAGAGCAGGCAGATTTTCCTTTGTTTGGCTCCTCATCATTGCCAGATTCTGATACTGATACAGAAGGGGAAGTCAGTACTGCACATGCCCTGTTGAGAACTAGATCCGAATCCGACCTCAAAGACCCTGAACTTGATCCTCATAAGGGAGAATCCTATTTGTTAGACTCCCTCTGGAGTGGCCTGCAATAGACCTCTAAAACCAAAACATATGGCTCTGTGCATCCTCTAAGCACTTCAGTTCCTGTAAGCCCGCCCAGACCGATGGCCGCTAGGTTTTCCCCCTTGTGTTTGCCTGTTGTTTTACATGATCTTCCCCAAAATTATTCTCAGAGAATTTCTTTGTTTGATGGGGAAGGTGATGTAACTGCAAAACAGCATGTTGCCAAGTTTGAAGACTTCATTGACCTGGAGGAAGTAGACTACCCTGATGTTACCATGAGGTTATTTGCCCAAAGCCTGTCTGGAGAGGCGAAAAAGTGGTTTAAGGACCTTCCACAAGGGTCTATTGTAAATTTTCAGGCCTTTCAGAATGCATTTTTGGATAGGTGGGATGATAAATTGAATCCTCTGCAACTTTTGTCTCAGTATAATGGTCTCAAGAAAGGAGGTTTTGAGTCTGTTCATGAATTCTTAAGTAGATTCATGAGGGCTTATAACTCTATTCCAGAGGATATAAATCCTTCTCCTGCAGCTGCTAAACTGCATTATGCTGGAGCTTTTGATAATGATTTTGCTTTTTCATTGCGGGAGAGGAAATCAGCAACCCTTGCTGCCATGTTTACTGATGTCCTAGAGGTGGAGGCTAACATGATGGCAAGTGGAAAGATGAAACACATAGATGTGGATAGGAGGAGGAAAGAAGAAAATGTACCTTCTGGTTCATCTTCTGCTACAGATGTTAAGTTTGACATAATGTTGAAGACTATGGAGAAGTTGATGGGTAAGTTAACCATGGATGCTAGGCCTTTCAATAGAGAGCAAGGGGATCCCCAGATCAGGAATCCAAACTTAAGAATACCAAATCCCCCTGTTCCCCCTCAAAATAGACAAAGAGACCAGAGGAATCCAAGAAACCAAGAAGAAAAGCCCATCCGCCCACCTTTCCCTGAAAATTATGTTGGCGACGAAGAAGATCCACCGGAAAATGAGATCCACCTGTTCGGGGAACAAGATTCAGAGATATATCTCACTAAAGAAGAACATAATATGTTTGCACAGGAAGATGCAAATGAAGAATTCGAAAATGAATCATATCAGAGAGGTTATTTACATGCAATGGATGATGTTCAAAGGAAAATGAAGCTAAGGAACAGAGATGTTCCCATAAATAAAGGGAAGGCAAATCCAAATCATCCGTCCTCTAGTTCCTTAAATGTAGAAAAAGGAAAAGAAACACAACAAGAGCCCTTTGTGAGTAGAGAAGTTTAGAATGATGTACAGAGGGATAAAGTAATAAAAAAGGCGACTCCGATTGAGGTAGAGAAGATTAGTGCTGGTTTTAACCTGCAAAACGAGCTGTCTAAACTGAAGA
>LPNX010726313.1:11307-94243 GCA_001517045.1 Pseudotsuga menziesii
AGTGTACCTTCTACAACCTGGGTACATTCTGAGTGCTAACAGCCATTTTAATAGACTACAGTCCCCAAAGAGCAGGACATCATATACAAATAAGATATGTGTAATAATCAAAGAACCAATGACCTTAAGACCCTTGATCCTCTTAGCCTTTTTAGCCTGGGCGATCAGAAGGCTCAGACCTTCAATGATAAGAAGGAAGAGATAGGGCGACAAAGGAAAACCTTGTCGAATGCCACGGGAGTAGTTAAAGGACTCAGATGGTACTTCATTGATTAAGACAACGAAATTGGCTCCGGTGACACAGGCCATAATCCATCTTACCATTTCGAAAGGAAGGCCAATCTGAAGCAAGGTTAAGCGGAGAAAAGACCAGTTTACCTTATCATAAGATTTCTCTAAATCAATCTTCAAAGAGATGGTAGGAGCCAATCTAGCCTTGGCAGAGTGTAAGACTTCTTGAACTAATCCCACCGCATCCAAAATCTGGTGGTCAGGTAAAAAGCCAAACTGTTCATCCGAAACATGAATACCCAAAAAAGGCTTAATACGCTCCGCAATAATCTTAGTAATCAATTTGTACATGAGGTTACAAAGAGCTATTGGGTGATAGTCAGCAAAAGTAGCAAGTCGGTCCACCTTTGGGATGAGGGTAAGAAAGGTGTTATTTAGGGTCTCAGGAATCAATCCGGAGAGTCTCGAATCCTCAATCGCATCCACCAAACATTTACCAAACAAATCAAAGAAAAACAGATAGAAATCAATAGTCCAGCCATCTGGCTCGGGACTTTTATCCTTGGCCAAGATCTTGAGAGTCGATTTGACTTCCTTCAAAGTAACAGGTCCAAAGACATACAAACCTTCATCGGCTGAGAAGTAGGATGGGAAGAGTTTAATGATTTCCAGTTGTTCATTGATGTTGAAAGTGTTAGGTCTCTATAAATATCCGCAAAGAAAGACCTAGCCACTCTCTTGATAGAAACTGGGTCCTGAACCCTGGAATTATCCGAATTAGTCACTTCCCACACTGAATTTGTGACCCGCCTCTTATTAGCAAAACTGTGGAAATACCAGGAGTTCTCATCCCTTGCCAAGAGCCACACCGCCTTGCTCTGTTGTCGTAGGGTTTCCTCCTTATGAGTAAGAATCTGGGAGGAATGACAGATTTTTAGGTTCTCCTGTAAGGCCCCAGAGCCCGGGTCGTGAAGAAGAAGAGTCTCAATGGAAATAAAATCTCCATTTAGTATGTTGAGGTCACCATTAAGTGATTTTTTTTATTCTTTTCCCAGCGGCGCACAACTGGCTGTAAACACTTAAGTTTATACAACAGGGCTTTCAAGGGACCAAGGTGTCCCGGAACAGTCGACGAGAGGGCATCACACTCAGTCCTTATCAGATCAGTGAAGTCCACTTCCGATAGCCATGTAGGATTAAACTTGAAAGGATAGGAGATGTAAGAGCGATCAAGATCAATCTGAAGAATCACAGCCCAATGATCGGAGACACCGCTGGAGTGGTGCCACGTTCTATAGTTTCCAAAAGCATCACATAAAGAGTCAGCCATAAAAAAGCGATCTAACCTCTTTGCAATGGAGAGAGACCCCGATCGACCATTGTACCAGGTAGGAGAGAGGACGGACGGAGAAATGTCTTGAAGGTTGGCATCCTCAAACAGGGAGATTAAAAAATCTGCTTGAGGATCACACGGTCTTCTCGCCCCCCAGAATTCTTCAGAGGACCAAGTGAAGTTCAAGACCCCAGCCAAAATGAGATTAGATAAATTAAGTAATCCACCCGACCTGGCAGAGTCCCAAAAAGTATGACGATTTTCAAAAGGACCATATATGTTCAGAAGGTGAATAGGCTGATTAAAACCCAGCAAACTCCCATGGAGTAAAATTCCCGCCAGAGTGTCGTAAGCCTTAAGGTCTTCCACCGAAGGATTCCAAGCAGCAAGGATACCCCCATAATGACCCACAGCATCCAAAGAGCAGACCCACCAACTAGACCGCAAATGAAGAAAAAAATCACAAGCATGCTCACCCGTGGTCATTGTTTCTTGGAGGAAAACCACAGACGGGGAGCACAAATCGAGCAAACGTTTCAACGCAAAACGTTTCGGACCTCCGCCAAGCCCCCTAATGTTAAAACTAACAAGGTTCATAGGGGCACCCTAGCATGGGCTGCATCTTCTCTTAAGAGCCCAAGGAGCAGAAACGGAGGCCGGAGCAACAGGGAGGCCTCTACTGGTTAGAGACACTACCTTAGGGTTAGTGTAAGACTGATCCCGAATAGAATCTTTAACACCTTTCATGTTTCCTTTGCCAATCTGTTTGGGTTTGCGGATAGAGACATTAGCAGAGCGCACAACAGAGATGGGAAAATGTCCGAGGTAGGAGGCGAGTCCACACCAAAGACCCTGAGCGGGGGGAAAGTGGCCAGGAGAGGGTTGAAAGAAGGGTCCCCACAGGTAAATGACTCAAGAGTCGAAACCGAAGGTTGGGCAGGAGGACACCGGTCCTTAGTGAAGTTGTCGGATAAGGGAGAGGAAGAAAGTAAGATGTGAAGAGCATGTCCAAAGGAGGAAGAAGAGGACAGTGGCGACCCCTCCCTAGACCGAAAATGGTCAAGATCGGTCCCACTTAGTAGTTTATGATTCTTTGGGAGGGGAGGAACAGAGGAGTCGTCCCCGCACTCTGGGACAGTATCCGAGGAGGAGGAATAAGGCACATAAGTATTCAAGGTCCCAGAAAAGGAAGGGGGGGAATCTATAACCGCCGACACCGCAAACGAAGACAGAATATCATCATTGGAGATAAACTTCAGAAGTAAAGGGATATGTTCAGTAAACTTACCCACAAAGAGATTCGTCAAGTCTTGATCGAGAGGAAGAGGAAAAGAGATGTCGCTGGAGGGGGAGAGTCCAACCAGCCGCTGACCTGAAGAGGACTCACCCTTTGAAGGACACATCTCCTTGGAATGTCCAATCAACCGGCAGTAGTGGCACCGGAAAGCGACTTTCGAATAATCAAGTCTTTGAATGAAAGTACCTCCATCCCAGAAGACTTCAATCTCAGCCGGAAGCCCCTCTGTCAAATCCATATCAACCAACACCTGAGGAGCCGAGCGATCGAACCCGTGAAGTTGATCATCTTCAATAAGCATGGAAAACTCTATAGCATTAACAATCGTCGTAAATCCCTTAAGGTTCCAACATTGGATTGGAAAATCTGGCAGAATCACCCAGAGGTGCCTTCTGATCATTTTCTTCGACCTAGGGTCAAATCCAGAGTGCCACCTCTTTAGTTCCAGAAAACCCTCGTCGAGGATCCAGTATTTTTTCTCCACCTGAGCACAATCTTCCACTGATAGAAATTGGAAGAGGGTCCAACCGTTCACCAGCGTGAGTACCTTTGGAACTGATTTCAGAATCGGTTTCCATTGCTCGCGGACCTAGGAGAGAACCACGCTGCAGGACAGCTTCAAGTATTCAAATCTCCCAACCAGGGCTCTTTGAGACAACGCTGAAACCATATCTATAGTCACGTCTTGACCAATCACGCATACACTTTTAGCCAGTTTGACCTTCTCGAAGGAGAGCTAGCTTCCCAACAACCTGGAAATACCAAAGAAACCTAGGGAACCAGAAAAAGAGGCGTCTGAGGGTCCTAGCAAGCGCCCAGCACCTGTGAAGCCCGAGGGACACGAGGATGACGAAGGTCCGAGATTAGGATTAGAAGCCAACGACGAGACATGAAAGCGGGCACGGGGGTTAGTGCAGACCCCCGACGAAGAAAGCAAGTACAACATCACTGAAGACAATCGCCCTAAGAGGAAGCCCTAAAAAAAACGATGCAAAAACAAAAACCCAAATGATAAAGAAGAAACTCACAACACGAGGAGAGTAAAAAAAACAGTGTTCCCACTTTTTATACTTTGGCTGGTACTGGACGTGTCCTAGGGAAAGGTTTGACTCCAGAGTCCCTCATTTCCACAGAAAGGTGGCAGAGCTCAGAGAAAATGACGAGCAGAAACAAAAGACCATAATGGCACCGAGAAAAATGCAAAGCCTGCTTATCCACAAATACCAAGAGAGGACTAAAATCAAGCTTAGGAAAACCGAAAACCTAGGGAGGAGAAAAGACTCCAGCCGAAAGTAAAACTGCACCCTGCCCGAGGAAATAAGAAGCTGGACCCTAGTCAAGAGCCCTGGTTCCCAGAGAAAAATGCTCAGAACCCACCACCCAGAACGAGGACTACAAGGCCAACCTTCACCAAAGGGTGGCAGGAGTAGCGGAACCTTCCAAGCCTATTCCGATAGTGCTGGGGTGACACCGAGAGTGGAAAAAAACAAACCGCCGTCAGTGAACGACCCCGCAAGCAAAAACCCTAGGACAGAACGACCACCACCTTCCGCGACTGAGACACAGAACAAATGTCCCAGCCTCACTAAAAGAACCCACAGCAACCAGGGAGAAAAGCACAACCCATCGAAAAGACGGACCAGGCGTTCTTCCATTACCAGTCCTCAACCAGAGATTTTTACAGCCATCTCCCACAGCAACCAGGGAGAAAAGCACAACCCAACATCCAAATTACAAGTTCTCTTCCTCCGGAAAAACAGGTTATTCATTTCATAAATTGGTTTCTTATGCATAAAACGTTTCAAATTATAAATAAAAGTGCAACAAAGTTAGAACACTTTTTTTTTAACTTTTGAATGCAAATTCCTCCATAATGGGGGCTGCCATGTTTATGCAAGTCTGAGTACAGGCAATGATGAAATCGAAACAAAAATCCTTAATAATTTTAGATCACAACTCTAAGTCGAAACAATATCCTTTCAAATTTTATATCACAACTGTTAAAACTCAATGTTTAAGCAAATAAATCAATGTCGGAGTCCAAAGAGGAAAACTAAACAAAAGAAGAAGAATAGCAGTGGCTCCTGTATAATTCATCCATGCTCTTATTTTGAAATAAAAAAACAAACTAGAGCTGAAAATGTCAATGCCAAACAAAGATAACAATAGAGATTGCTCAAAAGATTTCCATCCCACTCATTCTCACTTCAAAGAAGAATGCTTCAAACCTAAATGCAAGCTTTGAAGTTTCTCTATTTCATCTTAGGCATTGGCAAACAATGACAATGCATTTCATTAAGGTAAGATCGCTCCTTGCTCGTTGGATGGAGGAAATCAGCAATCAAGATAAAAATGGCCTTAAGTAGCAAACAACAAATGGAGAAATTAGAGAAGAATGGCAAAACTATATAAATTATAGGAGAATGGCAACACTTCATCTTTTTAAAGACAAAGTGGGCTAAATATTCCATATTTTAGACAATTGCAATTTTTAATCAAATCTGGCTAAAATTGTCAAAATTGCATATTACATTGTTGAAAGTGTGTAATCAAATTTACTGAATCCATTTTTGCAATAAAAAATACAATTTAAACAATGAAAAATAATAATTTTAGCTAAGATTTTACAACATGATTACGACAAAAATGACTATAAAAATATAAAACTTACAACGTTTACCCAACCCAGTGCTTCCAAGCTAGTGGGAGATGAAACAACACTCAAATCAATAAGTATGAATGCTTGGGTCAAATCTTTAGTAAAAAAAGGTGTATGGATTCATTAAGGCGATATGCACATAAATGCTTGAATTGTCGAGTTAGACTATCAAAGGGACATTCGACTAGACATAAAGAGATCTTGGACTGCCAAGCAAGGATGGAATTTGATGAGCAAATTGTCTGTCACAAATCTTTGGTTAAATGTTAAAAACATTTAATAATATTGGTGTAACCATCACATTTTAAGGGTAGACTAAATTTCAAATTCTAACCTTGCTGCCAAGTGAGCGATTGGCATATCCAATCTCTAAATCATTTACTCAAAATGTCTATGAGCCAAATTGTCTGTCTAGGGGTCAACTGCCTTCTCAAGCCAATGATTTGATCTTCCTTTATAAAGACATATTTTTTTTGCTTTTTGCTTGGGCAAGCCCAATATGGCCCACCTCAAGGCAAAGAGGTGAATTGGCCCATTGGGAGGACATGTTAGTTCTTGTAACTAGCATAAATGTGCCCTAAACAAGTTATTTGTTGCTTGTTCTCTAGGCGTAGTTGTAATCACATGTGGTCTATCCCTCATTTACTTGTTATCACTAGTCATCTTCTAGTCAAATTGGTTGTCTGCCACTACACGTTATCCATCATCTACAATTTAAGAAAAGCATACTTGTTTCTCCACCCAAATTCTAAAATATAAACACCTATCGATGTAACTAGCGATATTAATTTTGTGGGAAAATCCATCGATTAAAGAACTAGGAATCCTCCCAAATAAGCGAGTTAGCTCAAATTTAGATAAAAATGCTCCAAAGGCTGAGATGAAGCTTAAGATTGATACATAAATTAAGGTTTCCATATCATAACAATTGAAACATTTTTATTGAGCTGAATAATAAATAAAAATCCATGGCTGCCCATCGATTTCAGAAATTCATTCGGCTCGTTCGCGTTCACCTAGGGGCTTGAGAGGCTTCATACTTGTTCACGCTTTAAAATGAGCCTTGAAACTTTCCCATGGACATCATAACACAATAACCAAACTTCAACATTGAAATCGGGATCAAAAAGCACCTTGAAGCAGCTCCGAGCATTATTAAAAAAATTATTTAACTTGAATGCGAACAAAACTCCTGAGTTCCCAACCTTGATAAATGTCTAACTCCCTTGTTCGGACTTACATCGATGAAATTCTTATCGATGCTTATCGGTGAGTAGAGTAGACATTTGCACATGCTTTATATCCATGTTCGTCACTTACTTTGTGTCATTCCCATTTGCAAACACCACTAATCCCTTTGTTGCTTATCAACTAATTGCTTGGCCTAATGTACAATCTCGCATTGATCAACATGTGCCTATGTTTTGAACTTGTCTTTCAGTGTCACCTATGAGAATGAAGCATAATGCCTATGCACAAGGACATAAAAGTATATTAAGTCTTATAATGACATAAGCAATCAATCGATCACAAAGTAGGCATATGCTAAAAGCATCTTCATGCACAAGGAGAACTATCTAAGTAAAATTCAAATAACATGTTTTCCATATACATAAGTTTGAGGCTTTCAGAGACATCATGTAGGTGTTCATGGGTTCGACCTTGGGTGGGGATTTTCCTTGATCGCCCTAACTCCCTGTCTACAATTGTTTAACAAAAATTCAAATAACATAAAATCATGTGTAAGCTAAACCTCATAGAATAATAATTAGTGAGAAAGGGATAATGTATCCAATGCATTTCAAGCTATCTTGAGACAACTCAATAACATAATTCTGCATATAATCATAAGGTTGAGGTAGTCGTCAATATGATCAATCATCATCATGACGACTTAAAGACATTGTCAATGAAAGATAAATCAAGAAAGCATTTTGAAGATGAAGCTTAACATGAAATAATTAGAAAAATGAGGTTCCCCAAGTCTATTGGCATATGGTTGATTGAGGGTTTGACAAGAACCACAAAGAACTTTAATAGAACATAGGAAACATCTTCAATGATTATTTTAATACCATTTTTTTAATTCTTAATGTGGGTATCGACCTTTTACAAGATACTCCATGTACATCACTATAATAGGAAACTTGGAAGTCACACCATACCCTTCTTGAGACCTAAAATTAGAGGAATTGAAGGCTACCATTAGGGAATAAATAATGAAAAGTCATTGTGTCTAAAGGGCATATGTGTTGATTTTTTACAAACTAATGTAAAATGTGACTAGCCCACACTGTTTGAAATTGGTGAGAAACCACAAAGTTAGCAAAGATGAGAGAATGCTTAATGCACGTTTGACCAAGCTCATCCCTAAGGTATCCATAAATGAAATGGTTGTTGGATGGTAGCCCATTATGCTTCTTAACATCTTTTCCAAAATCTTGGCAAAGGCCGTGGCTAGAAGTATTAAATAACTTGTTTGTAGTTTGACCAAAGGAAATACACTTAAACAAAATCTATTATTGGAAATCTCATCATGACTTGGGAAAGCATTTTGACTAGGGAGAGTATTTTGTGCATGCCATTCTCTATTCTCTAATAGGGTGAAGCCTTAAAAACCCTACAAAGCTTGGTAAAGTTTAAATGAATAGCATGGTGTAACAAAGGAACAACACAAATATTTATGGACAATGTGACTTAATAACGAGTTTACTCATTCTCATTAAGCATGATAAATTATTTACATATATAGTAGAATGTACCTTAACGGCAATTTGTGCTCTTGGAATCTACAAATCTCTTGAAATTCATCTTGCAACCTCAGAAAAGTATTATTATATCCTTCCCTCAATTCCTCCTTTGCTTGGTATAAGGCTTGTCCTCTTCCAGCATACAAGCACTAAATAACTTTCGCCCAACCAACTTGATCTCCTTCAAGGTGATTACACACACAAACACGCACGCATGCACACACACAACGATATAGACTATGTAACATGTTACAACAAATAGCTTTAATGTCCATGCCTGAAAAACATAGAGAACATGAAAACTCAATCAAAGAGAAGAATAATGAAAATTAACCATTAAACAATAAATAGAGAAATGAGAAAAGAATGCTAATATACACACAAGAAGATAAATTGTGTAACATCTTACAACAACATAGTTATAATGCCCATACCTACAAAACATAGAGAACATGAAAACCAAAGCAAAGAAGAGAATAATGAAAAGTAACAAACAATAAATGAAGAAATGAGAGAAGGATGAGAATGTTTTTTTCCTTTCTAAAACCCAATGATTCACTTCCCAAGATTTTGGGAGCTAAATTGACACTCAAATACTTGAGTATGAATTATTGGCACCAAATCATTGAGTAGAAGAGTGCATACAACATCATGAAGAGAGTGATCTACTGGGATGAACCCAAATCATCAAGTTAGATAGTCAAAGAGATAATTTTCTAGGTATGAAGGGATGTCGGGTTGTCAAGTGAGAGATTGGCATCTTTGAGCTCTCAACCACCTGTTTGGAAAGTGTATAGGCTAGATCATTGTCCTTAAGGGTCAATTTGGTCTCTGAAGCTATCGATTTGATCGACCTTAACTTACAACATAATTTTTTTTTCTTTTATTTTGCTTGGCCTGGCCACATTCACCCACCTCAAGGGTTATAGGTAAATATGCTACCTAGGAGGGTCAATTGGATCTCCTAAGCATTTTTTAACCTTTGTGAGGTAAATTGATAGCTTGGCAGGAACACGAGCTTCCTAAGTGAGGGGTTTAGCTCAACTTTAGCTAAAAATGTTCATGGGGCTGAGACAGCTTAATATTGATACATAAACTAAGAGTTTCATCTCATGACTATTAAAACATATTTAATTATCTTAACTATTAAAAATTCATGGTTTCCTATTAATTTCATAGCTCATTCAACTCTCTGGTGGTGGTCACATGGGGTGATTTAGGATCGAGAGGATTCATGCTTATTCGAGTCTCTAAAGTTGACCATCAACACCTTAACACCCTAATATGGCTTCATCATTTAAAAAGGGATTAAAAAACACTTTTGAGAAACCCTAACAAACATTAAAACTTTAATTTACTTGAGCATTGATGAACCCCTTAGTTCTCGACCTTCGTAATTATTTAACTCCCTCTTTTAAAGTTATAAATTGATGAACCTCTTATTGTTGAGCATAGTAGAAATAAGGACCTTTCCCATGAGTAGTTGGACACATAATTCTACTCTTGTTTCCTGTACTTTAATAAACCAAGAATAAAAAATGGCCTGGCCTCTCTTGTAGGAAAAAAATTAATTGATTTTTTTTAAGTTTTTCTTTTTCTTTTGTGGAATACATATTTTTTGGGAAACTTGTTGCACGCTTCTTCTCATCCAAGGATGGTACCCATGATAAACCAAATTTTAAATAAGCTCCAATCTTTTTCAATAATATTCTCATTTAAGACCCCAACATGTTACTTGCAAAACTTGTACTTGGGTGGGGAAGATAACTCTCCCACTCACAACCATCCTAGCTACACCAATTGACATGTTTCCATAGTTATGACTCAAAATTGAAATTCATTAATTGTGTTGAATCTGGATGCCCAAAAATCTAGGTAGACCCTTTTGACATTCAAATTTTCGACTTGATAGACCACTAAAAATATGCATAAATTGCCTAAGAGGCCAAAGTATTGGTTTCACGTGGATAGCCATTTTGATGGAATCCAAGTTTCTTTGCTCATCTTATGTCCCTATCATATATAATTTGATATGGATTCTTGATTTCATTAAGATCTTAATCTTCTAATATTATTTTAATCCATGAAGGAGGCCTTTGGGCACCTGTTGTACGTATGGGGAAACACCTGGTAAAATCATCGATTTAGCCTGAAACTCTTTCTCAAGGTTTTCAATGACTAAGAATGCATATAATATGCTTATACAAAGTTGAACATCCAATTTGTGTGCATGGCTTCAACCATATCGATGAATTCATATCCTTGCATGGCTTCATTGTTCATCCTGATGATGAATCTTGTCGTAGATTCAAAACATCGATAGAAAAATGGCCACTATGGACATTCCAAATGAAGAATCCATATTCATATCCTTGTTTTTCCACTCAATGCACCATGCCAACCACATTGATGTTGTGTTTTTAGAAACCATCACTATGAATCATGTGATGCAAAGGTGTGGGATTCATTCTTATGATATTTTATTACTAGGAATGGCCCAATGTCATTGCTTTATGCTTAAACCCACATTGATCATTGCCTTGAATCATTCCCATATGCAAGTGGTGCTAATCCCTTTCTACCTATTAATTTACTACTTAGCTTTATGCACATTCTCGTTTACTTGATATGTGGTTAATTTGGACTTTGACGCTTTCTATAACATTTTTTGCATTCTAGGACGTATTTGACTAGTAGACGTAAAATGAATACGTCAATAGTGATGGGATATGAAAAATATGAAACGTCAACTTGACGTTTATCAGTTTAGATTTCTCATCAAAAATATTAATATCTCTTTGTGGCTACAGGTCAACTCTAGAGATACTAATTTTTTCAAGACCGTAGAGGATCACATGGCACTCAGGAACCCGAGATGGAAGATATTGTTATGCCCATGGAAAGATGACACCACGTTGCAATCTTTTGGTTCTTGAACCAATATACATGTCGTGGTGGAATTAAACCTTTGCTTTCTATGTAATATTGACTTCAAATCCATGTGAATTCTTCTAATGTATGGACACAATTAGATATTGCGAGAGCATAAATAATTATTTATTTATTTACTCAGAGTGTAATTAGCATAGAAAATAATTTGTTGACACAGTAACTAAATACCTTGGAGACTATCCTGACAATTTTAACAACCGATTGTTCAATCTTTTGATTTTTTGGTTTTGACCTTGTCCTAGGTAAAGCATGAATTTTGTGGACTTTAGGTTTGATTTTAAACTAGAATGTTAGAGAAAAATGACAGGAGAGAAAAATCGAATCTGTAAAGCATGAATTTTGTGGACTTTAGGTTTGGTTTTAAACTAAAATGGTAGAGAAAAATGAGAGTAGAAAAAAATGCAAATATTTGAGTAATATTTGTATATAACATTAAAAAACTTGATACTTTATGAAGTTTCATAAAATGTAAAATGACATGCAATGACCATGTGAAACCGTCAGTAAATTATAACTTGACATGCAGTTAAAATTTGAAATTCTAGGCCTGGTGGCTATGCTTTGAATTGGTCTTTCAGTTTAACATGTGACAACAAAACATAATACCTACGCACAAGAACACAAATCCACATCAAATTTTAAAATAATAAGAAATCAATCAATCACAAAGCATGCATATACCAAGAAATATTCACACATATAAAAAGATCTACATAAGTAAACTACAAATAACATGAATCACGTCTAAACTGCAAATAACATGAAATCATGTCTAAACTAAAATTCATAGAATAATCATTAGTAAATAAACAAGAATGTAGTCAATCAAGCAGCTTGAGACGGGACACATTAACATAAATGTGCAGGCAATCATAAAGGAGAAGTATATATTTTATATGCTCAATATTCATCACGACAAATTAAAGACATCATTAGGGTAATAATAAATCGAAAAAGCATTTTGAAGATGAAATTAAACTTGAAATATTTAGGAAAAAGGGGGTCTCACTCGATAAATCCATTTATCTCATATAAGACCTTTAAGCTATAGTCCAAAGGGAGGAGAAATTTACTCACTTCTCATGGAAATTTGAGTTTTGCATGGCATGGATCCCCATAAAACTATTCTGGCAAGGAAGTTAATGATTCTTCAAACTAATTGACTTTGGTCAACTCATTAATTATACCAAAAGAACAAGTAATGAGGTTCATTTTCTTTGATCATGAATTGATAATCCTAACTTAATTCATAATTACAGGGCTTGTTATATTTAAATAATAGGTTTTACTTAGTTAAAACAAGAGGGCTTGTTATATTTAAGTAATAGTTTTTACTTAGTTATTGTTTTAGTATATATCGGTGTTGTTCCATTTGAGCATCCACATCCCTGTTAGAATCACCCCAACATCATAGACCTTGTTTCATTATTAGTAAGCATTTATATAAGTCACCTTTTTATTTGCAGTACTTCCTTTCCTAGCCTTTTACTATTAATATATTACTTTAGAAAGTGTAAGATGGGCGAAGCAATTGCTCTTTACACGTTGATGGTGTTGATTGCCTTTTTGGGGGGAGATTTATTATTAATTTTCCAAGTGTGTTAGTAAGAGTACACCATTTTGATTTTTCAAGTTGAACTTTTAACATTCCAATGTTCACTCAACCATCTGGCATTAGCGTAGTGTATGGATTCTTCCAGTGAATTGTCTTAGTAAAAAAAATGGTGCCAATATCATCAGGGTTAATTTCTTATAATGTTCAAGATTCAAACACTACTTTTCATTCTCCTCACAATCTTGTTGTTTTACTTTCATGTTTACTTCCTTCCAAACCATATCCCATATATAACATGTGGAGTTTTTTCAGCTTTGACCTTCATACACTAAGCACTCATGTATATAGAAGAATAAAAAAATTGTAATTAAGGAAAAAAAAGTTGCATTAACACACTAATCAAGAAAATGTTTATATAAAATAAACCTAAAAGATGAAAAACATATAAAAATTTGAAAAGTGAAGCACGCAAACTACTCAACTATTCTAAAAGCATTCAATAACTAAAAATAAAATTGAAAGTTTAAAATAAAATCAAAAACTTCAAAGCTCAAAGAAAAAGACAAAGCTTGAAATGAAACATTTATTTACAAGCTAGTTGCCTCAAGGACAAGCTCGGTGAAATACTACTTTGAAATTTGGTTATTGACTAAAAGGATCCATGTTTCCTTTCCTATTGTAATCAGTACATGTCGATGTCGGTCTTCTTAGCCACTCAAAAGGCTGAAGCCAAATTTGTTGAAACTTTGCATGCCTTTATTTTGGTTGGTTCATTTTATCTCATTTGGAGACAAGATTGTTGAATTGAAAGTCAATGTTACTGGACGAATGCTTGTCAATTAACCAATGTTTAACAATCTTTTGGTGAACAATGAACTTATTCCTCGCTTTTTGTCTCTCCTTCGTTAACTTTAGAAAATAGTGCTCACCACTTTATGCTGAACAGAATTTCAAAGAGCGAAAGAATGTATATTTCATGGTAGGATTAACTATTTTCCATATATGGTAGGATTATCTCTTGTTCATTGATTCCACAACTCCTTTCCTTGCAAATAATAGTTGGTCGAGTAGTGTAATACTAGTCCTTTCCCAAAGCATATTTAGTCAAACCCATTGATGGTTGATAAAAAGCATTAACAAACATTAACACATACTGAAATTTGAACCTATTAATGATTTGTTCCATGAATTGAATCAATATTGAAACATTCACATACATCGACGAAACAACTTCTATCCATTGAGTGAAGCAGTGTATGGCATTCAAAATATACTGATGTTATGAGATACCATTTATTATGGATTAGCCATGTATTTAAAGTCATTTATCTATGCCCATTTCCAATGAGTTCCATTAAATAATGACCAACTTCTCGTTAGTTTGAATAATGCATTTAGCACTCATTGCATCATGTGATACTCACACGGGTCAAGAAGTGGGATTGAAACTAGTGAAATGAATCACATAGTGTTAGTCATAACCTCTAGGAGTTGCACTTGATAACTAAGACTACCCATGAAGGTCACTCATCCTACGAATACTCTAGCTCAAGTATGCTTAACCATGGAGTTTTTCTCCATAGTCTAGCCCACATAGCTTGCCACCCCTTTTGAAAAACCTTAGCAAGTATCATGCCTTATGAACTATTCAATCAAAGCTCTCGACTTTTTATTTTAACAATGAGGGAGGATTCCACAATCCAACATAATGAGTGGGAATTTTTTTGGATTAACTATGCGTTCAAAGTCATTTACCTATATGACCATTTTCCATGAGAACCATTAAATAACGACCAATTTCGCATGATTTTGAATAGTCAAGTTAGCGTTCATTGCATCAAGTGATACTCATAGGAGTGAAAAAGTGGGATTGAAACTAGTGAAATGATCTACACAGTGTCAATCACCACCTCAAGAGAACAACTATGAACTATATAATAGAGATGAGTTACATATAATAACTACTTAAACAATAGGAAAACCCCTCCAAATACCCCAACACATTCATGTTGCTTTAGGGAATGTGGATTGATATTTCCTATGATTTCTAATCCCCATTGCTCAAAAGGTTTTCCTATTGCAACGAGTTGCATAGGAACCATTGGTTTCTTTTATTTTCCTGTGCATGTTTATCATATTTTACATTTTCTCAATTGTGCATATGCATCCTTAAACAACATGGGGCAATTATATCCATTTCTTAACACTTTGTGAGTGGTAGTATCTCTACAGAAATGACCACCTATTGGACAATTGTGCAAGTGAATTTACAATACTTTGTTTGTGTCATCTTTCTTAAGGCATAGTAATAGAATCCCATCATGTTTTTTCCTAAGTATAATTTCATTAATGAGATGGTATTGAGTAGACTTAAGTCATACCACTCTTCTTTTCCTGCCATCCAAGGAACCAAGACTAGATTTGAGTTGCAAATAATACTTCAAATCATGGTACCATGAACTTGTGTTAGTGGTTATATAGAGGAAACCTAATGCAAATATTGATGCTTCACTCTCCCAATCTACCTCTTCTATCTTAGTTTTGTCTTTTCCCATAGGTACTAGTTTGCATAACCCTTGTACTCAAATATTGGCTACCAACTTCGTATCAAGATCATACTCTTTGATTGCAGTGATCCAATTTCCTTGCCTTTCATCGGGCTCTTTCTAGGTGAATATTGAAATAATAGAGGCATGAGGAAAAACCACCTTTGTGAGGATTTTCATGATGTAAGAACTAAAGTACTTAATTGCTTTAAACATGAAGAATGATTGTTTCTCAACTACCAGATAATTGAGTTCATAACCATAAAGACTCATGCTCATGAAAGAAATTGAAAAGTCATTGGCTTCCTCATATTCTTGAGTGAACATGATAGAGAGGGAATGATTTGATGGAAATTTATGTAGATTAAAGTCCTTACCAAATTTTGGACTAGACGTGGCTAGAGAGATTGCAACAGAAGAGTTGATATTTTCAATATCTTGCTCTCAATGTTATCCATTGGAGGACTACATATTTTTAATCATATTTTGAATGGGTTTTATAATATCTGCGATGCCATAGACAAATAAACTTATAAAGATAATCTCCCTAAAGGATGCATAGCCTTCTTGGTGTATGGTGGTGGGATCTACATGATCATGCCTTGGTTCTTTTTGGATCAACAAGTATGCCATATTTCAAAATGATGTGGTTGAGTAACTTTTATTTATCGATGGAAAACATGTTTTTTTTGGGATTCAAAGAAATATAATACTTTAGGCACCTTTCAAATATTTTTCAGGTTGTTGGAGTAATTCTTTGAAAAGATCCTGAAAGTGTCTATCTAAACCACAACACTTTGATTAATAATCTTCCCAAAAGTGATATTCATTACGTAATGAAATTTTGCATTGACATTAACCAAAACAAATGGCATTATTTTGAAAGCATATATGACTCATTCGGTCCTGAAAGTAGTTTTTAGTTGATCTTGGTTTGAGAAAAGAACTTGATTGTACCAAAAAAATTCATCAAGAAGTGACAACATTCCCAAACTTTTCATGGGTTGGAAGATTTGCTCAATGGGTGGAATATGAAAGTTATCCTTTTCAAATGTTTGATTGAAATTGTGAAATCCACTCACAATCTTATCTTACCACTCTTCTTCCACACTATCGTCAACATTCACTATTCAACTGTATCAATGCGCTAAAAATATGATATTCACACCATGTAACTAACATTATTTTTATACCAAAGGTTCTAAATATGGATGGATCTTTCGTAACTTCTATTGAAAAGGATTTGTATTGGGTTTGAGTAGCATCATGTGTTGAATAATGTATGTTTAACCTAGTTAGGATCTCTGTTGCACCTGATCGCCCGATCTCTGCTTGCATGCCTGATCGAGATCTCTGCTGCACCTAATCGGATGAGATCGTAGTGCATGCTTGTTCACTACTGCTCCTGAGCTGCCTGATCTCTGCTACACGCAAGCTCCTACAAGCTACTGCATGCAGAGGTTCTCCTCTCACGAGCTCCCCTGCTGCTGGGAAGCGACTTGTTCGAGGTGCGATCTGTTCTAGGTCTTGGTACCTTCCTATGGCCGCTTTGAACCATGATCAGGATCTGAACGTTGAATCTAAGATGCCATGTTAAGGTGGATCAGGGTCCCCTCCACCAATTCCAACTGAAAAAAAAGATGAATTTACCAAACTGGTTGCTACTCTGAGCAAGAAGACAGCCAACGGAGTTCCGTGGAAGTTTGTTAAGAAGATCAAGTGATCCGGAGGATTATTCATCTTCAAGTTACACTGATCCAATATGGTACAATAGTAGTTAATCTATAGTTTTAACTCATATGCTAGCCATTATATGCACATGCCGCGCAGCTTATCGCATGCCGCGCAGATTATCGCATGCCGCGCAGCTTATGCACATGCCGTGCAGCTTATGCACATGCCGCGTAGCTTATCGCATGCCGCTCAGTTATGTAGGGGCCGCGTAGTTGTGCACCGTCGAGTGAGCATCGAATGGTTTGTGGAGGTTAGGCATATGCCGCGACATTTGTATGCTGCGACAGCGGATCGGGTATATGGCGAAGTCCTTATATGCCGCGACATTTGTATGCTGCGACAGTGGATCGGGTATATGGTGAAGTCCTTATATGCAGCGACATTTATATGTTGCGAAGTTGATGGTGACATCAAACGGTTACGTTACATGTGGCATAGCCCAGTGGCGGTCGTTGCAATGTGTTGTAAGGTAGCGTATGAGCGTGGAGTTGGTTGCAATGTTTCATGGATCTGGACGTCGTGGTAACATAACGCTTGGGCCGTGACTTAGCAGGATTGCATGGTTCAGTTAGCATATGGTTGTAACAATAATAAAGAAAATAACAGTTGTGGTCCGTTACTCATCCTATCGCTAAATGCTTAAATAGAGGACGCTGGCCACATTTCAAGACTCAGAGCGTTTCAGAGCGTTTTAGAGCACAGAGCTTCCCTTTTCTGCTATGAGAAGCTTGGGGAGTTACTGTGAAGGCGCAGATGCTGTTGCTTTTGAAGTCGTCATTCTCTATTATATTTTAGCTTTCTTTTCTAATTGTAATTTCCAGAAGAGAGGTCTTAAAGACTTTGTACAGCTTTCTGTTTACAGTTGCTGAAGTTGATTCCAGAACCATTTTTGTACCATTTTAAAGAGATTTATTGGATCGGTACCCATTGGAGAGGGACCCGGAGACGTAGCCCAGTGGAGGGGGTGAACTCCGTTATCAACTTCTGTCTGTGACTCTCTGATTCTGTGTCTTTCTTTCGTAAATCTGATTATCAGTGTGGTTTTCCCCTTTTCTGTTCTGAGCATTTAATTTCTGTTAATGTTGTTCCATTAATTAACCTGTTGAACGCATTCTTTTAAAACTAACTTTTAAATGCACATAAGTTGAGGTCCGACGAATCATGTTATGGTATCAGAGCCAGGTTAACTGCTTGTGCAAGTTTGTGAATGCTTACCAGGTCCAGGTTAAAGCTTGGTGAAGGAGAATTAATTGAAGGAGATTCTGAGATTGGCTCCAAGAGAACATTCTCAAGAACCATGTCTTCTCTACAAGGGGAAGAAGAAGGACATACAGAACGGGAAAAACCTGTTATTTCAGAAACTGAGTTTCTGGAGGCTTTTATGAGCATGAAATCCATGATGGAAATTCTACTCGATGAGCGAGCAGAAAGGAAGAAGAAAGAAGAAGGATCTTCATCCAGAGATGCAGAAGTGAAGAAGGAAGAAAAGGGTAAAGGAGTAGGAGGTGATGGTGATCCTCCTTAAACTAATCAAACTTTCTCTTCTTCTCATACTTCTCATTCGAATAATGCAAATCCTAATATGCCTTATTTTAAATTGGATGTTAAATTTGAATTGCCAATTTATAATGGAGATTTAGATGCTGAAAAGTTAGACAATTGGATCAAGCAGCTTGAAGTATATTGCAGGGTGCATGGCATTAATGATGACCCTTCCAGGATTCAATTGGCCACTTTGAGAATGAGTGGTATGGCTCTTACTTCGTGGGAGAGAAAGATTCGGCAAGATCTTCGAAAGAATGGTAAAATTATTTCAGTTTGGAATGAATTCATTGAAGTATTAAGGAAGCAATTTTATCCTTTAGGCCATATTCAGCAATTAACTATGAGTTGGCAAATGTTTAGACAAGCTAAAGGACAAAGCATTCAAGATTATACTCATGAATTCAGGAAGAGGGCTATTGCATTGAATGTTTCATTAGATACACAGGAAACTCTTCTTAAGTACATTGGTGGCATGCATTCTTATTTGAAGCATACTTTGTTGATGTTTAACCCCAGTAATTTGGATGATGTATGTGTTCAAGCTACACATTTAGAAGCCAAGGGTAAGCATGCTAATGACACTTTTGTGAAGAAATCCTTTAAATTTGACAGTAAATCGAAAGGTAAAGATACGGGGAAAAAGAAGATGGCTACGGTTAAGAAAGAGGGTGAAAAGCCTACATGTTCGCATTGTCAGAAGGGACATGATGTCTCTAAGTGTTGGAAACTCCATCCGGAGTTAAGGCCAAAGAAGTATGGAGGAAACAAAGATAAAGGCAAAGCAAAAGCTACTGCAGCGGTTATTCAAGACTTGGGATCCGACTCAGGTAATAAAACAAAGGTTACAGCTGTTGGAATCCAGGGTAAGAATAAAAGTATCTCACTTCCCATTGATGCAAAATCAAGTTCTAGTGCAAGTACAAATCTGCCATCTACTTCTAAGCAAAATGATAAAAATAGAAGTGAATTGTTTCATGTTCGTGTCATTACAAATCATACAAAGATTGATACATTGTTTGATAGTGGTTCACAAGTAAATTTGATATCAGAAGAAGTGGTTAAGAAATTGCATTTAGTTACTATGCCTCATGAAAAACCCTATCCTCTTGGTTGGGTTACTAATGATACACGATTGCAAGTTACAAAGAAATGTGTTTTGAAATTTGCAATCACTAAAAAGTTTATGGATGAGGTAGAATTGGATGTAGTACCACTTGATATTTGTGGAATAGTACTTGGGAGTCCATATTTGTATGACCGAAAAGCAGTCTTTTATAGAGAGCAGAATAAGTATCATCTTTTTAAAGATGGTGTGGAATATATTGTACGAGCACATAAGATAAGAACAAACCTAGCAATAGTTTCTGCAGGACAAATGAAGAGGCTGGTAAATGCTAGTAAGAATTTTGTGTTAATGATGGTTAAGATGAAAAATGATGAGATCTCTAAATATTTTGAGGGATGTGATCCTAAACATAAACCTGAACTGATTGAAATCATTTCTGAGTATCATGATTTCTTTCAAGATCCGAAGGGGTTACCACCAAAGAGAGAGATTCATCATGAGATACATTTGCAGTAGGATGTGCCACTCCCGAACATAGCCATGTATCAGATGTCTGTAATGCAGAACGAGGAAATCAAGAAGCAGGTTCAGGAGCTGATTGAGAAAGGGGTCATCCAGCCAAGTACTTCTCCTTGTGTCTCCCCTATAGTCTTGGTTCCGAAGAAGGATGGGTCTTGGAGGATGTGCATTGACTATAGGGCCCTTAACAAAATCACCATTAAAAACAGTTATCCTCTTCCTCACATTGATGATTTGCTTGATCAGTTGAAACATGCAACTTACTTTACAAAATTGGATCTGCGTAGTGGGTATCATCAAATCCGTGTTGCTGAAAATGATGCCTGGAAAACAACGTTTAAAACAAAACAGGGTTTGTATGAATGGCTTGTGATGCCTTTCGGACTTTGTAACACACCTGCAACTTTCATGCGGGTCATGAATGATGTCTTTCGTCCATTCATTGATGATTTTGTAATTGTATATCTGGATGATATCCTAGTGTTTAGCAAAACCTGGGAAGAGCATATTGTACATGTGAAGAAAGTTTTAGATGTACTGAGGAAGGAGAAGCTTTCTGTAAAAATGTCTAAATGTGAGTTTGCTAAAACTTCTTTAGTATATCTGGGCCATATTATTGGTGGAGGTCACCTGCGAGTGGACCTTGCCAAGGTTGTTGTCATTGTAAATTGGCCACGACCTAACACCGTTACTGAAATCAGAAGTTTTCTGGGTGCGGTTCAGTATTGGAGGAAATTCATTTCTGGGTTTTCCTCCATTGCTGCGCCATTACATGCGTTGACAAGCGTCAAAGAGATTTTCCAATGGGGAGGCAAGCATCAGAGAGCCTTTGACACTTTGAAGGAAAGGATTAGCACAGCCCCAGTTCTGACGTTGCCAGATTTGCAGCAGCCATTTGAGATCGAAACCGATGCCAGCGAGTTTGCCATGGGAGCCGTTTTGATGCAAGGAAGGAAGCCAGTCTGTTACCATTCAGAAACGTTCTCTACTGTGGTAAGTAACTATCCGACTTATGACAAAGAGTTGTATGCTTTAGTACAGAGTGTGAAGAAGTGGAAACATTATATAATGGGAAAAGAAACAGTCATACATACTGATCATCAGCCACTTCAATATTTACAATCTCAAACTAAAATACAACAAAGTAGGCATTTAAAATGGATGGGATTCTTACAACAGTTTCATCTCGTAATTAAGTACAAAAAGGGAATTCATAATAAGGTAGCAGACATGTTATCAAGGCCTCCTATGAATGCTTCAATCATTCTTCAAAACAGTTCATTAACACATGAAAGTTATATTGAACAGTATGCAGAAGATAAAGATTTTAAGAAAGTATATGCATCACTAATACATGGTAAACAGGAAGAGAACTATTATGTGCATAATCAACTCTTGTATTGTCTCGGTAAACTCTGTATTCCAGAGAAAGAGAGAGTGCATGTGATTCGAGAAGCACATAGTTCATTGATTGCAGGACATTTTGGAGTAAGTAAAACACTGTCATTATTGCAGAATCATTGTTATTGGCCTAAAATGCAAGAAACTATAGCCAAATACATAAGAGGTTGTGTTATGTGTGCAACAAGTAAGCCTAGCAATAGGAAATTGGGTTTGTACACACCTCTTCCAGTTTCTTCTCATCCTTGGGAAAGTATTTCTATGGACTTTGTAGGAGGACTACCTATGTCTAGAAAAGGGCATGATTACCTATATGTTGTTGTGGACAGATTCAGCAAAATGTGTATCTTAATGCCATGTAACAAACAGATCACTGCTGAACAAACAACTCATCTATTCTTTCAGAATGTTTGGGTACATTTTGGGCTACCCATGTCTATTGTATCTGATCAGGATTCCCAGTTCTTGGGAGAATTCTGGTTAACTTTATGGGAGCTTATGGATACCAAACTTAAGAAAAGTACAGCTTTTCATCCACAGACCGATGGGAAAATAGAGGTAGTAAACAGAACAGTGGTTCAGCTGCTCAGAGGATATTGTAGTAAACATCCTAAACTTTGGGATGAGCAGTTGCAATATATATAGCATGCTTACAATCATGCAATTCATTCTTTCACGAAAAGATCTCCTTTTGAAACTTGTTTTGGTTATCTGCCAAAAACACCAATGGACTTCTCTTTTGGAAAAGATGCAGTGGATGGACATCATGATGTAGATAAAGCTCTAAGGTTCATTCAGAGAATCCAAGCGGTGCAGCAGGAAGTTCAGGAACAGTTGGAGAAGAGCCAGGCAAAGTACAAAGCCAGGCATGACAAGCAACGGGTCGATCATCAATTCCAGGTTGGTGACAGAGTTTGGTTACATATCACCAAAGAAAGAATGAAAGGTGAAGGTAAAAAGCTTAAGCCTATCAGGTATGGTCCTTTTGAGATCTTGGAAAAGATCAGTACTAATGCTTTCTGCTTGAATTTACCTCCATACATGCAAATTTATTCAGTTGTCAATGTTGAGAATCTTAAACTGTATGAGCCTCCTATGATCATGGATGAGGAAACTAACATACAGATTCCTTCATTTGATGATATGGGACCTAAATACATGAATGAGTTGCAGGATGATGTTATTCTTGACAGAAATGTGAGGACTTCACGAAGGGGGTATGCTGAGTACCTTCGAGTGGGGCTTAAAGGCATGCATCCTAGCAAAGCAAGATGGATGGAGATTGGAAAAGTGAGGGAGCTGTACCCTCACTTACTTGCTGAGTAATTCAAGCTTTTAGTGGTCCAAAAGTTCTCCAATGGGGAGGAATGATCCGGAGGATTATTCATCTTCAAGTTACACTGATCCAATATGGTACAATAGTAGTTAATCTATGGTTTTAACTCATATGCTAGCCATTATATGCATATGTCGTGCAGATTATTGCATGCCGCATAGATTATCGCATGCCGCGCAGCTTATCGCATGTCGCGCAGCTTATGCACATGTCGCGCAGTTATGTAGGGGCCGTGCAGTTGTGCACCGTCGAGTGAGCATCGAATGGTTCGCGGAGGTTAGGCATATGCCGCGACATTTGTATGCTGCGACAGCGGATCGAGTATATGGCGAAGTCCTTATATGCCGCGACATTTGTATGCTGCGACAGCGGATCGGGTATATGGCGAAGTCCTTATATGCCGCGACATTTATATGCTACGAAGTTGATGGTGACATCAAACGGTTACGTTACATGTGGCATAGCCCAGTGGCGGTCGTTGCAACGTGTTGTAAGGTAGCGTATGAGCGTGGAGTTGGTTGCAACGTTTCGGGGATCTGAAACGTCGTGGTAACATAACGCTTGGGCCGTGACTTGGCGGGATTGCATGGTTCAATTAGCATATGGTTGTAACAATAATAAAGAAAATAACAGTTGTGGTCTGTTACTCATCCTCTCGCTAAACGCTTAAATAGAGGACGCTGGCCACATTTCAAGACTCAGATCGTTTTAGAGCACAGAGCTTCGCTTTTCTGCTATGAGAAGCTTGGGGAGTTACTGTGAAGGCGCAGATGCTGTTGCTTTTGAAGTCGACATTCTCTGTTATATTTTAGCTTTCTTTGCTAATTGTAATTTCCAGAAGAGAGGTCTTAAAGACTTTACTTTCTGTTTACAGTTGCTGAAGTTGATTCCAGAACCATTTTTGTACCATTTTAAAGAGATTAATTGGATCGGTACCCATTGGAGAGGGACCCGGAGACGTAGCCCAATGGAGGGGGTGAACTCCGTTATCAACTTCTGTCTGTGACTCTCTGATTCTATGTCTTTCTTTCGTAAATCTGATTATTAGTGTGGTTTTCCCCTTTTCTGTTCTGAGCATTTAATTTCTGTTAATGTTGTTCCATTAATTAACCTGTTGAACGCATTCTTTTAAAACAAACTTTTAAATGCACATAAGTTGAGGTCTGACGGATCATCAAGGATGTCCTTGTAGTAGCCTTGCCCTCGGAGGACACCATCAGAGTGGCTCTCTCCTTAGTTGATCGGTCCTTGATTAGCCAATTCACCGGACTATGGCCGTCTCCCAAAACCACCGAGAGTTGGGTACAGAGGAACTAGACGCCTCTGATTAATCAAAATGTAGCCTCGTATTCTTTGGTTCGAGGCTATTTCCTGTTTGATTTTGAATAAAAATTAGATAAGGATCTATCTTTCGAAACGACCCATACTTCATGGGTCCACAAGGTCTTTAGCTCAACAGATGAACATCGGACTTCGATCCAAAAGCAAACATACCTAAAGCCATTCCAATCTGGGTCAAGCTTCCAAGCCTGCCAATGCATTGCTGGAACCTAGAATCCCTCAAAACAATTGGGAACTCCCTGGGAATATTTATCGACATGGAAAGCCCTAAAGATCATTATTCCTGTGCAAGGATCTATGTGGAGGTGGATCTCGAAGTTGGTTTACCTGAGGAAATCAAAATAACAGTAGGAACTTGGTACCACTATCAAAAGTCAGATTATGAACAGTTGCCTTTCAAGTGCAGAGGATTCCATGAATATGGGCATTTCCTCTGCAATTGTCCCCAGAAAAAAGAAGATAGTCAAGAAAAGGAAGATGGATGGAAAGCAACAAATAAGACCAAAGTGAATCAAAAGGGCGGACAACCTCCAAGAAAAGAGTCGAAAAATAATATTCCAAAGAAAACTCCAATGGAGGCAAGCCATGCATTACAAAAGGACAATGAGAATAGTTTTGAACCTTTGACTATTATAGAAGAAACCAATCCCGATGCAAACATAGAATCAAGAAAAGGAAATGCTTCAATGAGTCAATTTGAGAATGAAATCAATCCCCTGGCTAGTCCTGATCTAGGAGCAACAAATTCAAAGGAGCGAGGAAATCAAAAGGTTATTGAAGAGGATACTGAAACCAACGAGGAGGAAGAAGAGGAAGGAGAAATCGAAATGACCTTAAAAGATAAGAAAAAAGCAAGAGGAAGGAAATCGACCAAAGAAATAAGGGAGCAAGCCACATACAAATATAAGCTCCAAGGATCTCAACCCACCTTGGAAAAACTTCTCCGTAATCCAGGGAATACCCGACATCAAGGACAATCCCAGAAAGGGATTTCTTTCGCTACCAAAAACAAGTAATGAAGGCAGTCTCCTCGAACTGTAGAGGTCTAGGAATCAAAGTCAAGGAATATGCTATGAGATATCTAATCCAAATATCCCAACCATATCTACCACTGATCCAGGAGACAAATATGGAGAAAGATGCATTTCTTAAAATAAGTAAAAAAAATTGGAAAAGGTGGAGGAATTGCAGTTAGCTCAAGGGGGGCCTCCAGAGGAATTGGAACGATGTGGGATGAGCAGAAATTTCAGCTCATTGATTCCAAGCAATACACCCACTAGATATGTACCAAGCTGCTGCACAAAGAATCTAATATCCAGGTAAGCCTCTTCAATATCTATGTACCTAATATACTTGCTGAAAAAAAAGAATGTTGGAACTGCTTGAGGGAAGTCAGGAACAACACTTTGTTGGAAAACAACATTCTGGCTGGTGATATAAATGTTATACTAAATCAAGCTGAGAAAAGGGGAGGTTCTCTGGTTAGAGATCCTATTAGGGAACATGTGGATGACCTCATTTTAGATTGGGAGCTCACTGATGTCATCCCTCCCAAAGGGAAGTTTACCTGGACCAACAAGAGGTTGGGACCAGGGCACATTTCTGCTAGACTAGACATATTTTTTATTCAAGACTCCTTTCTCCTTTTAGGAGTCAATATCACTTCTAATATTATGCCTTTCGGGGTTCATATAATAAACCTATCAACTTGGAGATAAAAAATGAACAAAACCTTGGACCAATCCCATTCCGATTTAGTCCTACATGGGATAACCAAAAAGATTTCATGGGATTAATAACCGAAACTTGGTATGTTCCGGTGTCTGGTTCAGCCTCTTATGTGCAGGAAGAAAAGTTGAGAAGGACCAAAAAATCTCTCAAGAAATGGGCCAAGAATATTCTGACTCCTACTCAGAATAAAGCCAAAACTATTCTATCATTAGAGGAGCATCAACTTATAATGGAAGTAGCATCGATCACAAAAGAAGAAATAGAAAAAGAAATCTCTCTTCATCACGATTTACAAACAACCTGTAGGCAAGAGGAAGAGATATGTAGACAAAAGTCAAGAACCCTTTGGCTTAAATCCGAGGATCATAATACAGTGTATTTCCATAAACAAGCAGTGGCTAGGAAACACTATAAAATTGTTCAAGAAATTCATCTCCAAGACCGTGTTATTACTGATTTTGATCAAATTAAAGAGGAATCCACTAGTTATTTTCATGCCAACTACTCGACTGATCCTATGGTGAATTCCACAACGCTATTGGATTTAGTCCCTCAACTGGTCAAGGAAAAGGACAATATAAATCTAACCAAAAGGATCGCGTTGGAAGAACTAAAGGAGGCTATAGATGACATGGAAAATGATAAGGCACCTGGACCGGATGGTTTTAATGCCAACTTCATAAAGATATGCTGGGAAATAATTCATAAGGATTTGCTAAAGATGGTGGTTAAATCTTAGCAAAGTGAAAAAATCGGTGGAAGCACAAACTCAACCTTCCTAGCATTAATTCCAAAAGAAAAGATGCAGTCTCCTTTAACAGATTCAGGCCCATCTCTCTATGTAACATTGGTTACAAAATTATTACAAAAATAATGGCTAAGAGGCTAAAAGATATCCTTCCCCGAATCATTCCAGAGAATCAAGGAGGATTCATCAAAGGAAGGAAAATATGGGATAACACCATTGTGGTACAAGAAGCTATTCATTCTAGCCTAAAGAACGGTGAAAGAGGCATGGTGGTGAAATTAGATATATCAAATGCGTTTGATAGAGTATGCCATTACTTCCTGCTTCAGGTGATGACAAGGTATGGGTTTGATCCCATATTCGTTCGGTGGGTTAAATATTGCATAAGTAAACCTTAGATAGCGCCTCTTGTCAATGGAAGAGAAACTCCTTTCTTCCAAGCTACTCGAGGATTAAGGCAAGGATTCCCAGCGTCTCCTTTTCTCTATGCAATTCAAGCATCAGTGCTTAGCTTGCAACTTGAGAAAGCTAGAAAGGATCAAGAGCTAATTGGTATTGGATTGGCCCATGGAATAAAAGAGATCAACCACGCTCAATTCGTTGATGATACGCTTATGTTAGGAGGGGCAAGCATTCTCATTGCTAGAAGATTCAAAAATGAGATGGACAGTTACTTTCAAGCCTCGGGTAGCAGATTAAATCTAAGGAAGAGCCTAATTTACAGCTGGAACATAAACCCAAGAGAGATGACTGGAATTTCTTATATCCTGGGAATAGAAGGAGTCACGAACTGGGATTCATTCATCTATCTAGGAGTGCCAATCTTCAAATGCAAACCTGAATCAACAGATTGGAAAAAAATCATGGCATGGGGGGTGGTCTGGTTAAATCTAGCAGGAAAACTGGTAATGATAAAATCTGTTCTTAGTAGTTATCCTCTGTATCAATGCTCAATGATGCTGGCTCCCAATGGAATACTCACCAAATTCGAAGGATTGCTGAAAACATTCCTCTAGCAAGGTGGGAGAAATAATGGAAATAAAAAATTCGCTCTCATAAGCTGGAAAAAATAAAAAATTCCATGGATAGAAGGAGGTCTCCAAGTGAGAGACCTAAAATTTCAAAATCTGGCAGTTGGGGCAAAACTTCTGTGGAACCTTCTTGAAAAAAATTCATCCTAGAGTAGCAAGGTTATCTGACACAAATATTTCTCTGGATCTAGGTTGCGGTGCTTAGAAAATGAACCTACTAAGAAGCAAGGCTCCCCAATCTTCATGTTGTGTAAGAAAGCTCTGAACAAATTCAAAGAAGATCTATTCTGGATCCCAGGAAATAGAAAGATGGTGAGAATCTGAAATGACTCAATACTGGGGAAGTCACCTCTCCATTCCCACTCGGCTCTTCACAACTTCAAAATCTGGACTGATAACCACAAAATTTCCTCACTATGGGATATTTCGAACTGGGAATTGTCTCCACCTTATCGCTGGACAGGATGGAACCTTCTTGACTGTCCGAAAGAGCTAAAAGAAGAAAAGGATTTGTTTCTCTTCTTGTTATCTAGCATGGCTCCAATTTCAAGGAAAAAACAAAGATAAGCGTGGCTAGGGGTGGCGTTCTAGGAATTACACGGTTGTGCAAGGCTATTCCCTTTTCTCAGCAATTCCAAATGCTCCCGTCAATCCACTGATTTGGAAAAAAAATTGGAATTACAGAAGTCTTCCCAAAATTGATATGTTCATTTGGACTCTTATGCATGGAAGTGTATTAACTGGGGAGAAATTGGAAACAAGAGGACTCATAGGCCCGTTCCGTTGCCCACTTTGTAATTCAAGCAAAGAAACCAGCTAGCTCTTATTCCTGAACTGCTCCTACACTCGAAACTTCTAGGAGTTAATGGTCTAGCCGTGGTTTACCCCGTGGCTTGGTAAACCAGATTTTCCAGTAAGTATTCAACAACTTTTTTTTATGCTGGGAACAAAATTATCAAGGCTCTCTCAATAAAAAAACAAGATTTAAAGTCTGTTGGTTAATGATACCAAAAATATTTATGTTGAACATTTGGAAAGAGCGAAATCAGAGGATCTTTAATGAAAAAGCTCATGGACCAGTGTAGGTTGCTATAAAAACTCATGTTCTTATGGGAGAAATTCTTAGAGAATCTCGTTTGCCTAAAAATAAGATTGATCTAACAATAGAAGAGTCTAGCTGGTTAAGCACTCTCAACATTGTAGATAAAGATGAAATTAAGCCCAGTGGTCAGCTTGAAGTCTGGAAAATAAGAAAAGATCAATCTCAGATGGAAGTATGGATGAAGGAAAGAAAATTGTTTAAACTATTTTTTGATGGGGCTTCGAAAGGGAATCCAGGAATAGCCGAAGGAGGAGGAGGAGTCATATCACCTGAAGGAAACAGTGAATATGAATACTACTAGAATATTGGAAAGGATACAAACAATATGGCTGAAGCGTATGAACTCCTGCAAGGTCTTAAACAATTGAAAAATCTAGGAGCAAACTCAAGCAATTGTGATAGGAGATTCACGACTAATAATTTAAGCAATGAATGGAAAAATCCAGGGAACATATTTAAGATTATCCACACTGATCAAAAGAGTCCAATCCATCTCCAAAACCTTTCGGTATCTTGAATTCTTTCATATTCTTCGTGAGCTAAATGCTAAGGTCGATCAAGCAGCAAATAAGGCGATTAACATGCAGATTAATGAGCTATACGCCAATCACCATAGATTCAGATATATCCCACCCTAAGTGGGATTGGAGTTTTAGTATTTTTCCAGCCCCTACTTAGATATGATTTCTTAAAGTAATTATTTGAACCGGAAGTTCTGAATCTTCTAGATTCCTCGACTCTGGTAAGTTTTATACCAGATTTTGTATTTTAGTAGTTTAACCACTCTCTCTATAAATTGATCCATAATCGTTTTTGTCAAAAAAATTGTATGTATAACCTAGTTACATATTTGAGGAGTTACTTATTTCAGAGTTCTTGCTTTTTTAAAGGTAACATTTAATAGTTTTTTAACCCTCATTTAAGATAATGGTGATCCAAGATCACATGTTTGTTTTTTCGAGGTAGTTTTCTTAACATTTTGAACTTTCTTATTTATAAAGTATCAACATTTTTTTCTAAAATATTGTTTTTATTTTAAATATCTATTTATTTTTTAATAATGTTTTTTTCAATTTTTTTAAGGAAAAAAATTATCATTTTTAATATTATTAAAATTTATACAACATTTATTTTCTAAAATTTTAGAATAATAAATTGAAAATACCGTATATTATACCTATAATATTTTTTATCAAAATAAATTTTTTAATTACGTCGTAGGCTTTTTCACAATGAAAGAAGTTGTCTCAAAAGATTCCTCGTCTCCCTAGCCATTAGCATCCCGACATGTGCCGCATGGTGATTAGCGAGTTTAATGGTTAAAATTTCCGGTTATTATATCCCGTGATCCGGTAGGGACCGAAGAAGACGGCATGGAGTTGATCGGTTAAATACACGTTCTGAAAATGCTAAGGATTTATTGTGTCAGGATTTATTCTGTATGTTCATATTCTTTCCGCCTAACTTCTTCCTCCACCAAGTCCATCTTATTTTAAACTCGCTCTGCGTTCTTTTTTATCGGTCTGCCTCTACATTTGGTGGAGATTAAAGAACCGGAGAGAAAATGCTTTTGGCACAATGCGAACAAGAAAGCGCAGACGAACAAAAACTTTGTTTTATATGGTGGAAGAGATGCACTATGCCATCAAAGAAGTACCACGCATTCCTCCCCAGTTTGTTGAAGCTTACAAACAGGTGGTGAAGTGAAAAGTGACAATTCACCATCTATACATCCAAGCTCGCGTGGATCCACAGGGAGAATGGTTGCCCTTTCAATAAAATGCAGGCTATTGTAGCAAGTACCCAATTCAAAACTCACATATACAATTTTTTTTTATGGCAAGCAAAATAAAGAATTGTCAAATTCAGAACTCGTTGTTTTTTTCACGCCGTTTACACAGGGTTTTCACGCCGTTGGAGAATTATTTTTCCACAGGTAGAGAAACTTTCCCACATATAAATAAATATATATGGAAACCGAGAAAAATAATTTGCTTGCTTACCGATTTTCGATTCCCGAATATTACTTAAATGATACTAGGTATAAATATTACTTAAATATTTGCATTTTTCTATTGCTTTTTAAATGTTATATACAAATATTACTTAAACATTTGCATTTTCTTTTGTTTTTGTTTTAATGTTATATACAAATATTATTTAAATATTTGCATTTTTTTTAATATTATATACAAATGTTATTCGGAAATCGGGAAGCTAGAGAAGCTACTATTACAAATGTTTATTGGTACACTCTAATATATATTGGATCCGAAACTATTTAGGGTTTGTAATGTACAATGGATAATAATGTAATGATTTTTATTAAATAAATAATTTAATGTGTACGATTTTGGATTTGCTAAATTGGGATCGGAGATCGGGAAACAAACATTCAGTCGAAAAAGATGTGGTGTTTCCGGTTTCCGAGATCCAGAATATCGAAAATCAGGAATAGGGAAAGCAGACAAAATTATTAACTAGAAATGACAATTCCGGTTTCAAACTATGATTTAAGTGGGTGGTGGAAGTAAATTATTTAATTGATCTATCTCTCTCTCTATATATATAGAGAGAGAGAGAGAGAGTAAGTAATAGGTTGTTTGTCATTTCATTTTATAAAGATGTTTTTTAAAATTTTAATTATATGTAAATATTACTTAAAGATTCCAGATTTTCTATTTCCTATTTCCCATTTTCGAGTATTGGAATCCGAGAAAAATAATTTGCTCGCTTACGGATTTCCGATTCACGATATTACTTAAATATTACTAGGTATAAATATTACTTAAATATTTGTATTTTTCTATTTTTTTTAATGTTATATACAAATATTACTTAAACATTTGCATTTTTTTTTGTTATTTTTAATGTTATATACAAATATTATTTAAATATTTGCATTTTTTTAATGTTATATACAAATATTACTCGAAAATCGGGAAGTTGGAGAAGCTAATATTACAAATGTTTATTGGTACACTCTAATATATATTGGATCGGAAACTATTTAGGGTTTCTAATGTACATTGGATAATAATGTCATGAGTTTTATTAAATAAATAATGTAATGTATACGATTTTCGATTTGCTAAATCGGGATCGAAGATCGGGAAACAAACATTCAATTGAAAAAGATGTGGTGTTTCTGGTTTCCGAGATTTGGAATATCAGAGATCCAAACTATCGGAAAAGTCTCTGTCTCATATTTCTTTTATTTTATTTCTTGATTTCCGAAAGCGGAAGTCTGAAATAATGGTATATTTGAGAATAATAGAACTTAAATCTATGAGATAATTAAATGGTATAATAATAACAATTATGCATATAAAATACATAACATCTTCTATAGATTTAAAAAATTGTTTTCTTACCTAATTTTATATATATTTAAATCTATAGAAGCATGTTATGTATTTTATATGAATATTATTTAATAAACAAATAAATAAATAACTTGAATAATATAAATAAATATGAATAATAATAATTTTATGGATATGGAACTTATTATCAAAATTCTAGGTATGACATAGCGGAACTCGCGGCGGCTCCTGCTAGGGCTTCGGCCTGATGCCCCTCTTCGGCTAGCGGCTCCTCTGCAACTCCTCTCGGCAGCTCTTGCTAGGGCTTCGGCCTGATGCGCCCGGCGGCTTCTTGCTGAGACGGTCCTGTGACTCCCCCCACGTCGGCTGTTGGTTCCACGTTGGGCTTTGCTGCTCTCCCCTCGTCGAAAGATGATCCTAGTTTCTTGTCTGAGGAGCTCTCAGACTGTTCTGCGCCCGAGCTCTCCGCCTTGCTCACCCTCCTCCATGGCTCCTGTTGTGGTTGCTTGTGCTGCTGCTCCTCGATCTTTCAATGAGACGGTCAAGCGCAGCCTCGGTTCCAGTCCTCCTTTGCTAGTGGTGCATGAAGCCCCTACTCTCACCATTCATGTCATTCAAGATGCTATGGATCATGCTGAGCACTACTCCTCTCATGCTTTGGTTTGCAGGTTTAATGGTCTTTGGCCCAGGTTATCAGATCTGCACTCTTGGATCTCCTCTGAATGGAACCCTCTCTTAAAAAAGGGAGCCATCATTTGCCCCTATCCAAAAGGGTTTTTTATTGTAATCTTTGTTTATGTAGAAGATAAGGATCTGATCTTTAGCTCTGGGCCATGGTTCTGGGGTAGGTCGGGTATGTCCTTGCAGCCTTGGCCCCCTTCCTTTGATGCTTCAAAGGTTGTTATCTCTTCGGCTCCGGTTTGGGTTAGGCTCCCAATTCTTCCTCTTCATTTCTAGGGTCTCTCCTCTTTGCAATCCATCGGGAATGCCCTTGGAAAGTTTCATAGCAGAAGTCAAGAAACTGAGATTGCCTTCACCACCTATGCCCAAATTTGTGTGGAAATGGATTTCAGCAAAGGATTTCCAGCGGAAATCATCCTGGATGGTAAGGGTTGTTCTTGGACACAAAAGTTAATTTGTGAGCAAATCCATTTCAGATGTAGAGCTTGTTATGAGACAGGGCACTTAGCCCTCAACTGCAAAAAATTCCTGGAGAAAAATAAAGAAAGGAAAAATCATCGAAAGCCTACCTGGTGGATCGGTGCAAATTCTAACCACCAGTTAATCTGGAAGGACCCGGATCTTCCAAAAGGAACTCCAACTGATGAAAACAACAGTATCCCATCTCACCTTTCGAAGGAAACTCCAACAGATGAAAACAATAGTGAACCATTTCAGCATCCTACGCAATCCCTCCCTTCTAAGGAAACCGTGGAGCCACCAAAAAAACATACCGCTTCAAGTTGGGCAGATCAAGCAGACGAAGAAGACCCTCTAAATTCTCCTCTTGTTAACCAAGCAGCAAATAAAGTCCAATAAAACACCAAAGAATGGACGAAAGTCTCAAAAAAGAAGAAGCCCCCTCAGTCAAGGCAACTTGTAATAACGCGAAGCCACTCTGTCACCTTGAAAGAGTTCCTAACTTAAATTTTGTAAAGACAGCAGTATCAGTCTTTTGACAGCAGTCTTTCAAAAGCAGTATGAACTATGTAGATTTCTTTTCTTTGACAGTTGTCTTTCAAAAGCAGTATGAACTATGTAGATTTATTTTCAGTGGTTACACCACTGCCTGTTTAATTCAATCCATAACCGTTTTGGTCTAAAAATAATAATTTTATGGATATGTTTTTTAAATAATAATAAATAACGTTATGAATATGTGTTTTTTAATAAATATATATTGAATATTTATATACTTATTTTTAATTAGAAATGACAAAATTATTAACTAGAAATGACAATTGAAACTATGATTTAAGTGGGTGGTGGAAGTAAATTATTTAATTGTTCAATATATATATATATTAAATAATAGGTTGTTTGTCATTTCATTTTATAAAGATGTTTTTTAAAATTTAAATTATATGTAAATATTATTTAAAGATTGCTGATTTTCTATTTCTTATTTTCGAGTATTGGAAACCGAGAAAAATAATTTGCTCGCTTCCCGATTTCCAATTACTTAAACATTTGCATTTTTCTATTTTTTTTAATGTTATATACAAATATTACTTAAACATTTTTTTTAAGTTATATGCAAATATTATTTAAATATCTGCATTTTTTTTAATGTTATATACAAATGTTACTCGGAAAGCGGGAAGTTGGAAAAGCTAATATTACAAATGTTTATTGGTACACTCTAATATATATTGGATCTGAAACTATTGAGGGTTTGTAATGTACACTGGATAATAATGTAATGAGTTTTATTAAATAAATAATGTAATGTGTATGATTTTCGATTTGCTAAACCGAGATCGGAGATCGGGAAACAAACATTCAATCGAAAAAGATGTGGTGTTTCCGGTTTTCGAGATTCGGATTATCGGAAATCGGGAATAGAGAAAGCAGACAGACTTATTAACTAGAAATGACAATTCCGGTTTCAGAGATCCAAAGTATTGGAAAAGTCTTTGTCTCATATTTCTTTTATCTTATTTCCCAATTTCCAAAAGCGAAAGTCCAGAATAATAGTATGCTTGTAATAACAATTATGCATATAAAATACATAACATGCTTCTATAAATTAAAAAAATTATTTTTTTACCTAATTTTTTATATCTTTAAATCTATAGAAGCATGTTATGTATTTTATACGAATATTATTTAATGAACAAATAAATAAATAACTTGCATAATATAAATAAATATGAATAATGTTAATGTTATGAATATGTTTTTTAAATAATAATAAATAACGTTAAGAATATGTGTTTTTAATAAATATATAATGAATATTTATATATTTATTTTTAGTTAGAAATGACAAAATTATTAAATAGAAATGATAATTCCGATTTCAAACTATGATTTAAGTGGGTAGTGGAAGTAAATTATTTAATTGGTCTATATATATATATATAGAGAGAGAGAGAGAGAGAGAGAGAGAGAGAGAGAGAGGTTGTTTGTCATTTCATTTTATAAAGGTGTTTTTTTTAATTTAAATTATATGTAAATATTATTTAAAGATTGCGGATTTTCTATTTCCTATTTCCCATTTGGAAACCGAGAAAAATAATTTGCTCGCTTCCCGATTTTCGATTCTGAATATTACTTAAATATTACTAGGTATAATTATTACTTAAATATTTGCATTTATATATATATTTTTTAATGTTATATACAAAAATTACTTAAACGTTTGCATTTTGTTTTGTTTTTTTAATGTTATATACAAATATTATTTAAATATTTGCATTTTTTTAATGTTATATACAAATGTTACTGGAAAATGGGGACGTTGGAGAAACTAATTTTACAATAGATTTAAAAAAATGTTTTCTTACCTAATTTTTTATATATTTAAATCTATAAAAGCATGCTATATATTTTATATGAATATTATTTAATAAACAAATAAATAAATAACTTAAATAATATAAATAAATATGAATAATGTTAATGTTATGAATATGTTATTTAAATAATAATAAATAACCTTATGAATATGTGTTTTTTAATAAATATATTATGAATATTTATATATTTATTTTTAAATTTGGTTATTTTAAAAGTAAATCTCATTATTTAAAAAACAGACATATGAAAAAATAAATAAATATATATTCATTATTTTAAAAAAATGAATTTTTTGAATAATAACTTGAAAAACATCTAAATCACCGTTAAAACCAAGCTACTATTCAAACCACCAATATCATAATATGGTTCCCATGATGTCACCCATCAATTGGCTATTGCAAATCTTGAACATTATAAAAAGGATTTTATGATAACCAAAAGTGGTAAGCATTATCATTTTTTTTCCAATCGAGTTGTTTGTGAGCTGTTGTAATCCATTGCCATGGCAGAAAGGCAAGTAAGCATAAAGTTGTTGAGAGTTTCTGCAGTGGTACCGACCATCCCTACTCTGAATCACCGCATGTTCCTCTCCAATCTCGATTTGATCTGGATTCCCATCAACAAGGTACAGAGGCTTCTCTTTTATAAAACAAGTTGCCATGAGAATGAATTTTCTGCGTTGGTAGAGATGCTTAAAATGAGCTTGTCATTAGTTCTCGTGGATTTCTATCCATTGGGGGGTCAGTTGGACATTAAAGGAGAAGAACAATTTGGTCAGCCGGAAGTTGACTACAACGATGCCAGAGTCGAATTCATTGAAGCTTCGATTGATATGGATTTCCAAGACATGGAAAATCAAGATTTTCAGTACACATTAGAGAAAATTTCAACTCAAAATGGGCCTTTTAACTCTAATTCGAATTCCATGTCATCATGTGTTATCCAATTAAATTGCTTTAAATTTGAAATACCGTATAGGTCTTAAACACTTTTTTAATATAAATTTGGGGATAGGTATAAAAAAAACTACTTTTTCTGTTTGTATTTTCGACATCTCTCCGTGTTTTTACTCAAATATCGATTGGGAAATCTCATTGGATGCAAAATCAAATTCCACATCCAACGAGTACCCACTCGGCATACTTTTGACTGACCCCGCTACCCCAAAAACAAGAAATACCTAAAAAAACGTGGTGATATTTTCAGGTATTTCTTGTTTTTGGTGTAGCGGGGTCCATCAAAAGTATGCCAAGTGGGTACTCGTTGGATGCAGAATATTATTCTGCATCCAACGAGCTCTCCTGATCAAAATTTGAGTAGAAACACGGGGAGATGTATCGAAAATACAAACAAAAAAGTAGTTTTTTTCTTTTCTTCCTCCAAAATTAATAAGTATTATTTTATTATTTTAACTATTATTTCATTAAATTTTTTTAGGAGGCCCATTTTGAGTTGAAATTTCCTCTAATGAAGTTTTTTCAAGGAACTCACTCCCACACATGTTCACGGTTTGAACCATGAAAGCTGCGATGCGCCGCTTCTCTCCATTTAGGTACTCAAAATGCTCTCGGTTCTTAATTAACGCAACTAGCTACCAAAAATCCTCTGCTCTGAGATATATGAAATATCCGTTCATGGGTTCATGAAATTATAGTTAACCAATAACATACTGGTATTGGGGATTCACCCATACATTTAGATAAATTAGGTTTTTTATATTCCACACACTTGGCTGTAGAATGTGAACGTACTGCCTCTCTGCATCCCAATAGTAAAACAAAGTGACGGTAATTTTTTAAGCGAAATTGGTACTTGTTGAGGCCCCGAAATTTGCAGGCAGCAACAGTAAGGGATTCTCCCCAATCAACGTTCCCAACTAGCCCGTTGACTGTTTGGTATAGGGAATCCGTCCGGTTTACGGTTCGGCTACCGTAGGTCAAGTACAAAACAAAGGCTTCACCGGTTACGGCCCGGTTCACCGAGTGTTTTGTATTTTTTACTTAAATTATGAAATGCAAGTGCCTAATTAACATGCAGGGTGATAAGATGCAAGGAGCAGTCACAATGTGATGCGCAGGTTTTTACCTCTCGTCTTAAGGCTCACAAGCATCCAAATCACATACAACAAGAAAATAAACTAACTACCTAAACTATCCCTAGGGAGCAGAATTACCATTTATGGGTGAGTAATACATTTTGCACATGCATTATGAAAAGTTATAGATAGCTGATACTTCTCTCAGAACACATGAACAATTACATATATTTAAACAACCAGATAGCGAATCGTTTTATGAACAACACTTACTACTCACAGTGGAAAACATCACAAAATATACTAAAGAACATTTAACAAGGACATAGGTTCAGGAAGTCAAATACTCTCACAGTTAATGAAACACAACTGAAAACGAAATAGTTCCCCTTCAACATCGTTCATTTAATCACATTGATACATTCCACATTTCGCTTTCTCCAGCAAGCAAAAGTTGTAGTTTCTGATTGTAAAATGAAATAGTTCCTCTTACAAGCAAAATGGTTAACAAATTTTTCGAGGGAAAAAATCCCTTGTCCAAGTTCTACTTTCAAATATTTAAACTATAACTGCAGACCGCTTGGGCTGCCCTCCAAACGTATGACCTTTCGGTTTCTCGAACGTTTCGTATCCCTCTCCTCATCTTTTCTTCGTATGCTCATGATCAGTGGGGTAGCTGTTGGACCTTTCAGATCTGTATCCTTGTGCCGCGGAAATATGAGCAGTCTTTTGGATTTTTCTTTTAGGTTTCCATCCCCATCGTTATTCATTTGTCTCTTCCTTAGTTTGTCCCTATTTAGGCCCGTCTTCCTTCGTTTGTCCCTATTTAGGCCCGTCTTCCTTCGCGCTATAGCAGTTTGACCGATTTCTGTAACCCACCTGCATTCAAACGACTAGCATCATTCATTGGAAACACATTCAAATGATGTCAACAAAAACAGCTAAGCATTGAGAAGGTCATGCACTGCGTTACTAACACAAGGTAAACACCGGCACCACTACCTTGACAAGAAGCGGGGACTCATCGGATACTCAGAATAATAGCATCGAAATCTGAAAGTCCTACTACAGCCGTAACGGCGGAAAGGAACGAGGCAACGGACAAGTGACCGAAGGGCGGAAAAAACTCCTCAATCGGAAGCCGGCAACGTTTGGACATCGAAGCCAAAAGGCTTTCCTAGTCGCAACGGCGGAAGAGGAAAAACTACGGGCAAGCGGCGGTGGGAGGAAACTCAGTCGAACGTCGGACGGACTTCTACTTCGGAGGCCAAATCACTTTGGGAGCCGCAACGGTGGAAGCGAAAAGGTTAGAGACAAACGATGCGGGCGGAACGACTTAATCGGCGATCGGATGACTTTGACATCGGAAGGGAAAAGGCCTCCCCGGCCGCAATGGAGAAAGAAAACAGTCTTCGGACATGCAACCGAAAGGTTAACACACATCGGTAGTCGAGGCTCTTTAAGCTTCGGATGGTCAATCAGATTGGGGGCCGCATCGGCGGAAAAGAAACCAAACATCAGCCGCCGAATTAACACAGGATGACACCCGTCTAACATAAAACTTTAAGTACTTCGAAACTATAAAACCAGCAATGGTTGAAACCCGTTTGCTTCTGAAACAGCGGACCTTGAAAGAGAAAAACAATTTACCCCTGGCTAGGCATACCAAACTCGCATCCGCGACCAACCATAAAAATGATACACAGGCAATCTTTAAAGCAGGCTGGAAACCAATCTCCAAAATCATTCAACATAAAACACGACCAACGATTCAAGCATCCAGCGACGAAAACGACTTTAAATTATGAGGAGGGGCCCAAAATTCAGAAATTTGGGGAGAAAAGTTGCAGCTGCAACAGTACTGCAGGTCGAAATTCAATTGGGTCCCTGATTCTACTATCTCGATTATGTTTCATATACCAAACCTATTTATATGACCGATGTTGTGCGTGAATGGATTGATAGACTCAATGGATTGATTTTCAGTTGGGGTCAATATATTTACACGTCTCTTCATTGAGCAAGTGAATTGATGAGATAATGAAATATGTTTATGACATTATATTTATAATGATATATGTTAATGAATAACAACAACCAGAGTAATGAAATATGTTAATGTGAATTATTTTGTTTTTTATATATCCATTTTAGTATGATTGCATGATTATGTTACATTGCATTGTTTTTAATGCCCTGTTTCATTGCACAGGAAAAAATAACCAACATGATATGGAGACTATGGTAACTGAATATTGTATTTCACTATTGCTACACGGTATTGTCAACCTTTTTCCCGTCGGTACAGGTCTCTTCATTGAACAAGTGAATCCAAGGTAAAATTCTTGTTGAGACAAGAGACAATGAAGATAATGCAACTAGGTTGACCTATACATCTTTGTAGTATGGGTCCTTTGCCATTTTGTATTCAAGGGCAGTAAGAACACGTGTTCGACTAACAAACAATTCATATGGATTGTTTGTAGAGTTGTGTTTGCGAACAGCAAGGATGTCAAGTTTTGATATTAAATGGGGTAGGTGTGACATTTCTTTCGAGATCGAAAATGTCTCAAATCGGATATTGCGGAATCGAAAATCGGAACATATGGTCTTCCTTAATGGAAAACATAAGACACAGAATTTTCGGAATCCCAAATATCGGAAATAGGCATTAGAGGAAATTTCAACTCAAAATGGGCCTTTTAACTTTAACTCAAATTCCATGTCATCATGTGTCAGCCAATGAAATTGCTTTAAATTTGAAATACCGTATAGGCCTTAAACACTTTTTTAATATAAATTTGGGGATAGGTATCATAAAAAAACTACTTTTTTGTTTGTATTTTCAACATATATCCCTGTGTTTTTACTCAAATTTCGATTGAGAGAGCTCGTTGGATGCGGAATTAAATTCCTCATCCAACGAGTGCCCACTCGGCATACTTTTGACGGACCCCGCTACCCCAAAAACAAACAAAAAAATAGTTTTTTTCTTTTCTTCCTCCAAAATTAATAAATATTATTTTATTATTTTAATTATTATTTTTTTTTTTTTTAGGAGGCCCATTTTGAGGGGAAATTTCTTCTAATGAAATCAGAACATGCGCAGTTTTTAATATGAACACATACAATATTCGAAATCCGTATTGTTGGAATTTGAAAATGCGCAAATCGAAAATTGGAATATTGGTTTTCCTTATTCCAAAACATAGTCTTTTCTGAAATCCGACATCACGGAAATCAGATTAATCAAATATATTTATGATAAAGTGATATATGTTATTGAATAAAAACAAAATCCGACATGTCGAAAATCGGATTAATGAAATATATTTATGAGAATATATTTATAGTGATATATGTTATTGAATAACAACAACCAGAGTAATGAAATATGTTATTGCGTAGGTCAGCAAATTCTTTGAATCATACTACCTATTTTCACAAACCTTTTGTCCTGCATTGACTACAGCTTCAACTGAATCACACATAGCCTCCCATGTCTCAATGGCAACTTCAGTTGTTTTTAGCTCTAACTTGTCTAAGATTCGCAAGCCATTAGGTATTTCCTTAATATGCTTTTTTCCAACCTCCTAATGAAAAAATAACGATCACGATTTGGAGACCATAGGGTGAATTGATGAGATAATGTATCATTGCTATTTGGAGCCAATGAAGATAATGCAACAAAGTTGACCTGTACATCCTTGTAGTATGGGTCGTTTTCAATTTTGTATTCAAGCACAACAAGAACACGTGTTCGACTAAGAAACAGTTCATATGGATTGTTTGTAAAGTTTCATTTGTGAACAACATGGATGTCAAGTTCTGATATTAAATGGGCAAGGTATAAGGATGGACTTAGCGGAGAAATAAGTTATGCAAAAAGAATACGAACAGTTAAAATAAAAACTCAAAATCAAGGTTTTTTGGTTTCAGATATCCCGACATTGAAAGTCGGAAATACTATCTACGACATTTCTTCCGAGATCAGAAACCGAGATCGAAAATGCCGCAAATCAAATCTTGCGGAATCAAAAATCGGAACATATGGTGTTCCTTAATGAAAAACATAGGACATAGGATTTTCGAAATCCCAAATATTGGAAATAGGAAATCGGAACATGCGTAGTTTCTGATTTGAACATATACAATATTTGGAATCCGAATTGTCAGAATTCGAAAATGCACAAATCAAAAATTGGAATATTGGTTTTCGTTATTCCTAAACATATTATTTTCCGAAATTCGACATGTCGAAAATTGGATTAATGAAATATATTTATGAGAATATATTTATAGTGATACATGTTAATGAATAACAACAAAATCCGACATGTCGAAAATCGGATAAATGAAATATATTTATGAGAATATATTTATAGTGATATATGTTAATGAATAACAACAACCAGAGTAATGAAATATTTTATTGCAAATTATTTTGTTTTTTACATATCCATTTTAGTCTGGTCACATGATTATGTCACATTGCAATTTTTTTGTCATACCCTGTTTCATTCCACAAGAAAAAATAATGATCACGATTTGGAGACTATGGTAACTGAAGATTGTATTTCACTATTACTACACGGTGCTTTCAACCTTTGCCAGTTACCTTTGTCAATATTGTATTGCACTATTCCTCCCTGCAATACCCTACATTTTCTCTCCAATTCTAGCTTTATGATTTATTGCACTATTAATTCATGCTATTTACATTTTTCATGAACATGTAGCCATAAATTCAACCAAAATCTGGAAATAGGAAATAGGAACTTCGACATTTCTTTATTTGAAAATAGAAAACTTTCGAGATCCGAAAGCTTTAGTAGTTCCAGGTCGAGATCGAGATGCTATTCCATTTGATTCGGTCAAAGAAGCAATTAGAAAGTTTGCAGCATCCCTTCTTTATATAGCCTGAAATAGGAGAATTAGATGGAGGGCGAAGGCAACGAAGAAAAATAGGAAATAGGGACACGAGCAGTTATTTATTTCAACACATAGCATTTCCAGATTCTGAAATGTCAGAAATCAAAAATTTGCATCATAAATTTGGCAAATCGAAAAAATGGTATGATATGAAATGTGGCAAGTCAGAAATACTATCTACAACATTTCTTCTGATATCAGAAACCGAGATCAGAAATGTCGCAAGTCGAATCTTGAGGAATCGAAAATTGGAACATATGGTGTTCCTTAATGAAAAACATAGGACATAGGATTTTCAAAATCCCAAATATCAGAAATAGGAAATCAGAACATGCGCAGTTTCTGATTTGAACACATACAATATTTGGAATCCGAATTATCGGAATCAAAAAATGCGCAAATCGAAAAATTGGAATATTGGTTTTCCTTATTCCTAAACATATTATTTTCTGAAATCCGATATGTCGAAAATTGGATTAATGAAATATATTTATGAGAATATATTTATAGTGATATATGTTAATGAATAACAACAAAATCCGACATGTTGAAAATCGGATTAATGAAATATATTTATGAGAATATATTTATAGTGATATATGGTAATGAATAACAACAACCAGAGTAATGAAATATGTTATTTCGAATTAATATGTTTTTTACATGTCCATTTTAGTCTGGTCACATGATTATGTTACATTGTATTTTTTTTGGCATGCCCAGTTTCATTCCACGGGAAAAAATAACGATCACGATTTGGAGACTAGTAATTGAAGATTGTATTCCACTATTCCTCCCTGAAATAGCCTGCATTTTCTCTCTAATTCTGGCTTTATGATTCACTACACTATTAATTCATGCTATTTACATTTTTCATGAACATATAGCCATAAATTCAACCAAAATCTGGAAATAGGACTTGAAATAGGAACTTCGACATTTCTTTATTTGAAAATAGAAAACTTCCAAGATCCGAAATGTTGAAAATAGGAAATAGGTACATGAGCAGTTATTTATTTCAACACATAGCATTTCCAGATTCTGAAATGTCGAAAATTGAAAGTCCGCATCCTAAATGTGGCAAATCGAAAATTGGGGAATCGAAAATCGAAACAATTGGTGTTCCTTATTGGAAAACATAGAACATAGATTTCTGAATATGGAAATGTCAAATTTTGGATTCTTAATATGGAAATGACGACTTGCGGTTTTCTCACGCAATTTCGAAACGTTTATGGTTCAAATAGATACAAACCACAGTAATCAAATATGTTAATGAATAACAACAACCAGAGTAATTAAATATGTAATTTGGATAATTGAAAAATACATAGGTGAAACGGGTTTCTTTCTTAACATACAAATATGCAAGCTAACATCAGTATCCACAAATTGTAACAATTTAGAGGCCAAAATCTCCACCAAATTTTGAGCCACAGCAATTAAACATAACGTAGACCGCTCGCGATTATAATAAGCATGAACTTATCGGAGAAATAAGTTATGCGAAAACAATACGAACAGTTAAAATAAAACCTCAAAATCGACGTTTTCCGGTTTCGCATACCCCAACATCGAAACATCTTCGACATTCCCTGATTTGAACACATAGAATATCTGAAAATGTGCTAATCGGAAAATAGAATATTAGTGTTCCAAACGGGCAAATCGGAAAATTATTAAAAAAATATTAATTAACATTGTTGACATATATGGAACTAATAGGATGACAATGAGAGAGAGCGAGGGAGGGATAGAAAGAGAGAGGGGAAAGAAGAGGGACGGAGAGAGAGAGAGGGGGGGGGGAGCGAGGGATACTTACAATCCGCAATCCGAACCGGAAATCGATAGTGCCCATGCAACCAATTCGATTCCTTGGGTATATATATTTTGTTCTTGAACATATTGTTCTTGAGTTTTTTATAATCGCGATTTGCATAAAACCCTAATTTATGTAATTTAATTTAAGTTGGATGATTCAATGGCATCGCTTTAGATTTAAATATTCAACAATGTTTGGCCATATTCAAATTCCACCTTGTTCTTTAAGTTGGCTTGTGATTTTGGGACTTGGCCTATCATTTTGTTTATTTAGACATAGTCGCATATCTATATTTTCCGCATCTTTTTGTATGTTTTTTATTAAAGTTATTTATTACCATTGTTGACTTATATGGAACTAATAGGACAACAACAAGACCTTCAATTTTACATAAGGTGAAAGTTTTGATTTCCAATTCTCCAAAATTGGCAAAGTAGATACAAAATAATACGAAAGCAATTTCAGCGATATCTGAAAAGCGAATAGTCGAAAATTGAAAATCGGGTAAACAACATACCATTTTAACAAAACCAAAATCAGAAAGGACATTTCCTTGTTGAAAATTATAAGATTTTTTGATCCAAACATAAAACAAACTTCGACAAACATACAACAAATGCATTTCTGCTTCCCAATTTTGGAAATCAAAAATCACAATCAACAAACACAGCTTGGAAAAAAAGTTAACATTTATTCCGAAAATGAAATTTAGTCATAATGTCTTGAGCTAAAATCTCAAAAATAATTAATTCAATAGTAATTTCCAGTCTTCCAAGCTAGGTCAAAAAAGTTCAGTTGCAGAAAGACACAATATTTTTACCCTCTCGACGTTTCTTTGCACCTCTTGATGCAGATGCTAATTTAATATATATGGCCTCCATTCTTTAAAACCCATCTTGAAAAGAAGTGATTATATCTTTTATATATATAGCCTCTATTCTTTAAAATCCATCTTAAAACGAAGTCATTATATCTCAGTTTGATCATATCTCTACCCATGGCCAATTTTTATTAATTTTTTTAATCGAACGGCTCCTTAATCTCTTATTTGGTTGGATTTGACATCACAATAAAGCACTTTCTTTTAATTTCTATTAATTTTTTTTATCGAACGGCTCCTTAATCTCTTATTCGATTGGATTTCATATGGAAATATGCACGGGAAACCCATCAATACTTCCCCACATTAGTGGATGGTAGAGGTGGTAAACCGCCGGCCATCCTGGCGGAACGCCTAACCCCAAAGGACTCAAGGCTCGAACCCATGACCTCTCCCCAAACCGAGAGAGTGTTCGTACGTATTACCAATTGAGCTAACCCTTGGGGCTTATTCGATTGGATTTGACATCACAATAAAGCACCTTTTTTAAAGTTATTTTATTACAAAAAGTATTGAGTAAAACATCCAAAAGGTTTAAATGCACTTAAAACATAACAGGTTTAATGTGTTTATCAAAATTTTAGTTTTTCCTCGCAATAGGTGGCATTTAAGATTGAAATTAATGTTCGAAGATAGTGATCAAAATAGTGATAATGTAATGAGGAGGGTGATAATTCATTATTCTTCTACTTTAAACATTTTGAGAATGGATTCATTTCAAAGTATCCAAAAGGTTTAAATGCACTTAAAACATAACATGTTTAATGTGTTTATCAAAATTTTAGTTTTTCCTCGCAATAGGTGGCATTTAAGATTGAAATTAATGTTCGAAGATAGTGATCAAAATAATGATAATGTAATAAGGAGGGTGATAATTCATTATTCTTCTAGTTTAAACATTTTGAGAATGGATTCATTTCAAAGTATTCAAAATAATATGTTGGGAAGAAAACTTTGAAATACAATAAGATTAATTTTGGATGGATTGAGTTATAGATATTATAATTAATATTGTAAAATTAAGTTTTAATAGGAGTTTTTAAAAATGTTGAATTTATTTTGTATTAAAATTAGTATAGATCCATCTTAATTCTAGATTTATCAAGCGTCAAGAGGGATTAAATCTCTTGAGGTGTACAATCTTTTTATAATGAATCATATTTTGGGAATGATTCTCCCTTTACAATCTATGTCATTCATGATATTTCCTTTTACATTATTCCATTCCTTCAAGTGATTCATTCTCTTTATGTTTTCTAATTGGTTGTTGATCAACAATACTTTCATTAAGAGAATACCTGATTATATTGAAAACCATGTAACATAGAAGTAAACATTGAAATCAATGGATTGTAGACAATTACATAAATTAATGTGTCAGTGGAAGATGTTATACAAATATTAATATCATTAAAATTAATGCATCCAATAAAAAAATTAAATAATAATTCGGCAATGTTGTTGTACAAATTTTAATATTACTAAAATCAATGCATCTCGAAATACTATTAAAAAACATAACCACTTCAAAATTGAAGCACGCGAACTACTCAACTATTCTAACAGCGTTCAATAACTAAAACTAAAATTGAAAGTTTAAAATGAAAGAAAAACTTTGAAGCTCAAAGAAAAAGACAAAGCTTGAAATGAAACATTTATTTTCAAGCTAGTTGCCTCAAGGACAAGGTCAGTAAAATACTACTTTGAAATTTAGTTATTGACTAAAAGGAGATCCATGTTTCCTTTCCTATTGTAATCAATACATGTCGATGTCGATATTCTTAGCCACTCAAAAGTCTGAAGCCAAATTTGTTGAAACGTTGCATGCCTTTCTTTTGGTTGGTTCATTTTATCTCATTTGTAAAGAAAATCATTGAATTGAAAGTCAATGTTACTAAATGCATGTTTTTCAATTAACCAATGTTTAACAATATTTTGGTGAACAATGAACTTATTCCTCGCTTTTTGTCTCTCCTTCTTTAACTTTAGAAAATAGTGAAAGAATGTATGTTAACTTTAGAAAATAGCTCACCACTTTATGCTTAACATAATTTCAAAGAGCGAAAGAATGTATGTTTCATGGTAGGATTATCTCTTTTCCATATATGGTAGGATTGCCTCTTTTTCAATGATTTCACAACTATTTTTCCTCGCAAATAATAGTTGGTCGAGTAGTGTAATAATATTCCTTTCCAATATTTAGTCAAACCCATTGATGGTTAATAAAGAACATGATCAAACATTAACACATACTGAAATTTCAACCTAGTGATGATTTGTTCCATGAATTCAATCAATATTGAACCATTCACATGCATCGACGAAACAAATTGTATCCATTGAGTGAAGTATTCGATGTCATTCAAAATATACTTATGTTATGAGATACCAGTTTTTCTGGATTAGCTATGTATTTAACGTCATTTATCTATGACCATTTCCCATGATTTCCATTAAATAATGACCAACTTGTCATTAGTTTGAATAGTACATTGAGCACTTATTACATCATGTGATACTCACAAGGGTCAAGAAGTGGGATTGAAACTAGTGAAATGAATCACATAGTGTGAGTCATAACCTCTAGGATTTGCACTTGATAAGTAAGACTACCCATTAAGGTCACTCGTCCTACGACTACTCTAACTCAAGTATGCTTAACTATGGATTTTTTTCTCCATAGTCTAGCCCACATAGCTTGCTACCCCTTTTGAAAAACCTTATCAAGTATCATGGCTTGTGAACTATTCAATCAAAGCTCTCGACTTTTTATTTTAACAATGAGGGGGCTTCCACAATCCAACATAATGAGTGAGCATTTTTTTGGAGTAATTGCGCGTTCAAAGTCATTTATCTATATGACAATTTGCCATGAGCACCATTAGATAATGGCCAATTTCTCATGATTTTGAATAGCCAAGTTAGTGTTCATTGCATCAAGTGATGGTCATAGGAGTGAAAAAGTGGGATTGAAAAGTGGGATTGAAACTAGTGAAACGATCTACACGGTGTCAATCACCACCTCAAGCGCACAACTACAAATTATATATAGAGATGAGTTACATATAATAAATCCTTAAACAATAGGAAAACCCCTCCAAATACCCCAACACATTCATGTTGCTTTAGCGAATGTGGATTGATCTTACCTATGATTTCTAATCCCCACTGCTCAAAAGGTGTTCCTATTACAACGAGTTGCAAAGGAACCATTGGTTTATTTTATTTTCCTGTGCATGTTTAGCATATTTTACATTTTATCACATGTGCATATGTATTTTTAAACAATATAGGGAAATTATATCCAACTCTTAACACTTTGTGGGTGGTAGTATCTCTAGAGAAATGACCACCTATTGGACTATTGTGCAAGTGAATTTACAATACTTTGTTTGTGTCGTCATTCTTAAGGCATAGTAATATAATCCCATCATATTTTTTCCTAAGTATAATTTCATTAATGAGATGGTATTGAGTAGACTTAAGTCACACCACTCTTATTTTCTTGGCATCCAAGTAACCAAGACTAGATTTGAGTTGCAAATAATACTTCAAATCATGGTACCATGAACTTTTGTTAGTGGCTATATAGAGGAAACCTAATGAAAATATTGATGCTTCACTCTCCCAAACTACCTCTTGTATCTTAGTTTTGTCTTGTCCCTTAGGTACTAGTTTACATAACCCTTGTCCTCAAATATTGGTTGCCAACTTGATATCAAGATGATACTCTTTGGTTGTAGTGATCCAATTTCCTTGCCTTTCATTGAGCTCTTTCTATATGAATATTGAACTAATAAAGGCATGAGGAACAACCACCTTTGTGAGGATTTTCATGATGTAAGGACTAAACTGCTTAATTGCTTTAAACATGAAGAATGCTTGTTTCTCAACCACCAGATAATTGAGTTCAGAACCTTAAAGACTCGTGATCATGAAAGAAATTGAAAATTCACTGCCTTCCTCATATTTTTGAGTGAACATGATAGGGAGGGAATGATTTGATGGAAATTTATGCAGATTAAAGTCCTTACCAAACTTTGGACTAGACATGGCTAGAGGGATTGCAACAGAAGAGTTGATATTTTCAAAATCTTGTCTCTCAATGCTATCCATTGGAGGACTACATCTTTCTTAATCATCTTTTGAATGGGTTTTATATTCTATGCAATGCCATAGAAAAATCACCTTATAAAGATAATCTCCCTATAGAATGCATAGCCTTCTTGGTGTATGGTGGTGGGATCTACATGATAGCCATGGTTCTTTTTGGATCAACAAGTATACCATGTTTCAAAATTATGTGGTTGAGTAACTTTATTTTTCCATGGAAAATATGTTTTTCTTAGGATTCAAAGAAACCTAATACTTTATTCACCTTTCAAATATTTTCCATAAGTGTTGCAGGTAGTTGGAGTAATTCTTTGAAAAGATCCTGAGAGTGTCTATGTAAACCACAACACTTTGATTAATAATATTCCCAAAAGTGATATTCATTGCGGAATGAAATTTTGCACTGGCATTAACTAAAACAAATGGCATTCTTTTGAAAGCATATATGACTCATTCGATCCTCAAAGTAGTTTTTAGTTGATCTTGGTCTGAGAAAAGAACTTGATTGTACCAAAAAAAATCCATCAAGAAGTGACAACATTCCCAAACTTGTCATGGGTTGGAAGATCTGCTCGATGGGTGGAATATGATAGTTATCCTTTTCAAATGTTTGATTGAAATTATGAAAATCCACTCACAATCTTATCTTACCACTCTTCTTCCATAGTAGCATCAACATTCACTATTCAACTGGAGCAGTGCGCTAAAAATATGATATTCATACCATGTAACTAAAATCATTTGTATACCAAAGGTTCTTTCTATGGATTGGTTTTTCATAACTTCTATTGAAAAGGCTTTGTATTAGGTTTGAGTAGCATCATGTGTTGAATAATGTATGTATAACCTAGTTCCATATTTGAGGAGTTACCTATTTGAGAGTTTTTGCTTTTTTAATGGTAACATTAATCGGTTTCTTAACCCTCATTTTAGATAATGGTGATCCAAGATCACATGTTTGTTTTTTCGAAGTAGTTTTCTTAACAAATGTCTTATTTATAAAGTATCAACATTTTTTATAAAATATTTTTTTTAATGTTTATTTATTTTTAATAATGTTTTTTTCAGTGTTTTAAGAAAAAAAACCTACAATTTGTCATTTTAAATGTATTAAAATTTATATAACATTTATTTTATAAAATTTTACTTTTAAATAAACTATAATAAATTAAAAATACCATATATTATAAATATAATATTTTTTAATATTTTTATCAAAATAAATTTTCTAATTTAATATATATGGCCTCCATTCTTTAAAACCCATCTTAAAAAAATGATTATAACTTTTATTATATATATAGCCTCTATTCTTTAAAATCCATCTTAAAAAGAAGTGAATATATCTCAATTTTGATCATATCTCTACCCATGGGCAATTTCTATTTATCTTTTTATGTCATCACATGGTGGTGACATATATGAATAGGTTGGTTGTATTATTTTAACAGTACAATAAAAAAATATTTCAAAAAAATGTTAAAATTCTGTAATGTTTTAAAATTTTAATATTTAATATATTTTAAAATATATATTTATTTAAATTTTGATTGGCCTAATTTTTTGCTGACCCCAGCCTCGAAATTTGGTGCCAGGGGTAGGCGGTGGAGTGGACGTCATAAAAATTCAAGTCCCACGCATGTCAACTGCCACGCAGCAATGGCGGGCCATTCTATGCCTGTGTCGGTATACAAGGGAGTGGCAAGATGATGAAGTAATTATTATTACCAGCTCCCCTATTTCTCTCACACAATCTTCATTTTCTTCTTCTGTTTTGCTGGCTTCGTTGTTTAGTTACTTGCTTTTCACCTACAGACTTGGAAGGATGAGGAAGACCAGTTGCTTGCTTGCTCTTTACCTGCAAACTAAGAAGAGGGAAGGAAGGCCAGTGCAGTGAGTGAATAAGTCAGTCACTTCGTTTACTGGCACGATGGAAGAAGCCGCTCGGTTCCCGTAGGAGCAGGCGGCTTTGATAGGCGTCCAGTTTGACCTTGCATCGTCCAGAGAAATTGTAAGTGGATGAATGAAATAGAGAAGAAGAATGGGCAATTGGGTTCTTCTTTATTGCAATTCTAAGGAAAATAATCTATTTTAACTCAGATAAAACTCATTTTCATGCCAATTCAGTTGGAAACCACCTTTGAACTCTGATTGTAAAGAATGTGTTAACATCCTCTTCTGTTTTGAGTTCTGATTCAGTTGAAAGTCTGCAGATTTCAGAATTGGTTAGCGTTATCTTTTAATTGACTAGGGAAACTCCCAACTTAAGTAGGGTTGTTTAATTAACTTCTAGTCAAGGTTTTTATGGAGAATCAACAAACGATATGGCTTTCTATTCCTAATGGCGGATGAAGCACTTTAGAGATCAGATGATGCCCTAAAAGGGTACTAAGATGATGGGATTCTAAAGGTATTTGTAGCACTATGGCAGACCATATGCTGGAGTATGACAGATGAATTTTTTGGGGGTCAAAATCAACATTGGACAGTCAATCAACATGGCATGATAATGAATATTTGGGTAAACTGGAACGAGGTAATCATTCATGAAAATTGGCTCCAGCATTATTGAGGTAACGATATTGCCTTTCCTAGACTGCATATCTAAACTGCTTAGACTCCCATAGTTATATACCCCACCTATTGGTTCATGTCTCCCTGTGACATAATCTCATTCTTTGTTTGAGTTTGTTAAAACAAATCAATGAAAACTCCGGTCACCTACTCTTCTCCTGGATAAGCCCCGCTAGAAATTGCAGAGCTCGTGTAAGAACCCGTTCAATAAGAATTTTATGCATAAGTAGCATAATGGTAAGCAGAGGCATAGGTCATGGATCACTTACTCCATTTTACGTGTTCTACTTGGTAAAAAGAAAAAAAGAAAGAAAGGTCGTAGAAGAGCACCCAAGTTAAACAAAATTCAACACTTGTTTTTACTTTTTTTGGTTAGGAGTACACTTTTAACCAGTTATCAGCCTTAACGACTCTCTCATCCTTGGTAATTAGCTTATAATTTTCTCATTCTGAGCATTGAAGAATCTTGATAAAACCTAAGTTGGGGTTTGGCTGAGGTGGGGTGGGGTGAAGAGGGTTTAATAAATAAAATGAGCAATTACGAACTAAATTGTTTTCCTAGGAAAGTTATCATACAAAGGCTAAATAATTGACATTGTACGGGAAAGGGCTCTTAATTTGTTGAAAGACAGAAATCAGGGTCATTTTCCCCAAAGTAGCATCATAGACTAGCTAATTCCACGGTAACTCTAAAAATCACGGTTATTGTAACTTCTCCTGAAGATCCCTAGAAATTAAAATTTCGTAACGTCATCTTCATCTTCTTGTTATTCTTGTTGCAAAAGGACCAGCCTTGATTGTTGCACCACTAATGTGAAGGATGCTGACGCCATTGTCACATATAGTTTAGACTACAATACTTTATTTTCCCATAAAGGCAGTGAATTCCAATAGCTGGTATTATGTTCTAATTTTACAATAAGATGCTTATGGTTATTAATTGAGAAAGGTTAAACGTGCATGGGAGGTTTACTAGATAGAGTTTTCCAGGTTTAGACTACTATAGGATTTTTTTTTCATAAAAGCAGTGAATTCCAATAGCTGGTATCAAGTTATGATTTGGTTCGTGAATTTAGTTTTAATTTCCTTCACAAGTGCTGAAAGACTATTTAAAAAAAATTTCCATAGTATAGAGAAAAAAAACAGTAAATTTAACAGCAACAGGGAAGCCAAAAAAAAAAAACCCAGTAAATTTAACAGCAACAGGGAAGCCATGACATGCCCAAGCTAGAGACTAAAAAAAAACTTAGCACACTTAAAATTTGCAACTTGGCACCATTTCTCTTCTTGTAATTCTTTTCACAACATCCCTTGTATTTCATTGTGTCCATGACCTCCATGAAGGCCTTAGCTTCTTCTCTACCTTCTTTAATTTGTCTCTGTATGTTGTTTCGACAGTTATTTTTCGCTGGAGTAGCCTCAATGCTGCAAGCGTTGCAAGGAACCTTGTCCTTTCTAGGGCTACTTTGTTGCATACCTAAAGGAGAAGAGTGCTTATATGAACTATTTGATGAGTTGGTTTTGACAAGGAATTAAAAATTCAGATCCTTGATCAACATATACTGTGCTTGATACTTGTTGAGAGCAGGCACGATCAATAACATTATCATCTCTATATTCCTCTTCATCTTTCATAAAATTCTAACTTGCTTTTAATTGGGTTTTCCTCACCTTTTCTGAGTTTCCAAATTCCACGTCCAATACAGGAGAATCCCAAACAGCTCTCTTCACTACAGATGAAACCTTTTTCAGTAGATTAGGGGAGCTTGCAAGTATGATCATGAATTCCTGATCATACTTGTGAGGGGAGCTTGCAGGTTGCATGGAGTGAGCCCTCATGAATTCCTAATCATACCTGTGAGAAATTCTAAGTTGTCTTGATAGAATTTTTTGTCCCAAAGATGCCCAAGAGAAGACCCGGTTTGGTCTTTTGGCATGGATTTATATTTACAAGTGCAAAGATTAAGTTCCAAACAATCCATCTTGCTGCTTTTCAAGGAGATATAGTCTTCAGAAGATTTGAACTTAGAAAAACTGGAATTCTCCACAGGCACTGCATTTGACATATCTGTGGCAAGGCATTGCATTTGACATATATGTGGCAGATATAAGACAGTTTGCAAGCAAAGCAGTAGCAGAATTCCCATTTGAAGGAGACCTAGAAATTGAAGGCTTGTAGAAGGTGGAGGAAGGGATATCTGGAAATTATTTATAATAATGAATTCCAAGCTCTACACTTCTATAACCCATAGAAACTGTGAATTTCTTCCCCGCGCCATTTGTTTTAATGTCATGCAGGTGTAACATTGGCATTGTCATTCCATTTGCTTTAATGTCATGTAGGTGTAACATTGGCATTGTTTGTAACGCCTTCACTTACATTTTTTTATTTTTCCAAATTGATTAGGTTATATATTTTTTTATTTTTTTATTTTTCCAAATTGATTAGGTTGAGTGAGATGGGGTCGATACGTCGTCTCTCCTAATAATTTGTTTTTTATTATATTTTTTATTTTGGTCGACAAGGCTTCTCTCCTAATAATTTGGTTTTTGTTATATTTTTTATTTTTGGAATGAGTGAGATGGGATCGACACGACTTCTCTCCTAATAATTTGGTTTGGTTTGGTTTGTGAATTCCAATAGCCGGTATTAAGTTATAATTTGGTTCCGTGAAACTTTTGTGTGAGAGTTTTATAATGATTTTAACTCTATAATATAATGATTTTAACTTTAAACTTAGTGTTGGAATTTATTTTTAAAGGTTCAGTTCATTATACACCAACTATATGTTAACATATAGTTTGGTTCATTGAGTTTTTTAAAATATAGTTTGGTTCATTCATTCATTTACAAAGTATTTGTTTACATAGTATATAATTGTATTTGGAAAATATCCCTTATTTTTCCAATAAGTAGGTGATTTATTTCTTATTTAGTTTTTCTTAGCATAGAAGATGTTTTTATTCAATTTTGAGAAATTCACTTTATATTATGATTATAAATAGTTATTAGTGAAATCCAATGGATTTAAATGGAATTCATAAATATTTTTTATTTTTCAATAAGTAGGTGATTTATTTCTTATTTAGTTTTTCTTAGCATAAAAGATGTTCTTATTCATTTTTTTGGAAATCTAGTTCATATTATGATAGTTATTAGTGAAATCCAATGGATTTAGATGAAATTCATAGGAATTTCCCTTCATGTCTAATGTATATAGGTTTTAAGAAAAATCATGGCTTGAAGGACTATATATATAGGTTTTAAGAAAAATCATGGCTTGAAGGGCTATATTGCATCTGCATGTTTTAATTTGTTGTAGTTATTTTATGATTTTGGTTGAGTGGTCACCATGAAGGTTATTTATTATACCTATTTCAATGAAGTCATTTATGTGTTTACATGTATGCTACACCCTTCTCCAAGTTTACATGGATGTATCCATATTTAATATGCAATAAATTGGACCTTTGATCATGAATAAGGATGCTTAGCACACATTTTGCATCTTTTCCAATTATCTTTGTTTCCTCAAAACATTGAGAAATCGATTCAATGGCTAAGTAGTGAAATCCATTTGATGGCTAAGTAATTTTTTTGGCAAAATAATTTTCCTTTTTGTTACAAATTTGTGACAAAGTATTATATTTCTATAGCTTATATAGCAATAGTTGTTACCAACTACGGTGACATTGCCACCTCGTGGCTCTTGTTTTTTTTTATCGAATGACTCCTTAATCTCGTATTCAGTTGGATTTGACATCACGATAAAGCACCTTTTTTAAGGTATTTTATTGCCAATTTATTGAGGAAAACATCCAAAAGTTTTAAGGGTTTTAAGTGGACTTAAAACATAATATGTTTAATGTGTTTATCAAAATTTTAGTCTTTCCTCACAATATCATAGGTAGCATTTAAGATGGAAATTAATGTTCCAAGATAGTGATCAAGAGAGTGATAATGTAATGAAGGAAGGTAAAGTTTAAACATTTGAAGAATTGATTCACTTCAAGGTATTCAAAATAATAGGATGTAAAGAGAAACTTTAAAATTTAGTAAGATTAATTTTGGATGAATGGAATTGTATGTATTTATAATTAATATTGTAAAATTAAGTTTTAATAGGAGTATTTAAAAATGTTGAATTTACTTTGTATTAAAACTAGTATAAATCCATCTTAATTTCGGTCTTATAAGCGATGAGAGGGATCAAATCCCTTGAGGTGCAAAACCCTTTTAGAATGAATCATATTTTGGGAATGATTTTCTCTTTGCAACCTATGTCATTCACGATCTATCCAAATGTGGGACTACCATCTCAAAACCTGTATATTTTTTATGATTTTTTATTGGCATGGGTGGTTGCAATATAGTTTTGGGTGTTGAATGGCTCAAGACTTTGGGTCTTGTCACAATGGATTTCAGGGAACTATCTCTTAGCTTTACTCAGGCGAGGCACATACATCACATCCATGGAATTATGGTTGGTTATATGGAAATTATCTCAAGGCTCATTGCATAGTTACATGCCATCCAAGTTATAGAAATTCCCACCCCATATATTCACCTAAAATTGCAATAGGTTCTCTCCTAGTATCAATAGGTTTTCAAGGCACCCAAGGGTTTACCTTCATCCCATATGAAACATGCCATGGTATTCCTTTAATTCCAAATATGTAACCCTGCAGTGTCCACCCTTACCGCCACCCTTTTGCACAAAAGAGTGAAATTGAAAAAATCGTTCATGTATTATTGGTGGGCATTGTTTTTCATCCTAGCATAAGCCCTTATTCTTTGCCAGTGGTTATGGTCCTAAAAAAGAAGGAGATTAGCACATGTATCTTGATTTATGGGCTCTCAATAAATTAACCATCAAAGATAAATTCTATTAGGGTCTTACTTTAACCCACCTTACTTTAAGAGCTAGTGACACAATTGTATAATGTCATATCTTTGAAATAAGTCTAAGTAAGTTAGTGTTCAACAATCAATTCAAAAAGGGTCCCTTTATTAATAAAGACCCACTAGGAAGTTGTATTTGTGAATTATTTGACCATGTCAAGTAGTTAGGGTTTTGGATCTGAGAATACTATTTAAAGAGGTACAAGAATATGAAGAGTTTTTTTGAAGTATTGATGTAATGGAGATTTACTCAAGTGAAATGTATCCCTACCTCAATGGCCCATGAACAGTACTTACATAAGTTTTCTCTTAATATAAAGCTCATATATTGCCATCTTTATCTTTCCATTATCTAATATTTCTTGTTTTATTTACTCTATAATTTTTTATTTATCGAATCTTAACCTCTGTATATCTTATGTTGTTTTAAGTTACAGGGATAAAGAACACCACAAGTGGTATCAGAACTAGGTTTCTAAGTCAACAATCTTCCAATATTTTATAGAAAATTTTTAAGCTTACACTTCTTCCGATGTCATTAAATAGCCACATATATATGCCATTCAATACATAAATTTGTGGTTGGAGAACACTACACGTAGCAAATACAGTTGGTACTTACTCACATTGTACCCTCAATTGGTGCAATTGTTGGTCACCACGATAACTCATGTTGGTACCCCTTCGAGTAGTACCGCATTAGACAACACTTACATACAAAATCACTTCCACATGCCTTAGGGTATATCGAAATCCCCTTTACACCACTTGAAATAAGTCAGTGACTGTCTTGTTGTTGTAGTGGCACCAAGCACAACACTCAGCAGGATAATTGCATGTACCTAGGTAGTCAGATAGTATGGATAAGGGAACAACTGATCCTCCTTAGTTAGTGACATGAGATATTGGGATGAGTACTATTTTTCGACACCACAGATATATAAGAGGGAAATAACACATGACAATCATTTGTCTTCAAACCCTAGAAAACCTAGAAACCCTTGTCTCTACAGCCTGTTTGTGAAAAAAAATTCATTATGTCAGAGCAACAATTAGATTCACTATGGGAGGCCGTGTGAAATTCCTACATCTTTGAATCTAGCATGAATTTTGGAATTTTGTTAATGTAGTAACATTCAGCCAGGTGTAATAGTTGCACCTGTGTAAAATAATTCTAGGGTGTTTTGAAAACCATTATTGTGAACTACCTCATAGTAATCCTTGCATCATTCTGATAATTTTGATATATATCTATCATAACCTTTTTCAAGTGTTCCCAAATACCCTTATTTGCAACCTACCTCAACATACTCCTTACATCGTGTTGATCATTTTGATATATATCTCTCATATCCTTGTTTTGGTAGACTCCAATTGTATTCCTTTTCAATTTATACTTTTATGCTCCCATAGTACACACCTGCAGCCAAACCAACATGGAGAATACCAACTAGAATCCACCCTAACTGAAGTCGAAGCAAGCCACTCCACCCCCTAACCTTTAAACCCTAGTGACTAACCACCCAATACGAGAAGTTTGACCAAAAGCTAACCAACCATGCCATTTTGCTAATTGTTATTGGCCAACATTGTGGATATGCTCCACCTTTCGACACTCCAACCCATGAAGCTATGGCCATTGAATACCAAGTCTCTCACTCTCTATTCCTAGAAAACTACCCTCACTCTTGTGAGGATAAAACTTCATGCAACATTTCTTAAATACTAACATGTGAAATTTTGATGGTTCTGACCCCTCAAGTTGGGTAACCCAAGTGGAACATTATTTTTCTCTCCATGGCATTAAAGATGATCTTCAAAAGTTGAAAATTGGTGTGTCGCATTTAGATTTTGAACAATGGCAATAGTGGAAGTGGTACCAAAAATATTATTATCGTTATGTCCCTTGGAGCCAATTTGTGAAGATTCTTCATGAGCGTTTTGACCATGACACTCACTATTTGGGTAGGTTGACCAAATTACACCAAAATGGTTGTTAGAAAACAAGACTGCAGAGCAATAACAGATATACAGTTAAACTATTAAACAATATGCAAAACACATTAAACACATTACAAAGAGACACAAATATAATGTGGTTCACCCAAATGATGGGCTATGTCCACACAGAAATTGCCAATCCTTTTATTACCATCCAAAAAGATGAAGGGATACAACCTGCATCAATACCGCTGCACTTCCTCTTCACGCTCTCACAGTCTCTCTCACACAATCACAGAGATTGTTTACAATGCTATAATACAATACACAGTCATTTTACAATGCTTTCTTTTATAGGGGAAATGCCATGGGAAAATACTACGGTTAACCTAATACCATGGGTCTGCAAAATAGTTGGCCAACAAACATCCCAAAAAAAATTCTCGAGGGCGAAAAGTTGGGGAATGAGTTTACAATAAACCTAGGGTACAAACACAGCTGAATAATATCTCTAGATCTAGAATATCAGGCTCCACAACCAACAATCTCCCACTTGGATACTGATCACAACAACTCCACTGCTGCTCCACTTGATAGACTATGCTCTGGACCTTGGACTTGGAAAAATTCTTATTTCCTCCTTCATGCTTGAAGGCCAACAGAAACCGAGCAGGAACTCGGTTCCTCTCTGGTTACTCCCTTTGTCAACATGTCTGCAGGATTCTGGCTAGTATGTATCTTTTCCAGTTTTAATAGTTCTTCATCTAGAACAGATATTATGAAGTGGTACTTGAGTTGTATATGTTTAGTCTTTAAATGAAAGGATGAGTTCTTTGAAAGATGAATGGCACTCTGGCTATCACTATGCATCCTGCTATTCTCCTGCTTCTTCCCCAATTCCTCCATGAACCTCTGCAACCAAATCATCTCCTTACTAGCCTCTGTAGTAGCAACATACTCCACTTTTGTTGTTGAAAGTGCAACAACCTATTGCAATTTTGAAATCCAACTTACTTGTATTCCACCCACATTAAACACATACCCTACGGTGCTCCTCCTGTTGTCTTTATCACTAGCCATATCTGCATCAACATATCCCTGTAGAACATTGTCTGAACCTCCAAAACATAATGCATGAGAGGTGGTACCTCTCAAATACCTGAGAATCCACTGTAATGCTTTCCAATGCTCTTTACCTGGATTATTCATATACATGCTCACAACTCCCACTGCATGTGCAATATCTGGTCTTGTGCACACCATGGCATACATCAAGCTTCCAACCACTAATGAATAGGGAATCCTGGACAGGCAATCTATCTCTTCTTGTGTCTCTCCATATGTCTCCTTACTTAGTTTTAAATGGCTGGCTAAAGGTGTGCTAAATGGTTTTGCATTCTGCATTCTAAACCTCTGCAACACCTTTGCTATGTACTCACCTAGAAGCAACGTCAATTTGCGATTTATCCTATCTCTTGTTATTCTCATGCCAAGTATTTGCTTTGCATCACCTAAATCCTTCATCGCAAATGATTTAGCTAGTATTCTTTTGAGCACATTTATATCCTGCATGTTAGACCCTGCAACAAGCATGTCATCCACATACAATAACAAGATAATATATCTTTCGTTATCTAGCGTCTTGAAATAAACACAATTGTTAGAATGACATCTATCATAACCTTGTTATGTCCTAAACTTATCAAATTTTAAATACCACTGCCTTGGAGCTTGCTTCAGGCCATAGAAGCTCTTCTTCAACCTGCAAACCAAATTCTCCTTCCCTTTGACCTCATACCCCTGTGGCTACTGCAGATAAATATGTTCCTCCAAATCCCCATGGAGAAAGGTTGTTTTTACATCTAATTGTTCCAGATGCAAATCTTCTATTGCCACTAGACTTAAAATAGTTCTAATTGAAGTCATTTTAACAACATGAGGAAATATTTCATCAAAGTCTATACCTTTATTTTGTGCAAACCCCTTTACAACAAGTCTAGACTTGTATCGCTTCTTGCCTCCATCTTCTTCCTTCAACTTGTAAACCCATTTATTCTGCAATGCCCTTTTTCTATAGGCATCTGAACTAAATCCCAAGCCTGGTTTCTTACCAATGAGTCCATCTCCTCATTCATGCCTTGCTCCCACTTCTTTCTAGTTTCTACCTAAATTGCCTCTTCATAACATTCTTGTTCACCAGAATTAGTCATCAATAAATAATACAGTGAAGGAGAGAATCGTTCAAGGGTTCTACTTAACCTGGTAGATTTTCTTACAGTTGCAGGATTTTCAAGTACATGTTGTTGTTCTTGATTTTCTGGTGCCTTTGGAACTTCATTTTCTTTGATTTCATCAAGCACTGTGTACTCTGTGTTTCCCTTTTCCACTTTCTTTCCCTGCAACAAATCGGTGTACATAACCTTTTCATTGAATACTACATCTCTACTCCTAATGATTTCATGATTTTCAAAATTCCATAAGCAATAACCAAAATCATCAACCTCGTATCCAATAAAGGTACATTTCTTGGATTTAGCTTCAAGCTTTGTTATATCATATTTATCAATATGGACAAATGCTTCACAACCAAAAGCTCTCAGAAATGAATATTTTACATGTTTACCTGTCCATGCCTTTTTTGGAATTCCACCATCCAAAGCACTTGAAGGCCCTTTGTTTATTAAATAAACAACAATGCTTACATCATCAACCCAAAATTGTAAGGGCAAACTTGCATGCAATCTCATATACCTTGCATGCTCCATGATCGTTCTATTCATCCTTTCTGACACACCATTTTCTTGTGGTGTTACAGGGGCTATCTTCTCTCTGTGAATCCCATTGTGTGAACAATAACTGTCAAACTACTTGCTGCATTATTCACCTTGATTATCTGATCTGAGACATTTGAACCTTTTTCTTGTCTCATTCTCAGCCAAAGCTTTCCACTTTTTAAAAGTATCAAACACATCAGATTTCTGTCTAATGCAATAAACCCAAATTTTTCTAGTTGAATCATCAATAAAAGTAACATAATAATGAGAGCCACCAAGAGATTGTACCTGAGATGGTCCCCATACATCTGTATGGACAAGCTCTAACTTTTCACTCTTCTTTTGTTTCCCAACCCTGAGAAATCTAACTCTCTTATGTTTTCCATAAACACAGTTCTCAATGAATTCCAAACTTACCTGCTTCAAATCTGGAAGCAGTTTCCTTGAGTGGAGAATATGCATCCCATTCTCACTCATGTGGCCAATCCTATGATGTCACAACACTGCATTTTTTTTTCTGTGGAAGCTACAGAGATAGAATAATCAGTATTATGAGGACATAAATATAGCGTACCTACCTTATCTCCTTTTGCTATTACCAGTGATCCTTTAGTGATCTTCCACCATGTTTTTCCAAACGTAAACAAACAACCATTATCTCCCAACTGCCCTATTGAGATCATCTTTCTTTTCATAGCAGGAATGTTCCTTACATCCTTTAGCAGCCATTTACTTCCATTATTTAACTTAATTTGTACCTTATCCTTTGCAACAATTTTACATGGTTCATCATCCCCCAATAAAACATGTCCAAAATCACCTTGAACATAATCATGAAAGAATTTTTATGTGGTGTAGCATGACATGAAGCCCCTTAATATACTACCCAGTAATTGCTAGTATTATCTAATGCAAGAATGAAAGCATTTTGTAACACATCACCTGCTATATTTGTTGACTTAGTAGTCTCTTGTTGCCTCTCACCTTTCTTTTTTGGTGCTCTACAATCTTTCTTCAGATGTCCTTTCTTACCATGGTTCTAACACTCTAGTTTTCTAAATCTGGACTTGGATCTGTCCTTTTTAGACTTGCTGCAATTTCATGGGCTCCTTTCTCTCTCATTTTGTCTCCCTCTGCTCTCCATGGTCAAAGCATTACCTAATGTCTCACCTGTGTTTTTTCTTCGCATTTCCTCGCTAAGAATAATACCAACAACATCATCAAACTTAAGAGTGTTTGAACTAGGGACAGAGTTACTTACAGCCACGACCAAGCTATTCCATCTTTCTGGCAATGAGCATAAGATTAGAAGATCCTTAACCTCATCATCAAAGTTCACTTTTACAGAACTTAACTGATTGGTAAGTGTATTAAACTAATTTAAATGGTCAACAACATATCTACCTTCCGACATCTTCATATTAAATAAACACTTCGTTAAAAATACCTTGTTGGAAGCCGAGGGTTTTTCGTATAGATTACTGTAACAACTATAAAATAAAATATTAATTAGATTATTTAATTATCTTATGAAAGGGTGTAACCCTTCAGTTTACATGCTCAAAGCCTATAAAGGCAAGCTTCCCTTGTAATTATTAAATCATCCAATACATTATTATTATTCATATTCATTATTAAAATGATAGTCGGATTCGACTAACGAACAACCGGATTCGGTTGCTCCATTTGGTATCAGAGCGGATTCGCTCCTTCGACCTGAGCTCGGATTCCGCTCATCCTTCCCCTCTCATCTCCACTACTACTACCCGACAACATCCAACTCCAGCCATTACTTCTCATCTCCACATCACTGGTTACTCTCCCACATCAGCCCAACATTTCCTTCGCTTGCTCCTTCCCATATACCTGCGATCTCCATCTTCATCTTCCACACTCTCATTACTTCCTGCCCATTCACGTGCTACCCTCCATCTTCTTCACAGTCCCTTCTCTCCATCCCCCTGCCAACACGTTTCCTACCTTCCAATTGTTTCTACTTGTGCTCCATCCCTTACCGCGTTGCCCTATCAACTGTCCACGTTGCTCCAACACTTCCTCGTTCCTGCACCTTCCAAGCCAACTCTCCAAACGCTACTCTCCCAATCACCACCTCTCCAACACAGCCACCCAAACGCTTCTCTCCCAATCATCGCCTCTCCACCGCGGCCATCCATCCGCTCCCACTCCACATCTTACCCCTATGCATCACTTCCCATCCAGCCGTATGCTTCCTGCTGCTGCCGTCGCGTGCACCCAGCTCCACCTCCTTACCATCACTGCACTCTCGTTGTGCTCCACCTCCATCGCTTCCTGCCACCCTTCTACATCCTCCACTTCCATGACTATACAAACCAAAAAAAACAAAAAAATTAAATATTATAATATAACATTTCAAAATATTATAATATAAAATTATTATAATATTTATTTTTGTTTTATTATATTTAAAACAAAAGAATAATATAAAGGGTTTATTATATAATAATTAATTATTATTCTTTTAAACTTGTTTAAAAAAATAAAAATAAAAACTATATACAAAATATAGTGTATGAAAAAATATAATAATAATAATAATAATAATAATTAATATATTATTTTTCAATTCACCTCAAAAGCCAAAATAGTGCTGAAATACACACCTCCGTATACAAGGTCCAAGACCATGGAGGAACTGAAAGAGAAGATCGAAAAAATGGAGAAGGACATCAAGTCCCTTGTCGATAACCAAGAAGGCTTGAAGGAAAAGATGCAAAATAACAATACATTACTAAAAAACAATCTTGTTTTGGTACTAGAAAGAAGGATCGTTGACAAACTTGACATCCTGAACAAAAAACAAAAAGACATGGATGACAAAATGAGTACCATAACGCAAAAAATAAACACCTTTACACAGAACATGAGCACCATGACACAGAACCATAATACATTAATCGAGCTGTTACAAAGGCTCGTACTCAGTCCGGGCCAAGTCAGCGGTCCACACATGCTAGATGCCTCATTTCATGTTGTTACCTAGGAAACACTCGCAAAGAATCAAGAAGAATTGCAAAAAGAAATAAATATTAACAATGCGACGCTTATGCAAGAGATAGAAACACAAGTATTGCCAGATATGGAGGCACGATTAAACATCAAAATAGACGCTATAAGTAAAATAGTAGAGAAAAGAAAAATAAAAAATCACTGCCAACAACGAAGCAATTCAGATATGTCACTTTCATCGTCCAGTAGTTTCAAGCCACCATCAAACCATAAGGCAAAAGGAAATCAACGTAGTTCTTACAAAGTGCACCCACCTAAGGAAAAAATAGAGTTTTTGAAATACAATGGGAGTGAAGACCAATGTGTTGCTTGGCTAAACAAAGCAGAAGAATACTTCGACATTTACAACATTCAATCTGACGAGGAGAAGGTGAAATATGCGTCAATGCATATGGAAGGGTACGCCTATAATTGGTACTTATGGTGGAAGAGAGATAATTTTACCTACACCTGGAACTTGTTCAAAAATGATTTTTTTAATAGGTTTCAAGGAATCAAAGAAGATGATTTTTTCACTAAACTTACCAGACTACAACAAGTCGGAAACATTGAGAAATTCACACATCAGTGGGAATCCTTATCGACACAAATATTTGGGTTATCTGACAAGCAATGACTCGAAACCTATTTAGGAGGTCTTAAACCATACCTCCAAAAAGAGTTAAAGATGCATGACATACCTAACGTAGAAGTGGCAAGACATAAAGCAAAAGCCGCAGAACGCAAATTGGAAGGAATGAAAACAAGAGGCGATAACCATTATCGACAAGAAAAAGAGACACAATGTAGGTACTGTGCAGATACTTGGTCACCCGGTCATCAATGCCACAAACCTCAATCATATGCCTATGAAATGGAAAATAGATCGAAATCATCTAATAGTTACGCTGATAATAGAAAAAACAAGAAAAACATATGTTGTCGATGCGGTGATGATTGGACCCCTGGTCATAAATATAGGAACAATGGGACAATATAGTGCAAAATCATCAATGGAAAGGAAGTGCAAGTCTCTGCACAAGAGACCTCGTCCGATTCTAATACCGATACCAAGTCAGAATGAAGAATGATACTAGGAAAATACTTAAGCTTTGAGGACAAAGCTTCCTTAAAGGAAGTGGCAATGTAACAACTATGAAATAAAATATTAATTAGATTAGTGAATTATCTTATGAAAGGGTGTAACCCTTCAATTTACATGCTCAAAGCCTATAAAGGCGAGCTTCCCTTATAATTATTAAATCATCCAATATATTATTATTATTCATATTCATTATTAAAATGATAGTCAGATTCAACTAACGGACAACCGGATTCGGTTGCTCCCTGACTTTTCTACCCAGTAATCGCTAGTATTATCTAATGCAAGAATCAAAGCATCTTGTAACACATCACCGGCTACATTCGCTGACTGAGTAGTCTCTTGTTGCCTCTCACCTTTCTTCTTTGGTGCTCTATAGTCTTTCTTCAAATGTCCTTTCTTACCACAATTCCAACACTCTAGTTTTCCGAATCTGGACTTGGATTTGTCCTTTTTTAGACTTGCTGCAATTTCATGGGCTCCTTCCTCTCTCATTTTGTCTCCCTCTACTCTCCATGGTCAAATCATTACCTGATGTCTCACCTATGTTTTTTCTTTGCATTTCCTCGCTAAGAATAATACCAACAACATCATCAAACTTAAGAGTGTTTGAACTAGGGACAAAGTTACTTACAGCCATGACCAAGCTATTCCAGCTTTCTGGCAATGAGCACAAGATTAGAAGATCCTTAACCTCGTCATCAAAGTTCACTTTTACAGAACTTAACTGATTGGTAAGTGTATTAAACTCATTTAAATGGTCACCAACATATCTACCTTCCGACATCTTCATATTAAATAAACACTTCATTAAAAATACCTTGTTGGAAGTTGAGGGTTTTTCATATAGATTGCCCAATGCGCTCATCACACCCTCTGTTGTTTTTTAATTCGAAATATTGAAAGCCACCGATGAATCTAGACAAAGCCATATTATTCCTAGTGCCTTTCTGTCAAGAAGCTCCCATTCTTCATCCTTCATAGACGTCGACTATTTTTCTTTTCCACCCAATGGTAGGTACAGATACTTCTAGTACAGATAGTCCTCCATTTGCATCTTCCATAACTGGTAGTTTTAGCCATTAAATTTCTCGACCCTAAAATTTCCTTCTTCCGCCATTGTCCCACTCGAACCAAGAACCCTTCTTTCCTACGATTTTACCAACCAGATAGACCTTTTAACTATGATACCAATTGTTAGAAAACAGGACCACAGAGCAATAACAAATATATAGTTAAATTATTAAACAAGATGCAAAAACACATTAAACACATTACAGAGAGACACAAATATAACGTTGTTCACCCAAACGATGGGCTACGTCCACGCAAAAATTGCCAGTCCTTTTATTACCGTCCAGAAAGATGAAGGGATGCAACCTACAGCAATACCGTTGCACTTCCTCTTCACACTCTCACAGTCTCTGTCACACAATCATAGAGATTGTTTACAATTCTACAATACAATACATATCCATTTTACAATGCTTTCTTTTATAGGGGAAATACCATGGGAAAATACCACGGTTAACCCAATACCATGGGAAAATACTACGGTAAACCTGGGGTACAAACACATTTGAATAATATCTTTGGATCTGGAAGATCAGGCTCCACAACCAACAACTAGCACTGTTTTGGACTATATGATAGTGCTTGGGTAGTTGGCCATCCATATAGAAGGCCTCTATGATTCTTTTCTTTGGGAATGTTTCATCAGTGGCCTCAAGGAGGCAATTCATGCATACATCCTTATGCAATAACCCTCCACTTTGTTGGATGCTTATGATTGAGCTTGCGAAAATGAATTGGTGATTAATGCCCAACCCAAGTTTCCTTCATTTTCACTCGCAACATGTCTCCTATGGCTCCCCCTCCCGACACTTCCACCAATCGACTGCTCCGAATACATAAGTTGATCATGAAATCCATGGTTGAGTGTTAGCGCATAGGCCTTTGTTATAACTGTGATGAAAAATATTTCAGAGGGAATAAGTGTAAAGAACAAAAACTATTCCATATCGAGGAAAATCCCTTTGAGGCCCCATGGGATCACACCTTGGAATCTTAGCTTGAACCATAAGTAAATGATTAGATTCCACCCCTCAAAGATGCTCCTAATATGTTAGTTCCTCATGATCAACCCTAAATTTCACTCCATGCTTTATCAATATTTTCCACACCTTAGTCATTGAAATTGATTGGCCTCATCAAGCACAAAAAATTCATCGTGTTAATTAACCGTGGCAGTACCCCAAATTTTATTTGTTGTTGTGTGGATGAAGACACCCATTGCTATATTCAACCCATCTCCAAATTCCAATTTATGATAGCCAATAGGGGTGCAATGATATGTGGTGGTTGTTGTGAAAATGTCAAACTCCAAAAGGGGGACCACCATCTCAACAACCATGTTTTCTATTAACATGGGTGGTTGTGATATAGTTTTGGGGGTTGAATGGATTAGGACCTCAGGCCTTATTACACTAGATTTCAGGGAACTCTTTGACAGGATGGAACACACATTGCCTACATGAGTTACACCTCATTCTCCAAATATTATATCATCCCATTGTACGAAGAAATTGTTGAAGAAAGGCCACCCTGATATCATTGATCAATTCCATGCCATCCAAGTTATGGAAACAATAGCATCATATATTCACCTTGAATTGCAACAAGTTCTCTCCTAGTATCAACAAGTTTTAAAGGGACTAAAAGGTTTACCTACATCCCATGGGGAACATGACCATGGAATTCCTTTAATACTAGGTAGTCAACCCCCTAATGTCCTCCCTTACCACCAACATTTTTCATAGAAGAATGAAATTGAATTTTTTTAAGGAATTATTGGAAAATCGTGTTATTCATCCTAGCACAAGCTTGTATTCCTTGGTAGACTTTACGAACCTAAAAAAGGAATGTGATTTGCACATGTGTCCTAATTTTTGAGCTCTCAAAAAATTAACCATCAAAGATAAATTCCCCATTCCTGTCATTTCCAATCTCATATATGAGTTGCATTGAGATAAACTCTTCACCAAACATGGCCTTCATTCAGTTCACCATCAAATCAAGATGAAAGGGGAAAACATACTCAAAACTAATGTCCAGTCTCATGAAGGTCATTATGAGTGTTTGGTCATTTCATTTAGCCTCTGCAATGCCCCCTCCACTTTTCAAAGCTTGACAAATAATATTTTTTGCCTCTTCCTTCAACATTTTTTCTTGGCCACACTACTGGGCCTAGTAGCTTCGTCTGGCCAATGGTGGTATAATACCAACTATCATGGATCCAAAAAGATGACACCAAATGAAGCAGTGTATGGCCAAAAACCCTCATCAATTATTTCCTATCTATTAGGTTCCTCCTACATTTAAGCAGTGGACAATACACTCTGCACCATAGAAAACATTATTTGAACCCTTAAAGACAATATGGTTTAGCTCAAAATAGAATGAAATAGTAGTTTGATCAATGTCACGATGATCACTCCTTTGAAGAGGGGGAATAGGTGTTTCTTCACCACCAACGTCATAAACATACAACCCTCAAGACCACTCTTCATCAGAATCTCACTCCAAATATATATGGACCCTACAAGCTTTCTTTGTTGTACCAATCCAAGATTCGACTAGTCTTCCATGTCTCTTGCCTAAAAAAAGTGGTGTGAATTAATTGTAAATTTCAAACAAGCTTACCAGAGTCAGATGAAAAAATATCCATTTGGATTGAGCTGGTTGTATTCATGGCTTCTAGGGAATGAAAACTAAGACGTTGCACAATCGGATAAGTTTTGATCCAATGGAAAGATATGATGCCGAAATATGCTAGTTGGGAACCATCTTGTTGGTTGTGGATCCTGATTATCTTCCTAAGTCAAAGGATTGTTTTCAAACATGTTTGGATTCCTGATTGAGCTATAGGGGTTCCTAGGGGAGTGGACCACCCCCCTTTCCCTGAAGGTTCATAGGGGTCCATTTTTGGTCCATTTTTTTCCATTGAAATGTGGCAAACAATTTCCTTCTAAAATGTAGTAACTTCGTAGTCAATCTAGACTGTTCATTATTAGGTTACATACCTAACGGTAAAAGTTATGTTAAGGTTTATTCCCTAGAAGGAAATCCTCTTTATGTACGAAGGAATTGTATTGCGTCTAAGTAATATTGTGAAATACAATATGTCTGAGAGAGATATGGTGAGAGAGTGAAGAGAAAGTTGTAGCAGATGTGTTGAGAGTTGTATCCCTTCATTTGCTAGACAAAATAATAAAAAGGATTGGTTGTTTCTCTGTGGATGTACCCATATCAGGTGAACCACTTATATTGGTGTCTCTTTTGTATTTTGTTTTTATGTGTTTTAATTATGCATTTTATGTTATGTTATTGCTCTATGATATTGTTTTCTAACACATCTGACATTTTGCAGCAATTTCCACACATTTATCGTCGAGGACAATGTTGGTTTTAAAGGGGGAAGGCATGTTAGGGATTTATTGTATCCCACCTTAGTTTAAGATTTAGTGACATAATTATATAAGGTCATAACTTTGAAATAAAACCAAGTTAGTTTTCATCAATATTCAATGTAAATATGGTCTCTTTATTAATTAAGACCCACTAGGGACTTGTATTTGTTAATTTTTTTACCATGTCAAGTAGTTAGGGTTTTGGATTTGAGAAGCCTATTAAAGAGCTACAAGTCTATGAACAGTACTGTTGAGTATTATTTTAATGGAGCTATGCTCAAGTGAAAGGTTTCTCTACCTCAAGAAGTTTGTGAATAATGCTTCCATAAGTTTTCTCTTAATATAAGTCTCATATTTTGTCATCTTTATCTTTCAATTATCTAATATTTATTGTTCTTCTCTATAAGATATGGTTTATAGTATCTTAACCTTTGCATATCCTATGTTGTTTTAAGCTACATAGCTAAAGAACACCACAAATTCCTTGTTCCTGTCATTGATGATCTCTTAGATGAGTTGCATGGTACCAAATTCTTCACCAAACTTGACCTTCACTCAAGCTACCATCAAATTAGGATGAAAGAGCCAAATATAATGGTTGATACCACTTTTCACACCCATGAGGGTCATTGTGAGTTCATGGTCATGCCCTTTGATCTTTTTGACGCCCCGTTTTCTTTTTAGAGATTCATGAATAATATTTTTTGCCCCTTCCTCCACCATTTTATCTTGGTTTCCTTTGATGGTATCTTGGTCTACATCCCCACATAGGACAAACCCCTTCAACATGTTGCACATAACTTGTAATTATCACCAAACCAACAGTTTTTTACGCAATGCTCCAAATGTGCTTTTGGGGTGACTGAGATTGAATACGTGGGATATATTGTGAGCTGTTAGGATGGGCCCCAAAACTCTCAAGAGCTTGAGAGGGTTTCCTGGACTTAATGACTACTACAATAAGTTTGTGCCAAACTATGGGAAGATTGCAACTCCTCTTACGTCATTATTAAAAAAATTCTTTCTACCAGAATGAGGCAACGAAATGGGCCGTCTCCACCCTAAAGGAGGATATGTGTACTATGCCTATGTTAGACATATCATATTTCATTAATAAATTTACCTTAAAAGGTGATTCATTTGGCTACAACATGGGATACATCCTATTGCAAGAAGGACACCCATTGACCTTCATTAGTAATTAGCTATGCGATTGAAACTTAGGCAAATCCACCTATGAGAAAAAAAATGATGGTTATCCTTTCTAGAATTGAGACATGGCAACAATATTTAATAGGGTGGTGTTTTTTTATCAAGATCGACCATCATATCCTCAAATATTTCTCGGAAAAATAGATGTCCTCAATAAAGAAACATAAATGGGTCACTAATATGTTTGGTTATAATTATGGTATCATATATAAGAAGGGTTGGGACAATGTGGTGGTGTATCCTTTGTTTAGGAAATTTGAAGAGGATGGTTCACTCTTCACCTTATCCTTACCAGTCCCAATATGGCTCGATGAAACATGACATGAATGGTTGGAGCAAGACACAGTTAGACACCTCCTTAAATGGTTAAGAGAACACTTGAACCCTTCACCTGAGTATACATGGAGCCAAAATATATTGAGGTATAAGGAGCACATATTTCTCACCTTGGATTCAAACTTGAAACCAAGAATCTTAGAAGAATTACGTTCATCGCCCATAGTAGGCCATGTTGTTGTAAATGTAACTTCAAAAGACATTCTGTTGTATATTATAATTGTATATTGTTGTACATCCGTTGGAGATGTTTTCCCTCCGATCGGGATGTCGTTTTTATGTTTGGTCATTGAGGTAAACCCTTCATTGTAAGTCAAGACAATAGTCCCCAATATTAATAAAGTAATATGTATTTTTGAGTCTTCCTAGGTAGGTCGTCCCCAAAGAGATAAACTGGTCGACCTAGTTAGTTAAGTAAGTCACACAACTGAAGAATATAGATAGGGAGGCTCCCTCCCTATTTGAACACACACTCACACACTCTCTCTCAAGTGTGCATTAGGAGAGAGAGGATAAGTCCGCTAGAGGAGAAAGAGAGAGAGCTACACAAGACTTCTTATTCTTTGGTTTTTCCATCTGGCGACATTGTATTAGTGACAGAACTATTATGAGGAAGTTTGTGGGGTTTTCTCCTTTATGGTTTCCCCGAGGAAAATATTCGTGTCTTGTGCATCTTGTGTATCTTGTTGTGCTTTTTATTCTTTGATATAAAGATCGTAATCAATTTGAATTAAAGTAGAAAAATTAACATGGTATCAGAGCCACTCTGAAAGAAGGCACTATGCAACATCAGAAACTAGGGATTCCTAGTTCAAGGTCTTCTCTCCATAAATAATCAAGAAAAAAAGGATAGGTTAACTCGCCCTTTGAGGGCACATCTTTTGGAGGAATCATAATCAAATTTGGAGAATTTTCATTTTTAGCCCAGACACTAGTGTCGGGAGAAAACTAGGGCATCAATATTTTGGGGTTTTCCTTTATCAATCTGGAAAAAGGAGTACATTAGGCAACTCGCCCTATAATGGAACACATTTTTGTAGACTCAAAATTCAGTTCCAAGAATTTTCATTTTTGGCCTCATCCCTGATGTAGGGGAAAACTAGGGCATCAAGTTTTTGGAGTTTACCTCCCACAAATTTGGCAAAGAACCTCACTGAAAAACTCACCTCAAGGAGGCGCATCTTTCTATCTAGATAGAATTCCAAAACTCCAAGTTTGTAAAATTAGGATTTCTCTGACAAACACTAGGTCCGCCAGATCCGGAACCAGGTTGGGCATCTCAAATTGACAAGATCTAAATAACTGATATTTCTATTTGAGGTTCTCATTTCAAAATGACTCATCACACCCATCTTTATGATAAGCTGGGGGGAGTTGATAACTTCTGAGCATGGAAGTATAGGATCTCCTTGATCCTTGAAGAAAATGATTTGGACAAGTATATCAGTAGGAAAATTCCAACTCGACAGGGAGATGAAGCTAAGTCTATACATAATAAGAACTTGGTCAAGGCTAAGAGAATCATTGCATATTCTATTAAGGATCATCTCATCCCTCATGTGCCATCCTTGAAGACACCTAAGGAAGTGTTCGATGCTTTGACAAATCTATTCGAAGGAAAGAACATCAACTAGAAGATGACATTAAGGAACCAGCTAAAGAATGCGAAGATACATAATTCAGAGGCCATGCAATCCTACCTCACGAGGGTTTCTCAAATCAAGGAACAACTCGAAGCAGCTGAAGAGAAGGTAGAAGAAGGAGAGATTGTTATGAACACCTTGAATGGCCTCCCGAGGTCATCGGATTCATTCATTCAATGAATATGTGTCAGAAATAAGCTAATCACTTTCAGCTGATTTTGGGAAGAAAACACCCAAGAAGAACCTCAGCCTGTAACAAGAGAAGAGAAGATGGGAACATTTGAATATCAAGCTCTCACAGTTCACACCAGAAGAAATCATAGAAAGAAGGAGGACCATCATCACATCAAGAAGGAGGACCATCATCACAAAAGACAAAAGAAATCCATAAGAGATCTATCCAGTATTAGATGTTACACATGTGATGAGAAGGGACACTGCTCTAGAGATTCTCCCAGAAACAAAGGCTCCAACAACAAGAAGTTGAACAAGAAAATACATCATGATCACACCATTGATGATGATGAACCAACAATGAAAATATTCAGAGAAGAAAGAGTCGAGTCCTCAAGTGATGAGGAATATGTACTTTAATCCAAAAGGATTCAACCCATGACAAAAGAAGAACATCTTATCTGTCTCAACATTTGGATGGGAAGGGATACAATTGTGAATGAATAAGTGACACTCAGATTAAGAATTAGTATGCAGTCCCATGTGATCTATGGTATAGAATACTTGCTCAAGCATGATTAAGACAGACACAGGTTTCCACAATCAGATGATGAAGTAGAGCACATTTTCAATGACTTTAGTAACTCCTGCAAGAATACGAGGATCAAGAGGGAGTCCACCAACCAACCAAACAAATATAAGTGCTTAAATGGTCATTTCCTATATATCTAGTTACTTAAATGATATTGTTTAGTTGTGTACATATTTAGATTCAATTGATGTATTATGAATGATGAAGCGAATCAGAGGTTTAACCTACATGGTTATGTTGATCCTGATTGGGAAGGCATCACCACTGATAGGAAGAATACTTCCGGATGTTTCTTTAGTTTTGGATCCAACATGATCTCTTGCTATAGCAGGAAGTAATCATGAGTGGCGTTGAGTACAACCAAAGCAGAGTATGTTGCAAAATGTTCGGCCAATTATGAGGTAGTATGGCTTTAGAAGCTACTATATGATTTGTTTGATCTCGAGTTAGAGTTTACTTGCATCTTTTGTGAAAACCATAGTTGCGTGAAGTTGTTGCAGAACCCGACGTTCCATGAAAATTCGAAGCACATTGAGATCAAGTATCACTATATCCGAGATATGGTACCGAGAGGAGTAGTGAAGCTCCAGTATGTGGCGACGGATGAGTAGATAACTGATGCATTGACCAAGTCATCAGCTTGAGTGAAGTTCAAGTACTTCAAAGAGAGACTTGGTGTCATCCATATTGAGGTCCCTAGAAATAGTGAATGACGAGCTCTCACATGGTGGTAGAGGTAGGTTGTCCTTAGATGTAATCAGTCCTAGCGTGCTCCCATGCTAGAGATGACAAGAGATTAGAAGACATAGATGCACTAGAGCGCAGTATTGTATGGTAGGAGATGTAGGTTGTCCCTAGACGTAATCAGTCCCTGCATGCTCCCATGATGGAGATGGTTCTTGCATGGTGGTAAACACATGTTTTCCATGCATATAGTCAGTCCTGGCATGATCCCATGCTAGAGATGGTTTTCAAGTAGTGGTAGACGCAGGTTGTCCCTAGACGTAATCAGTCCTGGCATGCTCCCATGCTGGAGATGGTTCTCGCATGGTGGTAGATGTAGGTTGTCCCTTGACGTAATCAACCCTGGAATGCTCCCAAGATGGAGACAATGAGATGTACACCAATCACAAGACACTTATTGTACTCCTAGTTCATTCTCGCGTAGTGGTAGACCTAGGTTGTCCTTGAGACGTAATGAGTCATGGCATACTCCTATGCTGGTAGAACTTGGGCTAACCATAGAGAGACGTAATGCACTTGGTGTGCTCCTAGTTGATTCTCACATAGTGGTAGATGCAGGTTTTCCTTCAGACGTAATGAGTTCTAGCATGATCCTATGCTAGTAGAATGCAAATGGTCTGTTGGACATGTGGTGTGCATCTGGGATGCTCTCCACGTGCAATGATGAGATGATCTGGATGCGACGAGATGACTGTAGGAGACACATGTGATTGTAGTGAAAATGTAATTTATGGTGCTGGGTTGTACCTACATGATGGCTTTCTCATGGATATGATGAAGACTTAGATGAGGACTAGGCCTACACCCAACATTAAATTGGGTTGTCTCTATAGAAACTTCCTATGATGGATAGATCCAACATATGTCACTAATCAATGATCAACAAGATGAGGACTGCGACAATAGCGACAATGATGATCTAACGATGACGACTTGACCAGAAGTGTTGATGACTATGGCGAGAGAATACCTTCCTATTTAAGAGAGAGTGTTGTTGTAAATGTAACTTTTGAAGATATCATCATTGTATATTGTTTTACCCCTGTAAGAGATGTTTTCCCTCCAATCTGGATGTCATTTTTATGTTTTGTCATTGAGGTAAACCCTCCATTGTAAGTCGAGGAAATAGTGCCCAAAATAAATAAAGTAAAATGTATTTTTGAGTCTTCCTAGGTAGGTCAGCCCCAAAGAGATAACCTAACCGACCTAGTTAGTTAAGTAAGTCATACAACTGAAGAATATAAATAGGAAGGCTCCCTCCCTATTTGAACACACACTCACACTCTCTCTCAAGTGCGCATTAGGAGAGAGAGGACAAGTTCGTTAGAGGAGAAAGAGAGAGAGATGCAATAGACTTCTTATTCTTGGGTTTTTCCATCTTGTGACATTGTATTACTGACGAAACTATTTTGAGGAAGTTTGCGGGTTTTTTTCCTTTATGGTTTCCTCGAGGAAAATATTTGTGTCTTGTGCATCTTGTTGTTATTTTTATTCTTTCAGATAAATATCCTAATCAATTTGAATTAAAGTAGAAAAACTAATAAGCCACTCAAGATATCATAAAACTTATAAAATAATTAAGCACTCTTTCTTCTGGGAAGGCATGAAATTATATATCCACAACTTTGTTGCAGCTTGTGACATTTGCTAATGACATAAGGGAGAAACAATGAAGTCACCAAGTGATTTGCATCCACTTCCCTTTCCCAACCATATATGGATGGGAATATCTATGGATTTCATTGTGGGTATTCCTAAAGTAGGAAATAAAACAATCATTGTAGTCGTAGTTGATCATATGATCAAATACGACCACTTCTATGCCTTACAACCAAATTTTACACCCTCATAAGTGGCACTAGAATTCAAATTTTTCAGATCCATGGCATGACCATTTCTATTGTATTTGTTTGTGATCCCACTTTTATCTATAATTTTTGGAAGGAGTTGTTTAAAATTTAGGGCTCTCAGTTGAATCCCAACACAACATATCACCCCCAAATAGATGGTCAAACAAAAGTAGTCGATAAATGCTTGGAAACCTACTTGCTATGATTTGTGTTGGATAGGCCACATAACTAGAACCAATGGACCCCTCTGGTCAAATGGTTGTATAATACCACTTATCATGGCTCCATCAAGATGACAACATATGAATCAGTATATGGCCAAAATCCCTTATCATTGATTTCCTATCTACCGGGTACCTCCCATGTTCATGTAGTGGACAACACACTCCACACTAGAGTAAACATTGTAACGTCCCCGACCCTCCGACCAATGAAGAGGACGGTATGATACATCAGATCATCCAGGCATCTAGCCCCATGAACATGAACATACATACATATAATGCTGAAGCATGATACTCAAAAACATAAAACATATTACGAAGCATAATCATTCATATACACAACGGAAGCAAAACATATCAATCAACACTCATGCATATACAGATTAGCATTTAACATGTATATAATCATTTATCAATAGTAAATATGATTGCAGACACAAGTTAGGTAAGAATACTTATCTAATTAAGAACTTGTTCCACAACCAGCTACGTCGATGCAACGTTCCACCCAACCATAGGCCCGCGTGCTCCTTAATCTCTCAGCAACGCTGCCACCCCCGAGTCGAGCATGAGTTCCCAAGGAATAAGGAACTAACAGGATTTCACATAGCCAAGGATAACAACACCACAAGGGTACACAGTTCAACCAAGCCAACACAGTTGGGTTTATCAGCCGAACATCAGATCAGCCAAGCCAACCAAGTTGGGTTTATCAGGCCATCCAGAAGCTGGGAAAGGCTAAATGCTAAGCTGGTGAGCTCATTGAAGAGCTACAGACACCAACACCAGAGCCAACCTGGCTTCTAGAACACCCACACACACCCAACACAAGGAAATCAGTCCCTTCTCTGCAACGCAGTCCATCAGACCCTGATCTCCCTTCCAGTGCTATTCAGGGGTTGTCGAGAAGAAAGCCAGCTTAGTAGCTCTATCTGTGTGGTTTTCAACCCACCAGGTTTATCAAGCACCTCAAGCCCTCATTCACCACTCCAATGCAGTCCGAGGACAAAACCACTACATGCAAGCAGCCAAACAGTTATTCAAGCTTTTATAGGGGAAAAACATAGTTCATCAATCGTGGCAAAACAACCGCCCACGAGGAACCCTGAGCCCACAGCACACAATTCCTACTGCAGTGGCTGGAAAACTTACATAGACCAGAAAATGGGAAAAGAACAACTCCCAAACCATGTGTGATGGATAAAGACACAACCAAAGCATAGAACTGTGAATGAAATTACGGTTGCGACTCCACAATAGAGTAGCAGAATCGTTACATAGGTCTGACGATGGTGGAGAAAGACACAAAACTCTGTGTGAACAGAGGAAAGAATCGATCCGCAAGCCAACAAATCTGTGAGGTAGAGGAGAACCCACCACAAGATAGCAATCCCAGCGAAAAGGGAGAACCAATGAACCCCTAAACTTTGGAATGTGGAACCTTTCAACTCAACCCGCGTGAGGAAACTGAACAGACTCTCGATCCTCATAGTGGACAGACCATCCGCACATAAAAGGCACGTTGTGGAGAGAGAGAGAGTAGGCGTGGGCATAGTAGTGTTCTTTTTTCCAGCAAATAGACGCCCCAACTAATCAACAGAACAAATGAAGGTGGTGGTTGGATGAAGCAAGGGAAAATGAGCAAAACAAACAAGGTGGTGACACATGGCTTTTCCCCCATGGCTCAAGGTTCATCATTTCCCCTCCTTATCCTTAAGAATCATGACCATTCTCAATTTAGTTGCAGTGAACATAGTTGGTTGGGTTATTTAATTAAAATGCACATTTACATGATGTCACAATTTAATATATGTCGTATGTCCCAATATACCATCGATGACCATTCCAATCCGAATCATAACATAACCAAATCGATGGTGGGGATTTTGCCCTTAGCTCCTCACCATGATTATTACAACATATGTATCATGTATATTTAACGCAAACGAGGTCAAAACCGGGGTGTTACGTTCCCCTCCCCCTTCAATAGCACTGTCCTCAGTGCTTTACAAAATTTGAACAAAATGCTACATTGGTACCGCCTCAGTGTTCTGCAGGATTGAACAAAAATGGATGTGCCAATCGCATGGCATCCTCTAGCTCCCACGTAGCCTCTTCGAGTCCGTAGTGCTCCCATTGCACCTTTACCTGCCCTATGGCTCGATTCCGGAGCATTGTGACCTTCCTGCCGAGGATGCGCATTGGCTCGATTTGGAACTCTCCCTCGGGTTCCACCTGAATCACATCCCAATTTATCACATGGTTAGGATCATGTACATATTTCTTAAGAAAAGAAACATGAAAAACATTATGAGCTCTAGTACTATCAGGCAATGCAAGTCTATATGCAACAGGCCCTATCCTTTCAAGCACTTCAAACGACCCACAATATCTAGGTGACAACTTGGCACAACTTTCAAGCTTCAAGGAACTTTTCTTTTCTTTCACTCTGAGGTAAACATGATCCCCAACACTGAACTCTCTATTCATCCTATGCTTATCTGCATAGCTTTTATGTCTGTCCTATGCTGCTTTCAGATTCTGTCTGATCTTTACAACCTCTTGCTCCATTTCCTTGAGCAGTTCTGGTCCAAGCACAACTCTGTTCACTGGGTTATCCCAAGTCAGTGGTGTCCTACACCTTCTTCCATACAAAGCTTCATACGGACTCATCCCCAAGGATACCTGCTGTTAACACCTGTGCTTAACAAAAGAAATATAAGACCAAGGGGAGGTAAAATCGTATTGTTTAAATACTTTGGTTTAAAGATTATAGTACAAAGGTGACGTAATGGTCTAAAGAGCAGCCAAGTTAGCAAAATCCTAGGCTATGATCGAAAGGAGGAGCCAATCCATGGCTGACACTCCCTCCGCCTTTCAAAACATGCGAGGAGGATAGCAGAAGTTCGTGCCTTTAGCCCCCTACACAAAATCAAGGGTTACAAATTGATCCGGGGACGATCTGCGGTTCAGAACAAATCCGCAGGGAGAAAGCGCAAGTTAGTTAAAGAAATGGGAGCCGACGGAATCACATATATTCCTCTCGATCCGACGGTGGAGGGACGAAATTGGATCACATCGGTGGCTGGGATTGATTCCGCAGCCGGAACATGCACGCAGGATAACCTTCAAGCCACCGCGGAACCTATTATTGGCTGCTCGATCCAACGGTTGGAGATCATAGGGTAACAGATCTACGGCTAACAATGATTCCGGGATGGAAACTTGCGCACCGGATAAACTCACATTGCTCAGCGGAATGTGGTACATGTCACATGATCGGACGGTTGACAAGCACTGGGCAATCCCATCAACGACCGGAAAGAATTCCGGAGGAGGAACAGGCGCAGAGTATAATCCCGGATTGCCCGGCGGAATCGGGTACGTGGTGCTTGATCCGACGGCGTGGAGCTGAAGGCAGATCGCATCAACGGCGGAGAGTGATTCCGCTGATCTAAGTTGCCTGACGGATAAAGCGAAGGATCCCAGCGGAATTGAGTGGGCGCCACATGATCCAACGGCCCACCCGTAAAGGAAGATCGGATCGACGGCTGTGGATGTGTCCGGGACCCAGAGTTGCACGGTAGTTAAGCTCAGACGGCTCAGCGGGATGTGGGACGTGGCGTTTAATCCAATGGTGAGGGGTGGAAGTACGTCACATCGACGGCCACGAGCGACCCCGGAATGGAAACTTACACGGTGCTTAGCGCCAAGATGCTCGGCGGAAAAGGACACGTGGTGTACAATCCGAAGGCCAGAAATTCGCACAGAAGAGATCAAAGGTCGGAAATGAGCCCGGAGGAGAAAGATGCACGGCTGTTAGAGATAAGTAGTGGTTGCGGAAATAAATGCTTCCCACGTGTCTAGTCGGGGCGGTCCTATAAAGGCAGAATTGACCTCTTCTGTGATTATTTTATTGCTCGGGACCCGGCGAAAAGGACCTGTCGATTTGGGCGCTTCCAGTTGTCAGTACCAGACGCGCTCCGAACATGCGCCTTCACAATGAGCCAGGTAGGACCTTGATCCTGTAACTTCTTCGCCCAATTATTATTATAAATTGAGAAATGGACCAACAGAGCGAAGCTTCTGTGTCTGGTCGGGTCCCAGATGAAAGGGAAGAATTCCTGGTAGATAGACACAGAGGTGTCTGCGACCCTTTCCTGTCCACAGGAAGTGTGTCTGGCAGCAAAGAAAGGTTATGGTCTTATTTTTTGCAAGGAAATGATGTTATGAATGTGTGCAAGTCCTTTTTATACTTTTTCGCCCTGGAGAAAACCCTCCACTTCCCTGAATTTGCCGAATGGTGTGCGGTAAATTATTCTCCCTCTCGGAGGGTCATTGTGAGTCAGTCCGCATCTAGGATATTGTGTAAAATTGATGCTTCAATAGTAAGAGAAAATCTTAGTTTACCCGAAAGTTACCCTGGAAGCCGTGAGTCTGTAAATGAAGCTGTCCTTGCCGAGTTTTTCCGAAGTTGCCCAACCGATGCTCGCTCTCGATTCCTATCAAGTATCCTAAAGGAAGGTCGGTCCCTGGAAGGCCTTTCCTTACCTTACCCCTTGCACATTTTCAGAACTGAGGCGCAATTGGTAATGTCTTTGGTTTGTCAGGTGTTAGGTCTAGATGACGATTGTCGTATAGGTGATGTTATCCTTGGTTTCCTGTTAAAAGTAAATTCTTTGAGTCCCGAGTCCCAGTCAGTTCTTGTACTTAATTTAGACGAGTATCTTGCCGAAGCAATCCACCTCCAGCTGACTAAATTTCCCAAGGTCCAGTTTTTTAGGTTTCAAGCACACTTACTTAACATGTTGATATGTTCCAATGTTACCGAATTGAAGTTCTTGAGTACTCTATCCTCTTCTGATTTGCCAAAGCAAATCCACCTGATCGAATTTGCCAATTCGATCATGTCCGAAATATACAGGATGCTGTTTGATGAAGAATTGCCCCGGGTCTTCGATGAAATGAAATATTTGATGCAGTCTTCACCTGAAGGTCGGGTGGGAGACTGGTTCCTGTACAAAGATTACACTGTTTTGAGAGTATACGGCTTTACCGGTCAGCCTTATAGGTTGCCTTCCTTTTTAACTCCAAGGATTTTGCTCTGGAGTTTATGAGACAAAGGTTGTTATCAGAGGAGGAGCACTTCGGTGCTTTCCGAAAATCTTTGAATGTTAAATTTCCTTTTAAGGTCGGCCCTTTCATTTTTAAAGGAAAAGGTGCCCTGGCATGTATAGAGAGATTGATGGAACCTATGGATTTCGTTAAGGATGTAAATATGAACTACGACCCCCACCAGGTGATATCATTAAGAAAGCAAGCAAACAGGAACAAACCGTTCGAGCATCAGGCTGTTGAAGCGTTAGCTGAAACAGCTAATTTGCTCCAATTCGCTGACGAGTCCAAAGATGAGACAGAGGCACATCCTGCATCTCGTCCAGAGATCCAAATCACAGAGGGGGTCAGTGTTGCTGTCAAGAGGAGTTTGGCCGAAGCCGAGAGTATGGATATGGATGAAGAAACATCCCATAAGAAGGCGAGGCTGCTCGTAGGAGGCGAGATCGTGGATGAAGGGGCGTCCGGAGTTTTCAAAAAGGCTGCTTTGGTTCCCTTGAAGATAGTTCAGGTCAGTCAGTTTTCTTTTAAAGATTCAGAAGGTGACGGTAACAGTCCAGAGTCCGGCCCCTTGTTTAAATCAAAAGAAGAGCTCAAGACGAGCTACCTAGAAAAGAGGAAGCAATCCCTGGAGGAAACGAGATATCTGCTCCCGAGGGTAAGGAACCTGCATAGTTCTAAAACATCTCTAGTTTCTGCTAGAGATGCAGAGAAGAATACTTTCAAGATGGCCATTGTGAATGATA